>JAWNZC010000114.1:2765000-3121647 GCA_035771165.1 Paragorgia papillata | reverse complement strand
AACATCACATCCATCACCATCAAAAAAAACAAAAACACATCCTTAAACAACACCACGATTATCACGGCCATCTCAAACATCACCATTATCACCACCATCTCAAAAATCACAAAAATCACGATCATCACGGCCATCTCGAACATCACCATCATCACCACCATTTCAAAAATCGCAAACATCACGATTATCACGGCAATCTCAATTTTTCAATCTCGGCCATTTCAAACATCACCATCATCACCACCATCTCAAAAATCACAAAGATCACGATCATCACGCCCATCTCAAACATCACCATCATCACCACCATCTCAAAAATCACAAAGATCACGATCATCACGGCCATCTCAAGCAACACCATCATCACCACCATCTCAAAAATCACAAAGATCACGATCATCACGGCCATCTCAAACATCACGATCATCACCACCATTTCAAAAATCGCACCCTAACCCTAACCCTAACCCTAACCCTAACCCTAACCCTAACCCTAAAGGTTAAAAATAATAATTAGAGGCTTTAACTGGCAGTTATAAAAATTCGTAACAGACATTAAAACAAACATCACGATCATCACGGCCATTTCAAATATCACGATCATCACCACCATTTCAAAAATCGCAAACATCACGATTATCACGGCCATCTCGAACATCACCATCATCACCACTATCTCAAAAATCACAAACATCACGATTATCACGGCCATCTCAAACATCACCATCATCACCACCATCTCAAAAATCACAAACATCACGATCATCACGGCCATCTCAAACACCACCACCATCTCAAAAATCACAAACATCACGATCATCACGGCCATCTCAAACATCATCATCATCACCACCATTTCAAAAATCACAAACATCACGATCATCACGGCCATTTCAAACATCACCATCATCACCACCATCTCAAAAATCACAAACATCACGATCATCACAGTCATCTCAAACATCACGGCCATCGCAAACATAAATACCCAAAAAATGAAAAACAAAAAAAGTAAAAGAAAAAGTTTTGTCCTCAGAAAGAACGGAACCCCGTCGTTAACACGTGAAAAACCATAGCGCTATCCAGTGCAGTAGACCACGATTCACAAACATCCTGGGTTAAAAATAATAATTAGAGGCTTTAACTGGCAGTTATTAAAATTCGAAACAGACATTAAAACAAACAGCACGGTCATCAAGGCCATCGCAAACATCACCACCATCTCAAAAATCACAAACATCACGATCATCACGGCAATTTCAAACATCACCATCATCACCACCATTTCAAAAATCGCAAACATCACGATTATCACGGCCAACTCAAACATCACCATTATCACCACCATCTCAAAAATCACAAACATCACGATCATCACGGCCAACTCAAACATCACCATTATCACCACCATCTCAAAAATCACAAACATCACGATCATCACGGCCAACTCAAACATCACCATCATCACCACCATCTCAAAAATCACAAACATCACGATCATCACGGCCAACTCAAACAACACCATCATCACCACCATCTCAAATATCACAAAGATCACGATCATCACGGCCATTTCAAACATCACCATCATCACAACCATCTGAAAAATCACAAAAATCACGATCATCACGGCCACCTCAAACATAAATACCAAAAAAAGTAAAAGAAAAAAGAAAAATTTTAGTCTTGAGAAAGAATGGAAACCCGTCGTTAACACGTGAAAAACCATAGCGCTATCCAGTGCAGTAGGCCACGATTCACAAACATCCTGGGTTGAAAATAATAATTAGACGCTTTAACTGGCAGTTATAAAAATTCCAAACAGACATTAAAACAAACATCACGATCATCACGGCCATTTCAAACATCACGATCATCACCACCATTTGAAAAATCGAAAACATCACGATCATCACGGCCAACTCAAACAACACCATCATCACCACCATCTCAAAAATCACAAACATCACGATCATCACGGGCATCTCAAACATCACCATCATCACCACCATCTCAAAAATCACAAATATCACGATCATCACGGCCATCTCAAACACCACCACCATCTCAAAAATCACAAACATCACGATCATCACGGCAATTTCAAACATCACCATCATCACCACCATTTCAAAAATCGCAAACATCACGATTATCACGGCCAACTCAAACATCACCATTATCACCACCATCTCAAAAATCACAAACATCACGATCATCACGGCCAACTCAAACATCACCATCATCACCACCATCTCAAAAATCACAAAGATCACGATCATCACGGCCAACTCAAACAACACCATCATCACCACCATCTCAAAAATCACAAACATCACGATCATCACGGCCATTTCAAACATCCCGATCATCACCACCATTTCAAAAATCGCAAACATCACGATTATCACGGCCATCTCAAACATCACCATCATCACCACCATCTCAAAAATCACAAAGATCACGATCATCACGGCAAACTCAAACATCACCATGATCACCACCATTTCAAAAGTCGCAAACATCACGATTATCACGGCCATCTCAAACATCAACATCATCACCACCATTTCAAAAATCATAAACATCACGATCATCACGGCCATTTCAAACATCACCATCATCACCACCATCTCAAAAATCACAAAGATCACGATCATCACGGCCAACTCAAACAACACCATCATCACCACCATCTCAAAAATCACAAACATCACGGCCATCTCAAACATCAACATCATCACCACCATTTCAAAAATCATAAACATCACGATCATCACGGCCATTTCAAACATCACCATCATCACCACCATCTCAAAAATCACAAAGATCACGATCATCACGGCAATCTCAAACATCACCATCATCACCACTATCTCAAAAATCACAAACATCACGATCATCACGTCCATCAAACATCATCATCATCACCACCATCTCAAAAATCAAAATATCACGATCATCAGGTGCATCTCAAACATCACCATCATCACCACCATCTGAAAAATCACAAACATCACGACCATCACAGCCATCTCAAACATCACGGCCATCGCAAACATAAATACCCAAAAACTGAAAAAGAAAAAAGTAAAAGTTTTGTCCTCAGAAAGAATGGAACCCCGTCGTTAACACGTGAAAAACCATAGCGCTATCCAGTGCAGTAGACCACGATTCACAAACATCCTCGGTTAAAAATAATAATTAGAGGCTTTAGCTGGCAGTTATAAAAATTCGTAACAGACATTAAAACAAACATCACAATCATCACGGCCATTTCAAACATCACAATCATCACCACCATTTCAAAAATCGCAAACATCACGATTATCACGGCCATCTCAAACATCACCATCATCACCACCATCTCAAATATCACAAAGATCACGGCCATTTCAAACATCCCGATCATCACCACCATTTCAAAAATCGCAAACATCACGATTATCACGGGCATCTCAAACGTCACCATCATCACCACCATTTCAAAAATCGCAAACATCACGATTATCACGGCCATCTCAAACAACACCATCATCACCACCATCTCAAAAATCACAAACATCACGGCCATCTCAAACAACACCATCATCACCACCATCTCAAAAATCACAAAGATCACGATCATCACGGCCATCTCAAACATCACCATCATCACCACCATCTCAAAAATCACAAAGATCACGATCATCACGGCCAACTCAAACAACACCATCATCACCACCATCTCAAAAATCACAAACATCACGGCCATCTCAAACATCACCATCATCACCACCATCTCAAATATCACAAAGATCACGATCATCACGGCCATTTCAAACATCCCGATCATCACCACCATTTCAAAAATCGTAAACATCACGATTATCACGGCCATCTCAAACATCACCATCATCACCACCATCTCAAAAATCACAAAGATCACGATCATCACGGCAAACTCAAACATCACCATCATCACCACCATTTCAAAAATCGCAAACATCACGATTATCACGGCCATCTCAAACATCACCATCATCACCACCATCTCAAATATCACAAAGATCACGGCCATTTCAAACATCCCGATCATCACCACCATTTCAAAAATCGCAAACATCACGATTATCACGGGCATCTCAAACGTCACCATCATCACCACCATTTCAAAAATCGCAAACATCACGATTATCACGGCCATCTCAAACAACACCATCATCACCACCATCTCAAAAATCACAAACATCACGGCCATCTCAAACAACACCATCATCACCACCATCTCAAAAATCACAAAGATCACGATCATCACGGCCATCTCAAACATCACCATCATCACCACCATCTCAAAAATCACAAAGATCACGATCATCACGGCCAACTCAAACAACACCATCATCACCACCATCTCAAAAATCACAAACATCACGGCCATCTCAAACATCACCATCATCACCACCATCTCAAATATCACAAAGATCACGATCATCACGGCCATTTCAAACATCCCGATCATCACCACCATTTCAAAAATCGTAAACATCACGATTATCACGGCCATCTCAAACATCACCATCATCACCACCATCTCAAAAATCACAAAGATCACGATCATCACGGCAAACTCAAACATCACCATCATCACCACCATTTCAAAAGTCGCAAACATCACGATTATCACGGCCATCTCAAACATCAACATCATCACCACCATTTCAAAAATCACAAACATCACGATCATCACGGCCATTTCAAACATCACCATCATCACCACCATCTCAAAAATCACAAAGATCACGATCATCACGGCCATCTCAAACATCACCATCATCACCACCATCTCAAAAATCACAAAGATCACGATCATCACGGCCAACTCAAACAACACCATCATCACCACCATCTCAAAAATCACAAACATCACGATCATCACGGCCATCTCAAACATCACCATCATCACAACTATCTCAAATATCACAAAGATCACGATCATCACGGCCATTTCAAACATCACGATCATCACCACCATTTCAAAAATCGCAAACATCACGATTATCACGGCCATCTCAAACATCACCATTATCACTACCATCTCAAAAATCACAAAGATCACGATCATCACGGCAATCTCAAACATCACCATCATCACCACTATCTCAAAAATCACAAACATCACGATCATCACGTCCATCAAACATCATCATCATCACCACCATCTCAAAAATCAAAATATCACGATCATCACGTGCGTCTCAAACATCACCATCATCACCACCATCTCAAAAATCACAAACATCACGATCATCACAGCCATCTCAAACATCACGGCCATCGCAAACATAAATACCCAAAAACTGAAAAAGAAAAAAGTAAAAGAAAAAGTTTTGTCCTCAGAAACAACGGAACCCCATCGTTAACACGTGATAAACCATAGCGGTATCCAGTGCAGTAGACCACGCTTCACAAACATCCTGGGTTAAAAATAATAATTAGAGGCTTTAACTGGCACTTATAAAAATTCGTAACCGACATTAAAACAAACATCACGATCATCACGGCCATTTCAAACATCACGATCATCACCACCATTTCAAAAATCGCAAACATCACGATTATCACGGCCATCTCAAACATCACCATCATCACCACCATCTCAAAAATCACAAACATCACGATCATCACAGCCATCTCAAACATCACGGCCATCGCAAACATAAATACCCAAAAACTGAAAAAGAAAAAAGTAAAAGTTTTGTCCTCAGAAACAACAGAACCCCGTCGTTAACACGTGAAAAACCATAGCGCTATCCAGTGGAGTAGACCACGATTCACAAACATCCTGGGTTAAAAATAATAATTAGAGGCTTTAACTGGCAGTTATAAAAATTCGTAACCGACATTAAAACAAACATCACGATCATCACGGCCATTTCAAACATCACGATCATCACCACCATTTCAAAAATCGCAAACATCGCGATTATCACGGCCATCTCAAACATCACCATCATCACCACCATCTCAAAAATCACAAAGATCACGATCATCACGGCCATCTCAAACATCACCATCATCACCACTATCTCAAAAATCACAAACATCACGTCCATCGAACATCATCATCACCACCATCTCAAAAATCACAAATCTCACGATCATCACGTGCATCTCAAACATCACCATCATCACCACCATCTCAAAAATCACAAACATCACGATCATCACAGCCATCTCAAACATCAAGGCCATCGCAAACGTAAATACCCAAAAACTGAAAAAGAAAAAAGTAAAAGAAAAAGTTTTGTTCTCAGAAAGAACGGAACCCTGTCGTTAACACGTGAAAAACCATAGCGCTATCCAGTGCAGTAGACCACGATTCACAAACATCCTGGGTTAAAAATAATAATTAGAGGCTTTAACTGGCAGTTATAAAAATTCGTAACATACATTAAAACAAACATCACGATCATCACGGCCATTTCAAACATCACGATCATCACCACCATTTCAAAAATCGCAAACATCACGATTATCACGGCCATCTCAAACATCACCACCATCTCAAAAATCACAAAGATCACGATCATCACGGCCATCTCAAACATCACCATCATCACCACCATCTCAAAAATCACAAACATCACGATCATCACGGCCAACTCAAACAACACCATCATCACCACCATCTCAAAAATCACAAACATCACGATCATCACGGCCATCTCAAACATCACCATCATCACCACCATCTCAAATATCACAAAGATCACAATCATCACGGCCATTTCAAACATCCCGATCATCACCACCATTTCAAAAATCGCAAACATCACGGTTATCACGGGCATCTCAAACGTCACCATCATCACCACCATTTCAAAAATCGCAAACATCACGATTATCACGGCCATCTCAAACATCACCATCATCACCACCATCTCAAAAATCACAAAGATCACGATCATCACAGCCATCTCAAACATCACCATCATCACCACCATCTCAAAAATCACAAAGATCACGATCATCACGGCCAACTCAAACAACACCATCATCACCACCATCTCAAAAATCACAAACATCACGGCCATCTCAAACATCACCATCATCACCTCCATCTCAAATATCACAAAGATCACGATCATCACGGCCATTTCAAACATCCCGATCATCACCACCATTTCAAAAATCGCAAACATCACGATTATCACGGCCATCTCAAACATCACCATCATCACCACCATCTCAAAAATCACAAAGATCACGATCATCACGGCAATCTCAAACATCACCATCATCACCACCATTTCAAAAATCGCAAACATCACGATTATCACGGCCATCTCAAACATCAACATCATCACCACCATTTCAAAAATCACAAACATCACGATTATCACGGCCATTTCAAACATCACCATCATCACCACCATCTCAAAAATCACAAAGATCACGATCATCACGGCCATCTCAAACATCACCATCATCACCACCATCTCAAATATCACAAAGATCACGATCATCACGGCCATTTCAAACATCCCGATCATCACCACCATTTCAAAAATCGCAAACATCACGATTATCACGGCCATCTCAAACATCACCATCATCACCACCATCTCAAAAATCACAAAGATCACGATCATCACGGCAAACTCAAACATCACCATGATCACCACCATTTCAAAAGTCGCAAACATCACGATTATCACGGCCATCTCAAACATCAACATCATCACCACCATTTCAAAAATCATAAACATCACGATCATCACGGCCATTTCAAACATCACCATCATCACCACCATCTCAAAAATCACAAAGATCACGATCATCACGGCCAACTCAAACAACACCATCATCACCACCATCTCAAAAATCACAAACATCACGATCATCACGGCCATCTCAAACATCACCGTCATCACCACCATCTCAAATATCACAAAGATCACGATCATCACGGCCATTTCAAACATCACGATCATCACCACCATTTCAAAATCGCAAACATCACGATTTATCACGGCCATCTCAAACATCACCATTATCACCACCATCTCAAAAATCACAAAGATCACGATCATCACGGCAATCTCAAACATCACCATCATCACCACTATCTCAAAAATCACAAACATCACGTCCATCGAACATCATCATCATCACCACCATCTGAAAAATCACAAATCTCACGATCATCACGTGCATCTCAAACATCACCATCATCACCACCATCTCAAAAATCACAAACATCACGATCATCACAGCCATCTCAAACATCACGGCCATCGCAAACGTAAATACCCAAAAACTGAAAAAGAAAAAGTAAAAGAAAAAGTTTTGTTCTCAGAAAGAACGGAACCCCGTCGTTAACACGTGAAAAACCATAGCGCTATCCAGTGCAGTAGACCACGATTCACAAGCATCCTGGGTTAAAAATAATAATTAGAGGCTTTAAACTGGCAGTTATAAAAAATTCGTAACAGACATTAAAACAAACATCACGATCATCCGGTCCATTTCAAACATCACCATCATCACCACCATTTCAAAAATCACAAACATCACGATTATCACGGCCATCTCAAACATCACCATCATCACCACCATCTCAAATATCACAAACATCACGATCATCACAGCCATCTCAAACATCACGGCCATCGCAAACATAAATACCCAAAAACTGAAAAAGAAAAAAGTAAAAGTTTTGTCCTCAGAAACAACGGAACCCCGTCGTTAACACGTGAAAAACCATAGCGCTATCCAGTGCAGTAGACCACGATTCACAAACATCCTGGGTTAAAAATAATAATTAGAGGCTTTAACTGGCAGTTATAAAAATTCGTAACAGACACTAAAACAAATATCACGATCATCTCGGCCATTTCAAACATCACGATCATCACCACCATTTCAAAAATCGCAAACATCACGATTATCACGGCAATCTCAATTTTTCAATCTCGGCCATTTCAAACATCACCATCATCACCACCATCTCAAAAATCACAAAGATCACGATCATCACGGCCATCTCAAACATCACCATCATCACCACCATCTCAAAAATCACAAAGATCACGATTATCACGGTCATCTCAAACAACACCATCATCACCACCATCTCAAAAATCACAAACACCACGATCATCACGGCCATCTCAAACATCACCATCATCTCAAATATCACAAAGATCACGATCATCACGGCCATTTCAAACATCACGATCATCACCACCATTTCAAAAATCGCACCCTAACCCTAACCCTAACCCGAACCCTAACCCTAACCCTAAAGGTTAAAAATAATAATTAGAGGCTTTAACTGGCAGTTATAAAAATTCGTAACAGACATTAAAACAAACATCACGATCATCACGGCTATTTCAAACATCACGATCATCACCACCATTTCAAAAATCGCAAACATCACGATTATCACGGCCATCTCAAACATCACCATCATCACCACCATCTCAAAAATCACAAAGATCACTATCATCACGGCCAACTCAAGCAACACCATCATCAACACCATCTCAAAAATCACAAACATCACGATCATCACGGCCATCTCAAACATCACCATCATCACCACCATCTCAAATATCACAAACATCACGATCATCACAGCCATCTCAAACATCACGGCCATCGCAAACATAAATACCCAAAAACTGAAAAAGAAAAAAGTAAAAGTTTTGTCCTCAGAAAGAACGGAACCCCGTCGTTAACACGTGAAAAACCATAGCGCTATCCGGTGCAGTAGACCACGATTCACAAACATCCTGGGTTAAAAATAATAATTAGAGGCTTTAACTGGCAGTTATAAAAATTCGTAACAGACATTAAAACAAACATCACAATCATCACGGCCATTTCAAACATCACGATCATCACCACCATTTCAAAAATCGCAAACATCACGATTATCACGGCCATCTCAAACATCACCATCATCACCACCATCTCAAATATCACAAAGATCACGGCCATTTCAAACATCCCGATCATCACCACCATTTCAAAAATCGCAAACATCACGATTATCACGGGCATCTCAAACGTCACCATCATCACCACCATTTCAAAAATCGCAAACATCACGTCCATCGAACATCATCATCATCACCACCATCTCAAAAATCACAAAGATCACGATCATCACGGCAAACTCAAACATCACCATGATCACCACCATTTCAAAAGTCGCAAACATCACGATTATCACGGCCATCTCAAACATCAACATCATCACCACCATTTCAAAAATCATAAACATCACGATCATCACGGCCATTTCAAACATCACCATCATCACCACCATCTCAAAAATCACAAAGATCACGATCATCACGGCCAACTCAAACAACACCATCATCACCACCATCTCAAAAATCACAAACATCACGATCATCACGGCCATCTCAAACATCACCGTCATCACCACCATCTCAAATATCACAAAGATCACGATCATCACGGCCATTTCAAACATCACGATCATCACCACCATTTCAAAAATCGCAAACATCACGATTATCACGGCCATCTCAAACATCACCATTATCACCACCATCTCAAAAATCACAAAGATCACGATCATCACGGCAATCTCAAACATCACCATCATCACCACTATCTCAAAAATCACAAACATCACGTCCATCGAACATCATCATCATCACCACCATCTCAAAAATCACAAATCTCACGATCATCACGTGCATCTCAAACATCACCATCATCACCACCATCTCAAAAATCACAAACATCACGATCATCACAGCCATCTCAAACATCACGGCCATCGCAAACGTAAATACCCAAAAACTGAAAAAGAAAAAGTAAAAGAAAAAGTTTTGTTCTCAGAAAGAACGGAACCCCGTCGTTAACACGTGAAAAACCATAGCGCTATCCAGTGCAGTAGACCACGATTCACAAGCATCCTGGGTTAAAAATAATAATTAGAGGCTTTAACTGGCAGTTATAAAAATTCGTAACAGACATTAAAACAAACATCACGATCATCCGGGCCATTTCAAACATCACCATCATCACCACCATTTCAAAAATCACAAACATCACGATTATCACGGCCATCTCAAACATCACCATCATCACCACCATCTCAAATATCACAAACATCACGATCATCACAGCCATCTCAAACATCACGGCCATCGCAAACATAAATACCCAAAAACTGAAAAAGAAAAAAGTAAAAGTTTTGTCCTCAGAAACAACGGAACCCCGTCGTTAACACGTGAAAAACCATAGCGCTATCCAGTGCAGTAGACCACGATTCACAAACATCCTGGGTTAAAAATAATAATTAGAGGCTTTAACTGGCAGTTATAAAAATTCGTAACAGACACTAAAACAAACATCACGATCATCTCGGCCATTTCAAACATCACGATCATCACCACCATTTCAAAAATCGCAAACATCACGATTATCACGGCAATCTCAATTTTTCAATCTCGGCCATTTCAAACATCACCATCATCACCACCATCTCAAAAATCACAAAGATCACGATCATCACGGCCATCTCAAACATCACCATCATCACCACCATCTCAAAAATCACAAAGATCACGATCATCACGGCCATCTCAAACAACACCATCATCACCACCATCTCAAAAATCACAAACATCACGATCATCACGGCCATCTCAAACATCACCATCATCTCAAATATCACAAAGATCACGATCATCACGGCCATTTCAAACATCACGATCATCACCACCATTTCAAAAATCGCACCCTAACCCTAACCCTAACCCTAACCCTAACCCTAACCCTAACCCTAAAGGTTAAAAATAATAATTAGAGGCTTTAACTGGCAGTTATAAAAATTCGTAACAGACATTAAAACAAACATCACGATCATCACGGCTATTTCAAACATCACGATCATCACCACCATTTCAAAAATCGCAAACATCACGATTATCACGGCCATCTCAAACATCACCATCATCACCACCATCTCAAAAATCACAAAGATCACTATCATCACGGCCAACTCAAGCAACACCATCATCAACACCATCTCAAAAATCACAAACATCACGATCATCACGGCCATCTCAAACATCACCATCATCACCACCATCTCAAATATCACAAACATCACGATCATCACAGCCATCTCAAACATCACGGCCATCGCAAACATAAATACCCAAAAACTGAAAAAGAAAAAAGTAAAAGTTTTGTCCTCAGAAAGAACGGAACCCCGTCGTTAACACGTGAAAAACCATAGCGCTATCCGGTGCAGTAGACCACGATTCACAAACATCCTGGGTTAAAAATAATAATTAGAGGCTTTAACTGGCAGTTATTAAAATTCGAAACAGACATTAAAACAAACAGCACGGTCATCAAGGCCATTTCAAACATCACGGCCATTTCAAACATCACGGCCATTTCAAACATCACGATCATCACCACCATTTCAAAAATCGCAAACATCACGATTATCACGGCCATCTCAAACATCAACATCATCACCACCATCTCAAAAATCACAAAGATCACGATCATCACGTCCATCAAACATCATCATCATCACCACCATCTCAAAAATCACAAATATCACGATCATCACGTCCATCTCAAACATCACCATCATCAGCACCATCTCAAAAATCACAAACATCACGATCATCACAGCCATCTCAAACATCACGGCCATCGCAAACGTAAACACCCAAAAACTGAAAAAGAAAAAAGTAAAAGAAAAAGTTTTGTCCTGAAAGAACGGAACCCCGTCGTTAACACGTGAAAAACCATAGCGCTATCCAGTGCAGTAGACCACGATTCACAAACATCCTGGGTTAAAAATAATAATTAGAGGCTTTAACTGGCAGTTATTAAAATTCGAAACAGACATTAAAACAAACAGCACGGTCATCAAGGCCATTTCAAACATCACGGCCATTTCAAACATCACGATCATCACCACCATTTCAAAAATCGCAAACATCACGATTATCACGGCCATCTCAAACATCAACATCATCACCACCATCTCAAAAATCACAAAGATCACGATCATCACGGCCATCTCAAACATCACCATCATCACCACCATCTCAAAAATCACAAAGATCACGATCATCACGGCCAACTCAAACAACACCATCATCACCACCATCTCAAAAATCACAAACATCACGATCATCACGGCCATCTCAAACATCACCATCATCACCACCATCTCAAATATCACAAAGATCACGATCATCACGGCCATTTCAAACATCACGATCATCACCACCATTTCAAAAATCGCAAACATCACGATTATCACGGCCATCTCAAACATCACCATCATCACCACCATCTCAAAAATCACAAAGATCACGATCATCACGGCCATCTCAAACATCACCATCATCACCACCATCTCAAAAATCACAAAGATCACGATCATCACGGCCATCTCAAACATCACCATCATCACCACCATCTCAAAAATCACAAACATCACGGCCATCTCAAACATCACCATCATCACCACCATCTCAAATATCACAAAGATCACGATCATCACGGCCATTTCAAACATCCCGATCATCACCACCATTTCAAAAATCGCAAACATCACGATTATCACGGCCATCTCAAGCATCACCATCATCACCACCATCTCAAAAATCACAAAGATCACGATCATCACGGCAAACTCAAAGATCACCATCATCACCACCATTTCAAAAGTCGCAACATCACGATTATCACGGCCATCTCAAACATCAACATCATCACCACCATTTCAAAAATCACAAACATCACGATCATCACGGCCATTTCAAACATCACCATCATCACCACCATCTCAAAAATCACAAAGATCACGATCATCACGGCCATCTCAAACATCACCATCATCACCATCATCACCACCATCTCAAAAATCACAAAGATCACGATCATCACGACCAACTCAAACAACACCATCATCACCACCATCTCAAAAATCACAAAGATCACGATCATCACGGCCAACTCAAACAACACCATCATCACCACCATCTCAAAAATCACAAACATCACGATCATCACGTCCATCAAACATCATCATCATCACCACCATCTCAAAAATCACAAATATCACGATCATCACGGCCATCTCAAACATCACCATCATCACCACCATCTCAAATATCACAAACATCACGATCATCACAGCCATCTCAAACATCACGGCCATCGCAAACATAAATACCCAAAAACTGAAAAAGAAAAAAGTAAAAGTTTTGTCCTCAGAAAGAACGGAACCCCGTCGTTAACACGTGAAAAACCATAGCGCTATCCAGTGCAGTAGACCACGATTCACAAACATCCTCGGTTAAAAATAATAATTAGCGGCTTTAACTGGCAGTTATAAAAATTCGTAACAGACATTAAAACAAACATCACAATCATCACGGCCATTTCAAACATCACGATCATCACCACCATTTCAAAAATCGCAAACATCACGATTATCACAGCCATCTCAAACATCACCATCATCACCACCATCTCAAATATCACAAAGATCACGGCCATTTCAAACATCCCGATCATCACCACCATTTCAAAAATCGCAAACATCACGATTATCACGGGCATCTCAAACGTCACCATCATCACCACCATTTCAAAAATCGCAAACATCACGATTATCACGGCCATCTCAAACATCACCATCATCACCACCATCTCAAAAATCACAAAGATCACGATCATCACGGCCATCTCAAACATCACCATCATCACCACCATTTCAAAAGTCGCAAACATCACGATTATCACGGCCATCTCAAACATCAACATCATCACCACCATTTCAAAAATCACAAACATCACGATCATCACGGCCATTTCAAACATCACCATCATCACCACCATCTCAAAAATCACAAAGATCACCATCATCACGGCCATCTCAAACATCACCATCATCACCACCATCTCAAAAATCACAAAGATCACGATCATCACGACCAACTCAAACAACACCATCATCACCACCATCTCAAAAATCACAAACATCACGATCATCACGTCCATCAAACATCATCATCATCACCACCATCTCAAAAATCACAAATATCACGATCATCACGGCCATCTCAAACATCACCATCATCACCACCATCTCAAATATCACAAACATGACGATCATCACAGCCATCTCAAACATCACGGCCATCGCAAAAAATAAATACCCAAAAACTGAAAAAGAAAAAAGTAAAAGTTTTGTCCTCAGAAAGAACGGAACCCCGTCGTTAACACGTGAAAAACCATAGCGCTATCCAGTGCAGTAGACCACGATTCACAAACATCCTCGGTTAAAAATAATAATTAGAGGCTTTAACTGGCAGTTATAAAAATTCGTAACAGACATTAAAACAAACATCACAATCATCACGGCCATTTCAAACATCACGATCATCACCACCATTTCAAAAATCGCAAACATCACGATTATCACGGCCATCTCAAACATCACCACCATCTCAAAAATCACAAAGATCACGATCATCACGGCAATCTCAAACATCATCATCATCACCACCATCTCAATAATCACAAATATCACGATTATCACGTGCATCTCAAACATCACCATCATCACCATCTTCTCAAAAATCACAAACATCACGATCATCACGGCCATTTCAAACATCACCATCATCACCACCATCTCAAAACTCACAAACATCACGATCATCACAGCCATCGCAAACATAAATACCCAAAAACTGAAAAAGAAAAAAGTAAAAGTTTTGTCTTCAGAAAGAACGGAACCCCGTCGTTAACACGTGAAAAACCATAGCGCTATCCAGTGCAGTAGACCACGATTCACAAACATCCTCGGTTAAAAATAAAAATTAGAGGCTTTAACTGGCAGTTATAAAAATTCGTAACAGACATTAAAACAAACATCACAATCATCACGGCCATTTCAAACATCACGATCATCACCACCATTTCAAAAATGGCAAACATCACGATTATCACGGCCATCTCAAACATCACCATCATCACCACCATCTCAAATATCACAAAGATCACGGCCATTTCAAACATCCCGATCATCACCACCATTTCAAAAATCGCAAACATCACGATTATCACGGCCATCTCAAACATCAACATCATCAACACCATTTCAAAAATCACAAACATCACCATCATCACGGCCATTTCAAACATCACCATCATCACCACCATCTCAAAAATCACAAAGATCACGATCATCACGGCCATCTCAAACATCACCATCATCACCACCATCTCAAAAATCACAAAGATCACGATCATCACGGCCAACTCAAACAACACCATCATCACCACCATCTCAAAAATCACAAACATCACGATCATCACGGCCATCTCAAACATCACCATCATCACCACCATCTCAAATATCACAAAGATCACGATCATCACGGCCATTTCAAATATCACGATCATCACCACCATTTCAAAAATCGCAAACATCACGATTATCACGCCATCTCAAACATCACCATCATCACCACCATCTCAAAAATCACAAAGATCACGATCATCACGGCAATCTCAAACATCACCATCATCACCACTATCTCAAAAATCACAAACATCACGATCATCACGTCCATCAAACATCATCATCATCACCACCATCTCAAAAATCACAAACATCACGATCATCACAGCCATCTCAAACATCACGGCCATCGCAAACATAAATACCCAAAAACTGAAAAAGAAAAAAAGTAAAAGAAAAAGTTTTGTCCTCAGAAAGAACGGAAGCCCGTCGTTAACACGTGAAAAACCATAGCGCTATCCAGTGCAGTAGACCACGATTCACAAACATCCTGGGTTAAAAATAATAATTAGAGGCTTTAACTGGCAGTTATTAAAATTCGAAACAGACATTAAAACAAACATCACGGCCATTTCAAACATCACGATCATCACCACCATTTCAAAAATCGCAAACATCACGATCGTCACGACCATCTCAAACATCACCATCATCACCACCATCTCAAATATCACAAAGATCACGATCATCACGGCCATTTCAAACATCCCGATCATCACCACCATTTCAAAAATCGCAAACATCACGATTATCACGGCCATCTCAAACATCACCATCATCACCACCATCTCAAAAATCACAAAGATCACGATCATCACGGCAAACTCAAACATCAACATCATCACCACCATTTCAAAAGTCGCAAACATCACGATTATCACGGCCATCTCAAACATCAACATCATCACCACCATTTCAAAAATCACAAACATCACGATCATCACGGCCATTTCAAACATCACCATCATCACCACCATCTCAAAAATCACAAAGATCACGATCATCACGGCCATCTCAAACATCACCATCATCACCACCATCTCAAAAATCACAAAGATCACGATCATCACGGCCAACTCAAACAACACCATCATCACCATCATCTCAAAAATCACAAACATCACGATCATCACGGCCATCTCAAACATCACCATCATCACAACCATCTCAAATATCACAAACATCACGATCATCACGGCCATTTCAAACATCACGATCATCACCACCATTTCAAAAATCGCAAACATCACGATTATCACGGCCATCTCAAACATCAACATTATCACCACCATCTCAAAAATCACAAAGATCACGATCATCACGGCAATCTCAAACATCACCATCATCACCACTATCTCAAAAATCACAAACATCACGATCATCACGTGCGTCTCAAACATCACCATCATCACCACCATCTCAAAAATCACAAACATCACGATCATCACAGCCATCTCAAACATCACGGCCATCGCAAACATAAATACCCAAAAACTGAAAAAGAAAAAAGTAAAAGAAAAAGTTTTGTCCTCAGAAACAACGGAACCCCATCGTTAACACGTGATAAACCATAGCGGTATCCAGTGCAGTAGACCACGCTTCACAAACATCCTGGGTTAAAAATAATAATTAGAGGCTTTAACTGGCACTTATAAAAATTCGTAACCGACATTAAAACAAACATCACGATCATCACGGCCATTTCAAACATCACGATCATCACCACCATTTCAAAAATCGCAAACATCACGATTATCACGGCCATCTCAAACATCACCATCATCACCACCATCTCAAAAATCACAAACATCACGATCATCACAGCCATCTCAAACATCACGGCCATCGCAAACATAAATACCCAAAAACTGAAAAAGAAAAAAGTAAAAGTTTTGTCCTCAGAAACAACGGAACCCCGTCGTTAACACGTGAAAAACCATAGCGCTATCCAGTGGAGTAGACCACGATTCACAAACATCCTGGGTTAAAAATAATAATTAGAGGCTTTAACTGGCAGTTATAAAAATTCGTAAACGACATTAAAACAAACATCACGATCATCACGGCCATTTCAAACATCACGATCATCACCACCATTTCAAAAATCGCAAACATCGCGATTATCACGGCCATCTCAAACATCACCATCATCACCACCATCTCAAAAATCACAAAGATCACGATCATCACGGCCATCTCAAACATCACCATCATCACCACTATCTCAAAAATCACAAACATCACGTCCATCGAACATCATCATCATCACCACCATCTCAAAAATCACAAATCTCACGATCATCACGTGCATCTCAAACATCACCATCATCACCACCATCTCAAAAATCACAAACATCACGATCATCACAGCCATCTCAAACATCACGGCCATCGCAAACCTAAATACCCAAAAACTGAAAAAGAAAAAAGCAAAAGAAAAAGTTTTGTTCTCAGAAAGAACGGAACCCCGTCGTTAACACGTGAAAAACCATAGCGCTATCCAGTGCAGTAGACCACGATTCACAAACATCCTGGGTTAAAAATAATAATTAGAGGCTTTAACTGGCAGTTATAAAAATTCGTAACAGACATTAAAACAAACATCACGATCATCACGGCCATTTCAAACATCACGATCATCACCACCATTTCAAAAATCGCAAACATCACGATTATCACGGCCATCTCAAACATCACCACCATCTCAAAAATCACAAAGATCACGATCATCACGGCCATCTCAAACATCACCATCATCACCACCATCTCAAAAATCACAAACATCACGATCATCACGGCCAACTCAAACAACACCATCATCACCACCATCTCAAAAATCACAAACATCACGATCATCACGGCCATCTCAAACATCACCATCATCACCACCATCTCAAATATCACAAAGATCACAATCATCACGGCCATTTCAAACATCCCGATCATCACCACCATTTCAAAAATCGCAAACATCACGGTTATCACGGGCATCTCAAACGTCACCATCATCACCACCATTTCAAAAATTGCAAACATCACGATTATCACGGCCATCTCAAACATCACCATCATCACCACCATCTCAAAAATCACAAAGATCACGATCATCACGGCCATCTCAAACATCACCATCATCACCACCATCTCAAAAATCACAAAGATCACGATCATCACGGCCAACTCAAACAACACCATCATCACCACCATCTCAAAAATCACAAACATCACGGCCATCTCAAACATCACCATCATCACCTCCATCTCAAATATCACAAAGATCACGATCATCAATCACGGCCATTTCAAACATCCCGATCATCACCACCATTTCAAAAATCGCAAACATCACGATTATCACGGCCATCTCAAACATCACCATCATCACCACCATCTCAAAAATCACAAAGATCACGATCATCACGGCAATCTCAAACATCACCATCATCACCACCATTTCAAAAATCGCAAACATCACGATTATCACGGCCATCTCAAACATCAACATCATCACCACCATTTCAAAAATCACAAACATCACGATCATCACGGCCATCTCAAACATCACCGTCATCACCACCATCTCAAATATCACAAAGATCACGATCATCACGGCCATTTCAAACATCACGATTATCACCACCATTTCAAAAATCGCAAACATCACGATTATCACGGCCATCTCAAACATCACCATTATCACCACCATCTCAAAAATCACAAAGATCACGATCATCACGGCAATCTCAAACATCACCATCATCACCACTATCTCAAAAATCACAAACATCACGATCATCACGTCCATCAAACATCATCATCATCACCACCATCTCAAAAATCAAAATATCACGATCATCACGTGCATCTCAAACATCACCATCATCACCACCATCTCAAAAATCACAAACATCACGATCATCACAGCCATCTCAAACATCACGGCCATCGCAAACATAAATATCCAAAAACTGAAAAAGAAAAAAGTAAAAGTTTTGTCCTCAGAAACAACGGAACCCCGTCGTTAACACGTGAAAAACCATAGCGCTATCCAGTGGAGTAGACCACGATTCACAAACATGCTGGGTTAAAAATAATAATTAGAGGCTTTAACTGGCAGTTATAAAAACTCGTAACCGACATTAAAACAAACATCACAATCATCACGGCCATTTCAAACATCACGATCATCACCACCATTTCAAAAATCGCAACCATCGCGATTATCACGGCCATCTCAAACATCACCATCATCACCACTATCTCAAAAATCACAAACATCACGTCCATCGAACATCATCATCATCACCACCATCTCAAAAATCACAAAGATCACGATCATCACGGCAATCTCAAACATCACGGCCATCGCAAACATAAATACCCAAAAACTCAAAAAGAAAAAAAGTAAAAGAAAAAGTTTTGTCCTCAGAAAGAACGGAAGCCCGTCGTTAACACGTGAAAAACCATAGCGCTATCCAGTGCAGTAGACCACGATTCACAAACATCCTGGGTTAAAAATAATAATTAGAAGCTTTAACTGGCAGTTATTAAAATTCGAAACAGACATTAAAACAAACATCACGGCCATTTCAAACATCTAGATCATCACCACCATTTCAAAAATCGCAAACATCACGATTATCACGGCCATCTCAAACATCACCATCATCACCACCATTTCAAAAATCCCAAACATCACGATTATCACGGCCATCTCAAACATCACCATCATCACCACCATCTCAAAAATCACAAAGATCACGATCATCATGGCCATCTCAAACATCACCATCATCACCACCATCTCAAAAATCACAAAGATCACGATCATCACGGCCAACTCAAACAACACCATCATCACCACCATCTCAAAAATCACAAACATCACGGCCATCTCAAACATCACCATCATCACCTCCATCTCAAATATCACAAAGATCACGATCATCAATCACGGCCATTTCAAACATCCCGATCATCACCACCATTTCAAAAATCGCAAACATCACGATTATCACGGCCATCTCAAACATCACCATCATCACCACCATCTCAAAAATCACAAAGATCACGATCATCACGGCAATCTCAAACATCACCATCATCACCACCATTTCAAAAATCGCAAACATCACGATTATCACGGCCATCTCAAACATCAACATCCATCACCACCATTTCAAAAAATCACAAACATCACGATCATCACGGCCATCTCAAACATCACCGTCATCACCACCATCTCAAATATCACAAAGATTCACGATCATCACGGCCATTTCAAACATCACGATTTATCACCACCATTTCAAAAATCGCAAACATCACGATTATCACGGCCATCTCAAACATCACCATTATCACCACCATCTCAAAAATCACAAAGATCACGATCATCACAGCAATCTCAAACATCACCATCATCACCACTATCTCAAAAATCACAAACATCACGATCATCACGTCCATCAAACATCATCATCATCACCACCATCTCAAAAATCAAAATATCACGATCATCACGTGCATCTCAAACATCACCATCATCACCACCATCTCAAAAATCACAAACATCACGATCATCACAGCCATCTCAAACATCACGGCCATCGCAAACATAAATACCCAAAAACTGAAAAAGAAAAAAGTAAAAGTTTTGTCCTCAGAAACAACGGAACCCCGTCGTTAACACGTGAAAAACCATAGCGCTATCCAGTGGAGTAGACCACGATTCACAAACATCCTGGGTTAAAAATAATAATTAGAGGCTTTAACTGGCAGTTATAAAAACTCGTAACCGACATTAAAACAAACATCACAATCATCACGGCCATTTCAAACATCACGATCATCACCACCATTTCAAAAATCGCAAACATCGCGATTATCACGGCCATCTCAAACATCACCATCATCACCACTATCTCAAAAATCACAAACATCACGTCCATCGAACATCATCATCATCACCACCATCTCAAAAATCACAAATCTCACGATCATCACGGCCATTTCAAATATCACGATCATCACCACCATTTCAAAAATCGCAAACATCACGATTATCACGGCCATCTCAAACATCACCATCATCACCACCATCTCAAAAATCACAAAGATCACGATCATCACGGCAATCTCAAACATCACGGCCATCGCAAACATAAATACCCAAAAACTGAAAAAGAAAAAAAGTAAAAGAAAAAGTTTTGTCCTCAGAAAGAACGGAAGCCCGTCGTTAACACGTGAAAAACCATAGCGCTATCCAGTGCAGTAGACCACGATTCACAAACATCCTGGGTTAAAAATAATAATTAGAAGCTTTAACTGGCAGTTATTAAAATTCGAAACAGACATTAAAACAAACATCACGGCCATTTCAAACATCTAGATCATCACCACCATTTCAAAAATCGCAAACATCACGATTATCACGGCCATCTCAAACATCACCATCATCACCACCATTTCAAAAATCACAAACATCACGATCATCACGGCATTCAAACATCACAAACATCAAGATCACGATCATCACGGCCATTTCAAACATCTAATCGTATCACCAGAGTGCATCCTCCTAAGACCGCAATATCAAAAAAATTTCTAATCTTTCCTCCTAAGACAGTAATCAAGCCATCTCA
Organism: Paragorgia papillata; assembly: GCA_035771165.1. NCBI lineage: Eukaryota > Metazoa > Cnidaria > Anthozoa > Scleralcyonacea > Coralliidae > Paragorgia > Paragorgia papillata. The sequence continues at coordinate 3,098,622 of JAWNZC010000114.1, read as the reverse complement.
AACATCACCATCATCACCAAAAAAAAAGTAGTAACGGTAATAACGTAATAAGGAAATTGTTCTAAGTGCATCCTCCTAAGACCGCAATAGGGATATAAGGAAAATATTTCTAAGTCTTTCCTCCTAAGTGAGTAATAGAGTAATAAGGAAAATTTTTCTAAAGTCTTGCCTCCTAAGTGAGTAATAAGAGTAATAAGGAAAAATTTTTCTAAGTCTTGCCCCCTAAGACGGTAATAACGTAATAAGGAAATTGTTCTAAGTACATCCTCCTAAGACCGCAATAGGGATATAAGGAAAATTTTTCTAAGTCTTGCCTCCTAAGTGAGTAATAGAGTAATAAGGAAAATTTTTTCTAAGTCTTTGCCTCCTATGGACGGTAATAACGTAATAAGGAAATTGTTCTAAATACATCCTCCTAAGACCGCAATAGGGATATAAGGAAAATATTTCTAAGTCTTGCCTCCTAAGTGAGTAATAGGGTAATAAGGAAAAATTTTTCTAAGTCTTGCCTCCTAAGTGAGTAATAGAGTAATAAGGAAAATTTTTCTAAGTCTTGCCTCCTAAGTGAGTAATAGAGTAATAAGGAAAATTTTTCTAAGTCTTGCCTCCTAAGTGAGTGATAGAGTAACAAGGAAAATTTTTCTAAGTCTTGCCTCCTAAGTGAGTAATAGAGTAATAAGGAAAATTTTTCTAAGTGCATGCCTCCTAAGTGAGCAATAGAGTAATAAGGAAAATTTTTCTAAGTCTTGCCTCCTAAGTGAGTAATAGAGTAATAAGGAAAAATTTTTTCTAAGTCTTGCCCCCTATGACGGTAATAACGTAATAAGGAAATTGTTCTAAGTGCATCCTCCTAAGACCGCAATAGGGATATAAGGAAAATATTTCTAAGTCTTGCCTCCTAAGTGAGTAATAGAGTAATAAGGAAAATTTTTCTAAGTCTTGCCTCCTAAGTGAGTAATAGAGTAATAAGGAAAATTTTTTCTAAGTCTTGCCTCCTAAGTGAGTAATAGAGTAATAAGGAAAATTTTTCTAAGTCTTGCCTCCTAAGTGAGTAATAGAGTAATAAGGAAAATTTTTCTAAGTCTTGCCTCCTAAGTGAGTAATAGAGTAATAAGGAAAATTTTTCTAAGTCTTGCCTCCTAAGTGAGTAATAGAGTAATAAGGAAAAATTTTTCTAAGTCTTGCCCCCTAAGACGGTAATAACGTAATAAGGAAATTGTTCTAAATACATCCTCCTAAGACCGCAATAGGGATATAAGGAAAATTTTTCTAAGTCTTGCCTCCTAAGTGAGTAATAGAGTAATAAGGAAAATTTTTTCTAAGTCTTGCCCCCTAAGACGGTAATAACGTAATAAGGAAATTGTTCTAAATACATCCTCCTAAGACCGCAATAGGGATATAAGGAAAATATTTCTAAGTCTTGCCTCCTAAGTGAGTAATAGAGTAATAAGGAAAATTTTTCTAAGTCTTGCCTCCTAAGTGAGTAATAGAGTAATAAGGAAAATTTTTCTAAGTCTTGCCTCCTAAGTGAGTAATAGAGTAATAAGGAAAATTTTTCTAAGTCTTGCCTCCTAAGTGAGTAAAAGAGTAATAAGGACAAATTTTTTCTAAGTCTTGCCTCCTAAATGAGTAATAGAGTAATAAGGAAAATTTTTTCTAAGTCTTGCCTCCTAAGTGAGTAATAGAGTAATAAGGAAAATTTTTCTAAGTCTTGCCTCCTAAGTGAGTAATAGAGTAATAAGGAAAAATTTTTCTAAGTCTTGCCCCCTATGACGGTAATAACGTAATAAGGAAATTGTTCTAAGTGCATCCTCCTAAGACCGCAATAGGGATATAAGGAAAATTTTTCTAAGTCTTGCCTCCTAAGTGAGTAATAGAGTAATAAGGAAAATTTTTCTAAGTCTTGCCTCCTAAGTGAGTAATAGAGTAATAAGGAAAATTTTTCTAAGTCTTGCCTCCTAAGTGAGTAATAGAGTAATAAGGAAAATTTTTCTAAGTCTTGCCCCCTAAGTGACGGTAATAACGTAATAAGGAAAATTTTTCTAAGTCTTGCCTCCTAAGTGAGTAATAGAGTAATAAGGAAAATTTTTCTAAGTCTTGCCTCCTAAGTGAGTAATAGAGTAATAAGGAAAATTTTTCTAAGTCTTGCCTCCTAAGTGACGGTAATAACGTAATAAGGAAATTGTTGTAAGTGCATCCTCCTAAGACCGCAATAGCGATATAAGGAAAATTTTTCTAAGTCTTGTCTCCTAAGTGAGTAATAGAGTAATAAGGAAAATTTTTCTAAGTCTTCCCTCCTAAGTGAGTAATAGAGTAATAAGGAAAATTTTTCTAAGTCTTGCCTCCTAAGTGAGTAATAGAGTAATAAGGAAAATTTTTCTAAGTCTTGCCTCCTAAGTGAGTAATAGAGTAATAAGGAAAATTTTTCTAAGTCTTGCCTCCTAAGTGAGTAATAGAGTAATAAGGAAAATTTTTTCTAAGTCTTGCCCCCTATGACGGTAATAACGTAATAAGGAAATTGTTCTAAATACATCCTCCTAAGACCGCAATAGGGATATAAGGAAAATATTTCTAAGTCTTGCCTCCTAAGTGAGTAATAGAGTAATAAGGAAAATTTTTCTAAGTCTTGCCTCCTATGACGGTAATAACGTAATAAGGAAATTGTTCTAAGTGCATCCTCCTAAGACCGCAATAGGGATATAAGGAAAATATTTCTAAGTCTTGCCTCCTAAGTGAGTAATAGAGTAATAAGGAAAATTTTTCTAAGTCTTGCCCCCTATGACGGTAATAACGTAATAAGGAAATTGTTCTAAGTGCATCCTCCTAAGACCGCAATAGGGATATAAGGAAAATATTTCTAAGTCTTGCCTCCTAAGTGAGTAATAGAGTAATAAGGAAAATTTTTCTAAGTCTTTCCTCCTAAGTGAGTAATAGAGTAATAAGGAAAATTTTTCTAAGTCTTGCCTCCTAAGTGAGTGATAGAGTAATAAGGAAAATTTTTTCTAAGTCTTGCCCCCTAAGACGGTAATAACGTAATAAGGAAATTGTTCTAAGTGCATCCTCCTAAGACCGCAATAGGGATATAAGGAAAATATTTCTAAGTCTTGCCTCCTAAGTGAGTAATAGAGTAATAAGGAAAATTTTTCTAAGTCTTGCCTCCTAAGTGAGTAATAGAGTAATAAGGAAAATTTTTCTAAGTCTTGCCCCCTAAGACGGTAATAACGTAATAAGGAAATTGTTCTAAATACATCCTCCTAAGACCGCAATAGGGATATAAGGAAAATATTTCTAAGTCTTGCCTCCTAAGTGAGTAATAGAGTAATAAGGAAAATTTTTCTAAGTCTTGCCTCCTAAGTGAGTAATAGAGTAATAAGGAAAATTTTTTCTAAGTCTTGCCCCCTAAGACGGTAATACCGTAATAAGGAAATTGTTCTAAGTACATCCTCCTAAGACCGCAATAGGGATATAAGGAAAATATTTCTAAGTCTTGCCTCCTAAGTGAGTAAAAGAGTAATAAGGAAAATTTTTCTAAGTCTTGCCTCCTATGACGGTAATAACGTAATAAGGAAATTTTTCTAAGCATCCTCCTAAGGTAATAAGGAAAATATTTCTAAGTCTTGCCTCCTAAGTGAGTAATAGCGTAATGAGGAAAATTTTTCTAAGTCTTTCCTCCTAAGTGAGTAATAGAGTAATAAGGAAAATTTTTCTAAGTCTTGCCTCCTAAGTGAGTGATAGAGTAACAAGGAAAATTTTTTCTAAGTCTTGCCCCCTATGACGGTAATAACGTAATAAGGAAATTGTTCTAAGTGCATCCTCCTAAGACCGCAATAGGGATATAAGGAAAATATTTCTAAGTCTTGCCTCCTAAGTGAGTAATAGAGTAATAAGGAAAATTTTTCTAAGTCTTTCCTCCTAAGTGAGTAATAGAGTAATAAGGAAAATTTTTCTAAGTCTTGCCTCCTAAGTGAGTAATAGAGTAATAAGGAAAATTTTTTCTAAGTCTTGCCCCCTAAGACGGTAATAACGTAATAAGGAAATTGTTCTAAGTACATCCTCCTAAGACCGCAATAGGGATATAAGGAAAATATTTCTAAGTCTTGCCTCCTAAGTGAGTAATAGAGTATAATAAGGAAAATTTTTCTAAGTCTTGCCTCCTAAGTGAGTAATAGAGTAATAAGGAAAATTTTTCTAAGTCTTTCCTCCTAAGTGAGTAATAGAGTAATAAGGAAAAATTTTTCTAAGTCTTGCCTCCTAAGTGAGTAATAGAGTAATAAGGAAAATTTTTTCTAAGTCTTGCCCCCTAAGACGGTAATAACGTAATAAGGAAATTGTTCTAAGTGCATCCTCCTAAGACCGCAATAGGGATATAAGGAAAATATTTCTAAGTCTTGCCTCCTAAGTGAGTAATAGAGTAATAAGGAAAATTTTTCTAAGTCTTGCCTCCTAAGTGAGTAATAGAGTAATAAGGAAAATTTTTCTAAGTCTTGCCTCCTAAGTGAGTAATAGAGTAATAAGGAAAATTTTTCTAAGTCTTGCCTCCTATGACGGTAATAACGTAATAAGGAAATTGTTCTAAGTGCATGCCTCCTAAGACCGCAATAGGGATATAAGGAAATTTTTCTAAGTCTTGCCTCCTAAGTGAGTAATAGAGTAATAAGGAAAATTTTCATAAGTTTGCCTCCTAAGTGAGTAATAGAGTAATAAGGAAAATATTTCTAAGTCTTGCCTCCTAAGTGAGTAATAGAGTAATAAGGAAAAATTTTTCTAAGTCTTGCCCCCTAAGACGGTAATAACGTAATAAGGAAATTGTTCTAAGTGCATCCTCCTAAGACCGCAATAGGGATATAAGGAAAATTTTTCTAAGTCTTGCCTCCTAAGTGAGTAATAGAGTAATAAGGAAAATTTTTCTAAGTCTTGCCTCCTAAGTGAGTAATAGAGTAATAAGGAAAATTTTTCTAAGTCTTGCCTCCTAAGTGAGTAATAGAGTAATAAGGAAAATTTTCTAAGTCTTGCCTCCTAAGTGAGTAATAGAGTAATAAGGAAAATTTTTCTAAGTCTTGCCCCCTAAGACGGTAATAACGTAATAAGGAAATTGTTCTAAATACATCCTCCTAAGACCGCAATAGGGATATAAGGAAAATATTTCTAAGTCTTGCCTCCTAAGTGAGTAATAGAGTAATAAGGAAAATTTTTCTAAGTCTTGCCTCCTAAGTGAGTAATAGAGTAATAAGGAAAATTTTTCTAAGTCTTGCCCCCTAAGACGGTAATAACGTAATAAGGAAATTGTTCTAAGTACATCCTCCTAAGACCGCAATAGGGATATAAGGAAAATATTTTTAAGTCTTGCCTCCTAAGTGAGTAATAGAGTAATAAGGAAAAATTTTTCTAAGTCTTGCCTCCTAAGTGAGTAATAGAGTAATAAGGAAAATTTTTCTAAGTCTTGCCTCCTAAGTGAGTAATAGAGTAATAAGGAAAATTTTTCTAAGTCTTGCCTCCTAAGTGAGTAATAGAGTAATAAGGAAAATTTTTTCTAAGTCTTGCCTCCTAAGTGAGTAATAGAGTAATAAGGAAAATTTTTCTAAGTCTTGCCTCCTAAGTGAGTAATAGAGTAATAAGGAAAATTTTTTCTAAGTCTTGCCCCCTATGACGGTAATAACGTAATAAGGAAATTGTTCTAAGTGCATCCTCCTAAGACCGCAATAGGGATATAAGGAAAATATTTCTAAGTCTTGCCTCCTAAGTGAGTAATAGAGTAATAAGGAAAATTTTTTCTAAGTCTTGCCCCCTAAGACGGTAATAACGTAATAAGGAAATTGTTCTAAATACATCCTCCTAAGACCGCAATAGGGATATAAGGAAAATATTTCTAAGTCTTGCCTCCTAAGTGAGTAATAGAGTAATAAGGAAAATTTTTCTAAGTCTTGCCTCCTAAGTGAGTAATAGAGTAATAAGGAAAATTTTTCTAAGTCTTGCCTCCTAAGTGAGTAATAGAGTAATAAGGAAAATTTTTTCTAAGTCTTGCCTCCTAAGTGAGTAATAGAGTAATAAGGAAAATTTTTCTAAGTCTTGCCCCCTATGACGGTAATAACGTAATAAGGAAATTGTTCTAAGTGCATCCTCCTAAGACCGCAATAGGGATATAAGGAAAATATTTCTAAGTCTTGCCTCCTAAGTGAGTAATAGAGTAATAAGGAAAATTTTTCTAAGTCTTGCCTCCTAAGTGAGTAATAGAGTAATAAGGAAAATTTTTTCTAAGTCTTGCCCCCTAAGACGGTAATAACGTAATAAGGAAATTGTTCTAAATACATCCTCCTAAGACCGCAATAGGGATATAAGGAAAATATTTCTAAGTCTTGCCTCCTAAGTGAGTAATAGAGTAATAAGGAAAATTTTTCTAAGTCTTGCCTCCTAAGTGAGTAATAGAGTAATAAGGAAAATTTTTTCTAAGTCTTGCCCCCTAAGACGGTAATAACGTAATAAGGAAATTGTTCTAAATACATCCTCCTAAGACCGCAATAGGGATATAAGGAAAATATTTCTAAGTCTTGCCTCCTATGAGTAATAGAGTAATAAGGAAAATATTTCTAAGTCTTGCCTCCTAAGTGAGTAATAGAGTAATGAGGAAAATTTTTCTAAGTCTTGCCTCCTAAGTGAGTAATAGAGTAATAAGGAAAATTTTTTCTAAGTCTTGCCCCCTAAGACGGTAATAACGTAATAAGGAAATTGTTCTAAGTACATCCTCCTAAGACCGCAATAGGGATATAAGGAAAATATTTCTAAGTCTTGCCTCCTAAGTGAGTAATAGAGTAATAAGGAAAATATTTTCTAAGTCTTGCCTCCTAAGTGAGTAATAGAGTAATAAGGAAAATATTTCTAAGTCTTGCCTCCTAAGTGAGTAATAGAGTAATAAGGAAAATTTTTCTAAGTCTTGCCCCCTAAGACGGTAATAACGTAATAAGGAAATTGTTCTAAGTACATCCTCCTAAGACCGCAATAGGGATATAAGGAAAATATTTCTAAGTCTTGCCTCCTAAGTGAGTAATAGAGTATAGTAATAAGGAAAATTTTTCTAAGTCTTGCCTCCTAAGTGAGTAATAGAGTAATAAGGAAAATTTTTCTAAGTCTTTCCTCCTAAGTGAGTAATTGAGTAATAAGGAAAATTTTTCCTAAGTCTTGCCCCCTAAGACGGTAATAACGTAATAAGGAAATTGTTCTAAGTACATCCTCCTAAGACCGCAATAGGGATATAAGGAAAATATTTCTAAGTCTTGCCTCCTAAGTGAGTAATAGAGTAATAAGGAAAATTTTTCTAAGTCTTGCCTCCTAAGTGAGTAATAGAGTAATAAGGAAAATTTTTCTAAGTCTTGCCTCCTAAGTGAGCAATAGAGTAATAAGGAAAATTTTTCTAAGTCTTGCCTCCTAAGTGAGTAATAGAGTAATAAGGAAAATGTTTCTAAGTCTTTCCTCCTAAGACGGTAATAGAGTAATAAGGAAAATTTTTCTAAGTCTTGCCTCCTAAGTGAGTAATAGAGTAATAAGGAAAATTTTTTCTAAGTCTTGCCCCCTATGACGGTAATAACGTAATAAGGAAATTGTTCTAAGTGCATCCTCCTAAGACCGCAATAGGGATATAAGGAAAATATTTCTAAGTCTTGCCTCCTAAGTGAGTAATAGAGTAATAAGGAAAATTTTTCTAAGTCTTGCCCCCTATGACGGTAATAGAGTAATAAGGAAAATTGTTCTAAATACATCCTCCTAAGAATAGGGATATAAGGAAAATTTTTCTAAGTCTTGCCTCCTAAGTGAGTAATAGAGTAATAAGGAAAATTTTTCTAAGTCTTGCCTCCTAAGACGGTAATACAGTAATAAGGAAAATTTTTCTAAGTCTTGCCTCCTAAGTGAGTAATAGAGTAATAAGGAAAATTTTTTCTAAGTCTTGCCCCCTAAGACGGTAATAACGTAATAAGGAAATTGTTCTAAATACATCCTCCTAAGACCGCAATAGGGATATAAGGAAAATATTTTTAAGTCTTGCCTCCTAAGTGAGTAATAGAGTAATAAGGAAAATTTTTCTAAGTCTTGCCTCCTAAGTGAGTAATAGAGTAATAAGGAAAATTTTTCTAAGTCTTGCCCCCTAAGACGGTAATAACGTAATAAGGAAATATTTCTAAATACATCCTCCTAAGACCGCAATAGGGATATAAGGAAAATTTTTCTAAGTCTTGCCTCCTAAGTGAGTAATAGAGTAATAAGGAAAATTTTTCTAAGTCTTGCCTCCTAAGTGAGTAATAGAGTAATAAGGAAAATTTTTCCTAAGTCTTGCCCCCTAAGACGGTAATAAAGTAATAAGGAAATTGTTCTAAGTACATCCTCCTAAGACCGCAATAGGGATATAAGGAAAATATTTCTAAGTCTTGCCTCCTAAGTGAGTAATAGAGTATAGTAATATGGAAAATTTTTCTAAGTCTTGCCTCCTAAGTGAGTAATAGAGTAATAAGGAAAATTTTTCTAAGTCTTTCCTCCTAAGTGAGTAATAGAGTAATAAGGAAAATTTTTTCTAAGTCTTGCCCCCTAAGAGTAATAACGTAATAAGGAAAATTGTTCTAAGTCTTGCCTCCTAAGACCGCAATAGGGCTATAAGGAAAATATTTCTAAGTCTTGCCTCCTAAGTGAGTAATAGAGTAATTAGGAAAATTTTTCTAAGTCTTGCCTCCTAAGTGAGTAATAGAGTAATAAGGAAAATTTTTCTAAGTCTTGCCTCCTCAGTGAGTGATAGAGTAATAAGGAAAATTTTTTCTAAGTCTTGCCCCTAAGACGGTAATAACGTAATAAGGAAATTGTTCTAAATACATCCTCCTAAGACCGCAATAGGGATATAAGGAAAATATTTCTAAGTCTTGCCTCCTAAGTGAGTAATAGAGTAATAAGGAAAATTTTTTCTAAGTCTTGCCTCCTAAGTGAGTAATAGAGTAATAAGGAAAATTTTTTCTAAGTCTTGCCTCCTAAGTGAGTAATAGAGTAATAAGGAAAATTTTTCTAAGTCTTGCCTCCTAAGTGAGTAATAGAGTAATAAGGAAAATTTTTTCTAAGTCTTGCCCCTAAGACGGTAATAACGTAATAAGGAAAATTGTTTCTAAATACATCCTCCTAAGACCGCAATAGGGATATAAGGAAAATATTTCTAAGTCTTGCCTCCTAAGTGAGTAATAGAGTAATAAGGAAAATTTTTCTAAGTCTTGCCTCCTAAGTGAGTAATTGAGTAATAAGGAAAAATTTTCTAAGTCTTGCCTCCTAAGTGAGTAATAGAGTAATAAGGAAAATTTTTTCTAAGTCTTGCCCCCTAAGACGGTAATAACGTAATAAGGAAATTGTTCTAAGTACATCCTCCTAAGACCGCAATAGGGATATAAGGAAAATATTTCTAAGTCTTGCCTCCTAAGTGAGTAATAGAGTAATAAGGAAAATTTTTCTAAGTCTTGCCTCCTAAGTGAGTAATAGAGTAATAAGGAAAATTTTTCTAAGTCTTGCCTCCTAAGTGAGTAATAGAGTAATAAGGAAAATTTTTCTAAGTCTTGCCCCCTAAGACGGTAATAACGTAATAAGGAAATTGTTCTAAGTACATCCTCCTAAGACCGCAATAGGGATATAAGGAAAATATTTCTAAGTCTTGCCTCCTAAGTGAGTAATAGAGTAATAAGGAAAATTTTTCTAAGTCTTGCCTCCTAAGTGAGTAATAGAGTAATAAGGAAATTTTTTCTAAGTCTTGCCTCCTAAGTGAGTAATAGAGTAATAAGGAAAATTTTTCTAAGTCTTGCCTCCTAAGTGAGTAATAGAGTAATAAGGAAAATTTTTCTAAGTCTTGCCTCCTAAGTGAGTAATAACGTAATAAGGAAATTGTTCTAAGTGCATCCTCCTAAGACCGCAATAGGGATATAAGGAAAATTTTTCTAAGTCTTGCCTCCTAAGTGAGTAATAGAGTAATAAGGAAAATTTTTCTAAGTCTTGCCTCCTAAGTGAGTAATAGAGTAATAAGGAAAATTTTTTCTAAGTCTTGCCCCCTAAGACGGTAATAACGTAATAAGGAAATTGTTCTAAGTACATCCTCCTAAGACCGCAATAGGGATATAAGGAAAATATTTCTAAGTCTTGCCTCCTAAGTGAGTAATAGAGTAATAAGGAAAATTTTTCTAAGTCTTGCCTCCTAAGTGAGTAATAACGTAATAAGGAAAATTTTTCTAAGTCTTGCCTCCTAAGACCGCAATAGGGTTATAAGGAAAATTTTTCTAAGTCTTGCCTCCTAAGTGAGTAATAGAGTAATAAGGAAAATTTTTCTAAGTCTTGCCTCCTAAGTGAGTAATAGAGTAATAAGGAAAATTTTTCTAAGTCTTGCCTCCTAAGTGAGTAATAGAGTAATAAGGAAAATTTTTCTAAGTCTTGCCTCCTAAGTGAGTAATAGAGTAATAAGGAAAATTTTTCTAAGGATCTTGCCCCCTAAGACCTAATAACGTAATAAAGAAATTGTTCTAAGTACATCCTCCTAAGACCGCATAATAGGATTAAGGAAAATTTTTCTAAGTCTTGCCTCCTAAGTGAGTAATAGAGTAATAAGGAAAATTTTTCTAAGTCTTTGTATTGTCTTGCCCCCTAAGACGGTAATAACGTAATAAGGAAATTGTTCTAAGTAAACATCCTCCTAAGACCGCAATAGGGATATAAGGAAAATATTTTCTAAGTCTTGCCTCCTAATAAGTGTAATAAGGAAAATTTTTCTAAGTCTTGCCTCCTAAGTGAGTAATAGAGTAATAAGGAAAATTTTTCTAAGTCTTGCCTCCTAAGTGTAGGTAATAGAGGTAATAACGGAAAATTGTTTCTAAGTCTTGCCCCCTAATGACCGAATAAACGTAATAAGGATAAATTGTCTAAGTGCATCCTCCTAAGACCGCAATAGGATAATAAGGAAAATTTTTCTAAGTCTTGCCTCCTAAGTGAGTAATAGAGTAATAAGGAAAATTTTTCTAAGTCTTGCCTCCTAAGTGAGTAATAGAGTAATAAGGAAAATTTTTCTAAGTCTTGCCTCCTAAGTGAGTAATAGAGTAATAAGGAAAATTTTTTCTAAGTCTTGCCCCCTAAGACGGTAATAACGTAATAAGGAAATTGTTCTAAATACATCCTCCTAAGACCGCAATAGGGATATAAGGAAAATATTTCTAAGTCTTGCCTCCTAAGTGAGTAATAGAGTAATAAGGAAAATTTTTCTAAGTCTTGCCTCCTAAGTGAGTAATAGAGTAATAAGGAAAATTTTTCTAAGTCTTGCCTCCTAAGTGAGTAATAGAGTAATAAGGAAAATTTTTCTAAGTCTTGCCTCCTAAGTGAGTAATAGAGTAATAAGGAAAATTTTTTCTAAGTCTTGCCTCCTAAGTGAGTAATAGAGTAATAAGGAAAATTTTTCTAAGTCTTGCCTCCTAAGTGAGTAATAGAGTAATAAGGAAAATTTTTCTAAGTCTTGCCCCCTAAGTGAAAACGTAATAAGGAAATCTAAGTACATCCTCCTAAGACCGCAATAGGGATAATAAGGAAAATTTTTCTAAGTCTTGCCTCCTAAGTGAGTAATAGAGTAATAAGGAAAATTTTTCTAAGTCTTGCCTCCTAAGTGAGTAATAGAGTAATAAGGAAAATTTTTCTAAGTCTTGCCTCCTAAGTGAGTAATAGAGTAATAAGGAAAATTTTTTCTAAGTCTTGCCTCCCAAGTGAGTAATAGAGTAATAAGGAAAATTTTTCTAAGTCTTGCCCCCTAAGGAGTAATAACGTAATAAGGAAAATTTTTTCTAAGTCTTGCCTCCTAAGACCGTAATAGAGTAATAAGGAAAATTTTTCTAAGTCTTGCCTCCTAAGTGAGTAATAGAGTAATAAGGAAAATTTTTCTAAGTCTTGCCTCCTAAGTGAGTAATAGAGTAATAAGGAAAATTTTTTCTAAGTCTTGCACCCTAAGACGGTAATAACGTAATAAGGAAATTTTTCTAAGTACATCCTCCTAAGACCGCAATAGGGATATAAGGAAAATATTTCTAAGTCTTGCCTCCTAAGTGAGTAATAGAGTAATAAGGAAAATTTTTCTAAGTCTTGCCTCCTAAGTGAGTAATAGAGTAATAAGGAAAATTTTTCTAAGTCTTGCCTCCTAAGTGAGTAATAGAGTAATAAGGAAAATTTTTCTAAGTCTTGCCTCCTATGAGTAATAGAGTAATAAGGAAATTTTTCTAAGTGCATCCTCCTAAGACCGCAATAGAGTAATAAGGAAAATATTTCTAAGTCTTGCCTCCTAAGTGAGTAATAGAGTAATAAGGAAAATTTTTCTAAGTCTTGCCTCCTAAGTGAGTAATAGAGTAATAAGGAAAATTTTCTAAGTCTTGCCTCCTAAGTGAGTAATAGAGTAATAAGGAAAATTTTTCTAAGTCTTGCCTCCTAAGTGAGTAATAGAGTAATAAGGAAAATTTTTTCTAAGTCTTGCCCCCTAAGACGGTAATAACGTAATAAGGAAATTGTTTCTAAGTGCATCCTCCTAAGACCGCAATAGGATAATAAGGAAAATATTTTCTAAGTCTTGCCTCCTAAGTGAGTAATAGAGTAATAAGGAAAATTTTTCTAAGTCTTGCCTCCTAAGTGAGTAATAGAGTAATAAGGAAAATTTTTCTAAGTCTTGCCTCCTAAGTGAGTAATAGAGTAATAAGGAAAATTTTTCTAAGTCTTGCCCCCTAAGACGTAATATAACGTAATAAGGAAATTGTTCTAAGTACATCCTCCTAAGACCGCAATAGGGATATAAGGAAAATATTTCTAAGTCTTGCCTCCTAAGTGAGTAATAGAGTAATAAGGAAAATTTTTCTAAGTCTTGCCTCCTAAGTGAGTAATAGAGTAATAAGGAAAATTTTTTCTAAGTCTTGCCTCCTAAGTGAGTAATAGAGTAATAAGGAAAATTTTTCTAAGTCTTGCCTCCTAAGTGAGTAATAGAGTAATAAGGAAAATTTTTCTAAGTCTTGCCTCCTAAGTGAGTAATAGAGTAATAAGGAAAATTTTTTCTAAGTCTTGCCTCCTAAGCGAGTAATAGAGTAATAAGGAAATTTTTCTAAGTCATCCTCCTAAGAGTAATAGAGTAATAAGGAAAATTTTCTAAGTCTTGCCTCCTAAGTGAGTAATAGAGTAATAAGGAAAATTTTTCTAAGTCTTGCCTCCTAAGTGAGTAATAGAGTAATAAGGAAAATTTTTTCTAAGTCTTGCCTCCTAAGACGGTAATAACGTAATAAGGAAAATTGTTCTAAGTCTTGCCTCCTAAGACCGCAATAGGGATAATAAGGAAAATATTTCTAAGTCTTGCCTCCTAAGTGAGTAATAGAGTAATAAGGAAAATTTTTCTTAGTCTTGCCTCCTAAGTGAGTAATAGAGTAATAAGGAAAATTTTTCTAAGTCTTGCCTCCTAAGTGAGTAATAGAGTAATAAGGAAAATTTTTTCTAAGTCTTGCCCCCTAAGACGGTAATAACGTAATAAGGAAATTGTTCTAAGTACATCCTCCTAAGACCGCAATAGGGATATAAGGAAAATTTTTCTAAGTCTTGCTTCCTAAGTGAGTAATAGAGTAATAAGGAAAATTTTTCTAAGTCTTGCCCCCTAAGTGAGTAATAGAGTAATAAGGAAAATTTTTCTAAGTCATGCCTCCTAAGGGTAATAACGTAATAAGGAAATTGTTCTAAGTCTTGCCTCCTAAGTGAGTAATAGAGTAATAAGGAAAATTTTTTCTAAGTCTTGCTTCCTAAGTGAGTAATAGAGTAATAAGGAAAATTTTTCTAAGTCTTGCCCCCTAAGTGAGTAATAGAGTAATAAGGAAATTGTTCTAAGTACATCCTCCTAAGACCGCAATAGGGATATAAGGAAAATATTTCTAAGTCTTGCTTCCTAAGTGAGTAATAGAGTAATAAGGAAAATTTTTCTAAGTCTTGCCTCCTAAGTGAGTAATAGAGTAATAAGGAAAATTTTTCTAAGTCTTGCCTCCTAAGTGAGTAATAACGTAATAAGGAAAATTTTTCTAAATACATCCTCCTAAGACCGCAATAGGGATATAAGGAAAATATTTCTAAGTCTTGCCTCCTAAGTGAGTAATAGAGTAATAAGGAAAATTTTTCTAAGTCTTGCCTCCTAAGTGAGTAATAGAGTAATAAGGAAAATTTTTCTAAGTCTTGCCTCCTAAGTGAGTAATAGAGTAATAAGGAAAATTTTTCTAAGTCTTGCCTCCTAGTGAGTAATAGAGTAATAAGGAAAATTTTTCTAAGTCTTGCCTCCTAAGTGAGTAATAGAGTAATAAGGAAAATTTTTCTAAGTCTTGCCTCCTAAGTGAGTAATAGAGTAATAAGGAAAATTTTTCTAAGTCTTGCCTCCTAAGTGAGTAATAGAGTAATAAGGAAAATTTTTCTAAGTCTTGCCCCCTAAGACGGTAATAACGTAATAAGGAAATTGTTCTAAGTGCATCCTCCTAAGACCGCAATAGGGTAATAAGGAAAATATTTCTAAGTCTTGCCTCCTAAGTGAGTAATAGAGTAATAAGGAAAATTTTTCTAAGTCTTGCCTCCTAAGTGAGTAATAGAGTAATAAGGAAAATTTTTCTAAGTGTTGCCTCCTAAGACCGTAATAGGGTAATAAGGAAATTTTTTCTAAGTCTTGCCTCCTAAGTGAGTAATAGAGTAATAAGGAAAATTTTTCTAAGTCTTGCCTCCTAAGTGAGTAATAGAGTAATAAGGAAAATTTTTCTAAGTCTTGCCTCCTAAGTGAGTAATAGAGTAATAAGGAAAATTTTTCTAAGTCTTGCCTCCTAAGTGAGTAATAGAGTAATAAGGAAAATTTTTCTAAGTCTTGCCTCCTAAGTGAGTAATAGAGTAATAAGGAAAATTTTTCTAAGTCTTGCCTCCTAAGTGAGTAATAACGTAATAAGGAAATTGTTCTAAGTCTTGCCTCCTAAGACCGCAATAGGGTTATAAGGAAAATTTTTCTAAGTCTTGCCTCCTAAGTGAGTAATAGAGTAATAAGGAAAATTTTTCTAAGTCTTGCCTCCTAAGTGAGTAATAGAGTAATAAGGAAAATTTTTCTAAGTCTTGCCCCCTAAGACGGTAATAGAGTAATAAGGAAATTTTTCTAAGTGCATCCTCCTAAGACCGCAATAGGGTAATAAGGAAAATTTTTCTAAGTCTTGCCTCCTAAGTGAGTAATAGAGTAATAAGGAAAATTTTTCTAAGTCTTGCCTCCTAAGTGAGTAATAGAGTAATAAGGAAAATTTTTCTAAGTCTTGCCTCCTAAGGCAGTAATAACGTAATAAGGAAAATTTTTCTAAGTCTTGCCTCCTAAGTGAGTAATAGAGTAATAAGGAAAATATTTCTAAGTCTTGCCTCCTAAGTGAGTAATAGAGTAATAAGGAAAATTTTTCTAAGTCTTGCCTCCTAAGTGAGTAATAGAGTAATAAGGAAAATTTTTCTAAGTCTTGCCCCCTAAGACGGTAATAACGTAATAAGGAAATTGTTCTAAGTGCATCCTCCTAAGACCGCAATAGGGATATAAGGAAAAATATTTCTAAGTCTTGCCTCCTAAGTGAGTAATAGAGTAATAAGGAAAATTTTTTCTAAGTCTTGCCTCCTAAGTGAGTAATAGAGTAATAAGGAAAATTTTTCTAAGTCTTGCCTCCTAAGTGAGTAATAGAGTAATAAGGAAAATTTTTTCTAAGTCTTGCCCCCTAAGTGAGTAATAACGTAATAAGGAAATTGTTCTAAGTCATCCTCCTAAGACCGCAATAGGGATATAAGGAAAATATTTCTAAGTCTTGCCTCCTAAGTGAGTAATAGAGTAATAAGGAAAATTTTTCTAAGTCTTGCCTCCTAAGTGAGTAATAGAGTAATAAGGAAAATTTTTCTAAGTCTTGCCTCCTAAGTGAGTAATAGAGTAATAAGGAAAATTTTTCTAAGTCTTGCCTCCTAAGTGAGTAATAGAGTAATAAGGAAAATTTTTTCTAAGTCTTGCCTCCTAAGACGGTAATAACGTAATAAGGAAAATTTGTTCTAAGTCTTGCCCTCCTAAAGACCGCAATAGAGTAATAAGGAAAATTTTTCTAAGTCTTGCCTCCTAAGTGAGTAATAGAGTAATAAGGAAAATTTTTCTAAGTCTTGCCTCCTAAGTGAGTAATAGAGTAATAAGGAAAATTTTTTCTAAGTCTTGCCCCCTAAGACGGTAATAACGTAATAAGGAAATTGTTCTAAGTACATCCTCCTAAGACCGCAATAGGGATATAAGGAAAATATTTCTAAGTCTTGCCTCCTAAGTGAGTAATAGAGTAATAAGGAAAATTTTTCTAAGTCTTTGCCTCCTAAGTGAGTAATAGAGTAATAAGGAAAATTTTTCTAAGTCTTGCCTCCTAAGTGAGTAATAGAGTAATAAGGAAAAATTTTTCTAAGTCTTGCCTCCTAAGTGAGTAATAGAGTAATAAGGAAAATTTTTTCTAAGTCTTGCCCCCTAAGACGGTAATAACGTAATAAGGAAATTGTTCTAAGTACATCCTCCTAAGACCGCAATAGGGATATAAGGAAAATATTTCTAAGTCTTGCCTCCTAAGTGAGTAATAGAGTAATAAGGAAAATTTTTCTAAGTCTTGCCTCCTAAGTGAGTAATAGAGTAATAAGGAAAATTTTTCTAAGTCTTGCCTCCTAAGTGAGTAATAGAGTAATAAGGAAAATTTTTCTAAGTCTTGCCTCCTAAGTGAGTAATAGAGTAATAAGGAAAATTTTTTCTAAGTCTTGCCCCCTAAGACGGTAATAACGTAATAAGGAAATTGTTCTAAGTACATCCTCCTAAGACCGCAATAGGGATATAAGGAAAATTTTTCTAAGTCTTGCCTCCTAAGTGAGTAATAGAGTAATAAGGGAAAATTTTTCTAAGTCTTGCCTCCTAAGTGAGTAATAGAGTAATAAGGAAAAATTTTTCTAAGTCAGTAATAGAGTATAGTAATAAGGAAAATTTTTTCTAAGTCTTGCCCCCTATGACGGTAATAACGTAATAAGGAAATTGTTCTAAGTGCATCCTCCTAAGACTACAATAGGGATATATAAGGAAATAATTTCTAAGTCTTGCCTCCTAAGTGAGTAATAGAGTAATAAGGAAAATTTTTCTAAGTCTTGCCTCCTAAGTGAGTAATAGAGTAATAAGGAAAAATTTTTCTAAGTCTTGCCCCCTAAGACGGTAATAACGTAATAAGGAAATTGTTCTAAGTACATCCTCCTAAGACCGCAATAGGGATATAAGGAAAATATTTCTAAGTCTTGCCTCCTAAGTGAGTAATAGAGTAATAAGGAAAATTTTTCTAAGTCTTGCCTCCTAAGTGAGTAATAGATTAATAAGGAAAATTTTTCTAAGTCTTGCCCCCTAAGACGGTAATAACGTAATAAGGAAAATTGGTTCTAAGTACATCCTCCTAAGACCGCAATAAGGATATAAGGAAAATTTTTCTAAGTCTTGCCTCCTAAGTGAGTAATAGAGTAATAAGGAAAATTTTTCTAAGTCTTGCCTCCTAAGTGAGTAATAGAGTAATAAGGAAAATTTTTTCTAAGTCTTGCCCCCTAAGACGGTAATAACGTAATAAGGAAATTGTTCTAAGTACATCCTCCTAAGACCGCAATAGGGATATAAGGAAAATATTTCTAAGTCTTGCCTCCTAAGTGAGTAATAGAGTAATAAGGAAAATTTTTCTAAGTCTTGCCTCCTAAGACGGTAATAGAGTAATAAGGAAATTGTTCTAAGTGCATGCCTCCTAAGACCGGTAATAGGGATATAAGGAAAATATTTCTAAGTCTTGCCTCCTAAGTGAGTAATAGAGTAATAAGGAAAATTTTTCTAAGTCTTGCCTCCTAAGTGAGTAATAGAGTAATAAGGAAAATTTTTTCTAAGTCTTGCCCCCTAAGACGGTAATAACGTAATAAGGAAATTGTTCTAAGTACATCCTCCTAAGACCGCAATAGGGATATAAGGAAAATATTTCTAAGTCTTTGCCTCCTAAGTGAGTAATAGAGTAATAAGGAAAATTTTTCTAAGTCTTGCCTCCTAAGTGAGTAATAGAGTAATAAGGAAAATTTTTCTAAGTCTTGCCTCCTAAGTGAGTAATAGAGTAATAAGGAAAATTTTTCTAAGTCTTGCCTCCTAAGTGAGTAATAGAGTAATAAGGAAAATTTTTTCTAAGTCTTGCCCCCTAAGACGGTAATAACGTAATAAGGAAATTGTTCTAAGTACATCCTCCTAAGACCGCAATAGGGATAATAAGGAAAATATTTCTAAGTCTTGCCTCCTAAGTGAGTAATAGAGTAATAAGGAAAATTTTTCTAAGTCTTGCCTCCTAAGTGAGTAATAGAGTAATAAGGAAAATTTTTCTAAGTCTTGCCCCCTAAGACGGTAATAACGTAATAAGGAAATTGTTCTAAGTACATCCTCCTAAGACCGCAATAGGGATATAAGGAAAATATTTCTAAGTCTTGCCTCCTAAGTGAGTAATAGAGTAATAAGGAAAATTTTTCTAAGTCTTGCCTCCTAAGTGAGTAATAGAGTAATAAGGAAAATTTTTTCTAAGTCTTGCCCCCTAAGACGGTAATAACGTAATAAGGAAATTGTTCTAAGTACATCCTCCTAAGACCGCAATAGGGATATAAGGAAAATATTTCTAAGTCTTGCCTCCTAAGTGAGTAATAGAGTAATAAGGAAAATTTTTCTAAGTCTTGCCTCCTAAGTGAGTAATAGAGTAATAAGGAAAATTTTTCTAAGTCTTGCCTCCTAAGTGAGTAATAGAGTAATAAGGAAAATTTTTCTAAGTCTTGCCTCCTAAGTGAGTAATAGAGTAATAAGGAAAATTTTTTCTAAGTCTTGCCCCCTAAGACGGTAATAACGTAATAAGGAAAATATTTCTAAGTCTTGCCTCCTAAGTGAGTAATAGAGTAATAAGGAAAATTTTTCTAAGTCTTCCCTCCTAAGTGAGTAATAGAGTAATAAGGAAAATTTTTCTAAGTCTTGCCTCCTAAGTGAGTAATAGAGTAATAAGGAAAATTTTTTCTAAGTCTTGCCCCCTAAGACGGTAATAACGTAATAAGGAAATTGTTCTAAGTACATCCTCCTAAGACCGCAATAGGGATATAAGGAAAATATTTCTAAGTCTTGCCTCCTAAGTGAGTAATAGAGTAATAAGGAAAATTTTTCTAAGTCTTGCCTCCTAAGTGAGTAATAGAGTAATAAGGAAAATTTTTTCTAAGTCTTGCCCCCTAAGACGGTAATAACGTAATAAGGAAATTGTTCTAAGTACATCCTCCTAAGACCGCAATAGGGATATAAGGAAAATTTTTCTAAGTCTTGCCTCCTAAGTGAGTAATAGAGTAATAAGGAAAATTTTTCTAAGTCTTGCCTCCTAAGTGAGTAATAGAGTAATAAGGAAAATTTTTCTAAGTCTTGCCCCCTAAGACGGTAATAACGTAATAAGGAAATTCTTCTAAATACATCCTCCTAAGACCGCAATAGGGATATAAGGAAAAATTTTTCTAAGTCTTGCCTCCTAAGTGAGTAATAGAGTAATAAGGAAAATTTTTCTAAGTCTTGCCTCCTAAGTGAGTAATAGAGTAATAAGGAAAATTTTTCTAAGTCTTGCCCCCTAAGACGGTAATAACGTAATAAGGAAATTGTTCTAAGTACATCCTCCTAAGACCGCAATAGGGATATAAGGAAAATATTTCTAAGTCTTGCCTCCTAAGTGAGTAATAGAGTAATAAGGAAAATTTTTTCTAAGTCTTGCCTCCTAAGTGAGTAATAGAGTAATAAGGAAAATTTTTCTAAGTCTTGCCCCCTAAGACGGTAATAACGTAATAAGGAAATTGTTCTAAGTACATCCTCCTAAGACCGCAATAGGGATATAAGGAAAATTTTTCTAAGTCTTGCCTCCTAAGTGAGTAATAGAGTAATAAGGAAAATTTTTCTAAGTCTTGCCCCCTAAGACGGTAATAACGTAATAAGGAAATTGTTCTAAGTACATCCTCCTAAGACCGCAATAGGGATATAAGGAAAATATTTTTAAGTCTTGCCTCCTAAGTGAGTAATAGAGTAATAAGGAAAATTTTCTAAGTCTTGCCTCCTAAGTGAGTAATAGAGTAATAAGGAAAATTTTTCTAAGTCTTGCCCCCTAAGACGGTAATAACGTAATAAGGAAATTGTTCTAAGTACATCCTCCTAAGACCGCAATAGGGATATAAGGAAAATATTTCTAAGTCTTGCCTCCTAAGTGAGTAATAGAGTAATAAGGAAAATTTTTCTAAGTCTTGCCTCCTAAGTGAGTAATAGAGTAATAAGGAAAATTTTTCTAAGTCTTGCCTCCTAAGTGAGTAATAGAGTAATAAGGAAAATTTTCTAAGTCTTGCCTCCTAAGTGAGTAATAGAGTAATAAGGAAAATTTTTTCTAAGTCTTGCCCCCTAAGACGGTAATAACGTAATAAGGAAATTGTTCTAAGTACATCCTCCTAAGACCGCAATAGGGATATAAGGAAAATATTTCTAAGTCTTGCCTCCTAAGTGAGTAATAGAGTAATAAGGAAAATTTTCTAAGTCTTGCCTCCTAAGTGAGTAATAGAGTAATAAGGAAAAATTTTTCTAAGTCTTGCCCCCTAAGACGGTAATAACGTAATAAGGAAATTGTTCTAAGTACATCCTCCTAAGACCGCAATAGGGATATAAGGAAAATATTTCTAAGTCTTGCCTCCTAAGTGAGTAATAGAGTAATAAGGAAAATTTTTCTAAGTCTTGCCTCCTAAGTGAGTAATAGAGTAATAAGGAAAATTTTTTCTAAGTCTTGCCCCCTAAGACGGTAATAACGTAATAAGGAAATTGTTCTAAGTACATCCTCCTAAGACCGCAATAGGGATATAAGGAAAATTTTTCTAAGTCTTGCCTCCTAAGTGAGTAATAGAGTAATAAGGAAAATTTTTCTAAGTCTTGCCTCCTAAGTGAGTAATAGAGTAATAAGGAAAATTTTTCTAAGTCTTGCCTCCTAAGTGAGTAATAGAGTAATAAGGAAAATTTTTCTAAGTCTTGCCCCTAAGACGGTAATAACGTAATAAGGAAATTGTTCTAAGTACATCCTCCTAAGACCGCAATAGGGATATAAGGAAAATTTTCTAAGTCTTGCCTCCTAAGTGAGTAATAGAGTAATAAGGAAAATTTTTCTAAGTCTTGCCTCCTAAGTGAGTAATAGAGTAATAAGGAAAATTTTTTCTAAGTCTTGCCCCCTAAGACGGTAATAACGTAATAAGGAAATTGTTCTAAGTACATCCTCCTAAGACCGCAATAGGGATATAAGGAAAATATTTCTAAGTCTTGCCTCCTAAGTGAGTAATAGAGTAATAAGGAAAATTTTTCTAAGTCTTGCCTCCTAAGTGAGTAATAGAGTAATAAGGAAAATTTTTCTAAGTCTTGCCTCCTAAGTGAGTAATAGAGTAATAAGGAAAATTTTTTCTAAGTCTTGCCCCCTAAGACGGTAATAACGTAATAAGGAAATTGTTCTAAGTACATCCTCCTAAGACCGCAATAGGGATATAAGGAAAATATTTCTAAGTCTTGCCTCCTAAGTGAGTAATAGAGTAATAAGGAAAATTTTTCTAAGTCTTGCCTCCTAAGTGAGTAATAGAGTAATAAGGAAAATTTTTCTAAGTCTTGCCCCCTAAGACGGTAATAACGTAATAAGGAAATTGTTCTAAGTACATCCTCCTAAGACCGCAATAGGGATATAAGGAAAATATTTCTAAGTCTTGCCTCCTAAGTGAGTAATAGAGTAATAAGGAAAATTTTTCTAAGTCTTGCCTCCTAAGTGAGTAATAGAGTAATAAGGAAAATTTTTTCTAAGTCTTGCCCCCTAAGACGGTAATAACGTAATAAGGAAATTGTTCTAAGTGCATCCTCCTAAGACCGCAATAGGGATATAAGGAAAATATTTCTAAGTCCCTCCTAAGTGAGTAATAGAGTAATAAGGAAAATTTTTCTAAGTCTTGCCTCCTAAGTGAGTAATAGAGTAATAAGGAAAATTTTTCTAAGTCTTGCCTCCTAAGTGAGTAATAGAGTAATAAGGAAAATTTTTCTAAGTCTTGCCTCCCTAAGACGGTAATAACGTAATAAGGAAATTGTTCTAAATACATCCTCCTAAGACCGCAATAGGGATATAAGGAAAATATTTCTAAGTCTTGCCTCCTAAGTGAGTAATAGAGTAATAAGGAAAATTTTTCTAAGTCTTGTCTCCTAAGTGAGTAATAGAGTAATAAGGAAAATTTTTCTAAGTCTTCCCTCCTAAGTGAGTAATAGAGTAATAAGGAAAATTTTTCTAAGTCTTCCTAAGAGTAATAGAGTAATAAGGAAAATATTTCTAAGTCTTGCCTCCTAAAGACCGCAATAGGGATATAAGGAAAATTTTTCTAAGTCTTGCCTCCTAAGTGAGTAATAGAGTAATAAGGAAAATTTTTCTAAGTCTTGCCTCCTAAGTGAGTAATAGAGTAATAAGGAAAATTTTTCTAAGTCTTGCCTCCTAAGTGAGTAATAGAGTAATAAGGAAAATTTTTCTAAGTCTTGCCCCCTAAGACGGTAATAACGTAATAAGGAAATTGTTCTAAGTGCATCCTCCTAAGACCGCAATAGGGATATAAGGAAAATTTTTCTAAGTCTTGCCTCCTAAGTGAGTAATAGAGTAATAAGGAAAAATTTTTCTAAGTCTTGCCTCCTAAGTGAGTAATAGAGTAATAAGGAAAATTTTTTCTAAGTCTTGCCTCCTAAGTGAGTAATAGAGTAATAAGGAAAATTTTTTCTAAGTCTTGCCCCCTAAGACGGTAATAACGTAATAAGGAAATTGTTCTAAGTACATCCTCCTAAGACCGCAATAGGGATATAAGGAAAATTTTTCTAAGTCTTGCCTCCTAAGTGAGTAATAGAGTAATAAGGAAAATTTTCTAAGTCTTGCCTCCTAAGTGAGTAATAGAGTAATAAGGAAAATTTTTTCTAAGTCTTGCCTCCTAAGTGAGTAATAGAGTAATAAGGAAAATTTTTTCTCAGTCTTGCCCCCTAAGACGGTAATAACGTAATAAGGAAATTGTTCTAAGTACATCCTCCTAAGACCGCAATAAGGATATAAGGAAAATATTTCTAAGTCTTGCCTCCTAAGTGAGTAATAGAGTAATAAGGAAAATTTTTCTAAGTCTTGCCTCCTAAGTGAGTAATAGAGTAATAAGGAAAATTTTTCTAAGTCTTGCCTCCTAAGTGAGTAATAGAGTAATAAGGAAAATTTTTCTAAGTCTTGCCTCCTAAGTGAGTAATAGAGTAATAAGGAAAATTTTTCTAAGTCTTGCCTCCTAAGTGAGTAATAGAGTAATAAGGAAAGTTTTTTCTAAGTCTTGCCCCCCTAAGACGGTAATAACGTAATAAGGAAATTGTTCTAAGTACATCCTCCTAAGACCGCAATAAGGGATATAAGGAAAATATTTCTAAGTCTTGCCTCCTAAGTGAGTAATAGAGTAATCGGTAATAACGTAATAAGGAAATTGTTCTAAATACATCCTCCTAAGACCGCAATAGGGATATAAGGAAAATATTTCTAAGTCTTGCCTCCTAAGTGAGTAATAGAGTAATAAGGAAAAATTTTTCTAAGTCTTGCCTCCTAAGTGAGTAATAGAGTAATAAGGAAAATTTTTCTAAGTCTTGCCCCCTAAGTGAGTAATAGAGTAATAAGGAAAAATTTTTCTAAGTCTTGCCTCCTAAGTGAGTAATAGAGTAATAAGGAAAATTTTTTCTAAGTCTGCCCCCTAAGACGGTAATAACGTAATAAGGAAAATTGTTCTAAGTACATCCTCCTAAGACCGCAATAGGGATATAAGGAAAATATTTCTAAGTCTTGCCTCCTAAGTGAGTAATAGAGTAATAAGGAAAATTTTTCTAAGTCTTGCCTCCTAAGTGAGTAATAGAGTAATAAGGAAAATTTTTTCTAAGTCTTGCCTCCTAAGTGAGTAATAACGTAATAAGGAAAATTTTTCTAAGTCTTGCCTCCTAAGACCGCAATAAGGATATAAGGAAAATTTTTTCTAAGTCTTGCCTCCTCCTAAGTGAGTAATAGAGTAATAAGGAAAAATTTTTCTAAGTCTTGCCTCCTAAGTGAGTAATAGAGTAATAAGGAAAATTTTTCTAAGTCTTGCCTCCTAAGTGAGTAATAGAGTAATAAGGAAAATTTTTTCTAAGTCTTGCCCCCTAAGTGAGTAATAAAGTAATAAGGAAAATTTTTCTAAGTACATCCTCCTAAGACCGCAATAGGGATATAAGGAAAATTTTTCTAAGTCTTGCCTCCTAAGTGAGTAATAGAGTAATAAGGAAAATTTTTCTAAGTCTTGCCTCCTAAGTGAGTAATAGAGTAATAAGGAAAATTTTTCTAAGTCTTGCCTCCTAAGTGAGTAATAGAGAAATAAGGAAAATTTTTCTAAGTCTTGCCTCCTAAGTGAGTAATAGAGTAATAAGGAAAAATTTTTCTAAGTCTTTCCTCCTAAGTGAGTAATAGAGTAATAAGGAAAATTTTCTAAGTCTTGCCTCCTAAGTGAGTAATAGAGTAATAAGGAAAATTTTCTAAGTCTTGCCTCCTAATGAGTAATAAGTAATAAGGAAAATTTTTCTAAGTCTTGCCTCCTAAGTGAGTAATAGAGTAATAAGGAAAAATTTTTCTAAGTCTTGCCTCCTAAGTGAGGTAATAGACGTAATAAGGAAAATTTTTCTAAGTCTTGCCTCCTAAGACCGTAATAGAGTAATAAGGAAAATTTTTCTAAGTCTTGCCTCCTAAGTGAGTAATAGAGTAATAAGGAAAATTTTTTCTAAGTCTTGCCCCCTAAGACGGTAATAACGTAATAAGGAAATTGTTCTAAGTACATCCTCCTAAGACCGCAATAGGGATATAAGGAAAATTTTTCTAAGTCTTGCTCCTAAGTGAGTAATAGAGTAATAAGGAAAATTTTCTAAGTCTTGCCTCCTAAGTGAGTAATAGAGTAATAAGGAAAATTTTTTCTAAGTCTTGCCTCCTAAGTGAGTAATAGAGTAATAAGGAAAATTTTTCTAAGTCTTGCCTCCTAAGTGAGTAATAGAGTAATAAGGAAAATTTTTCTAAGTCTTGCCTCCTAAGTGAGTAATAGAGTAATAAGGAAAATTTTTTCTAAGTCTTGCCCCCTAAGTGAGTAATAAGTAATAAGGAAAATTTTTCTAAGTCATCCTCCTAAGACCGCAATAGGGATATAAGGAAAATTTTTCTAAGTCTTGCCTCCTAAGTGAGTAATAGAGTAAAAAGGAAAATTTTTCTAAGTCTTGCCTCCTAAGTGAGTAATAGAGTAATAAGGAACATTTTTCTAAGTCTTGCCTCCTAAGTGAGTAATAGGGTAATAAGGAAAATTTTTTCTAAGTCTTGCCTCCCTAAGTGAATAATAAATATTTTTTCTAAAAGACGGTAATAACGTAATAAGGAAATTGTTCTAAGTGCATCCTCCTAAGACCGCAATAGGGATATAAGGAAAAATTTTTCTAAGTCTTGCCTCCTAAGTGAGTAATAGAGTAATAAGGAAAATTTTTCTAAGTCTTGCCTCCTAAGTGAGTAATAGAGTAATAAGGAAAAATTTTTCTAAGTCTTGCCTCCTAAATGAGTAATAGAGTAATAAGGAAAATTTTTCTAAGTCTTGCCTCCTAAGTGAGTAATAGAGTAATAAGGAAAATTTTTCTAAGTCTTGCCCTCCTAAGACGGTAATAGGTAATAAGGAAAAATTTTTCTAAGTCTTGCCTCCTAAGTGAGTAATAGAGTAATAAGGAAAATTTTTCTAAGTCTTGCCTCCTAAGTGAGTAATAGAGTAATAAGGAAAATTTTTCTAAGTCTTGCCTCCTAAGTGAGTAATAGAGTAATAAGGAAATTTTTTTCTAAGTCTTGCCCCCTAAGACGGTAATAACGTAATAAGGAAATTGTTCTAAGTACATCCTCCTAAGACCGCAATAGGGATATAAGGAAAATTTTTCTAAGTCTTGCCTCCTAAGTGAGTAATAGAGTAATAAGGAAAATTTTTCTAAGTCTTGCCTCCTAAGTGAGTAATAGAGTAATAAGGAAAATTTTTCTAAGTCTTGCCCCCTAAGACGGTAATAACGTAATAAGGAAATTGTTCTAAGTACATCCTCCTAAGACCGCAATAGCGTAATAAGGAAAATTTTTCTAAGTCTTGCCTCCTAAGATATAAGGAAAATTTTTCTAAGTCTTGCCTTTTTCTAAGTCTTGCCTCCTAAGTGAGTAATAGAGTAATAAGGAAAATTTTTCTAAGTCTTGCCTCCTAAGTGAGTAATAGAGTAATAAGGAAAATTTTTTTTCTAAGTCTTGCCCCCTAAGACGGTAATAACGTAATAAGGAAATTGTTCTAAGTACATCCTCCTAAGACCGCAATAGGGATATAAGGAAAAATTTCTAAGTCTTGCCTCCTAAGTGAGTAATAGAGTAATAAGGAAAATTTTTCTAAGTCTTGCCTCCTAAGTGAGTAATAGAGTAATAAGGAAAATTTTTTCTAAGTCTTGCCCCCTAAGACGGTAATAACGTAATAAGGAAATTGTTCTAAATACATCCTCCTAAGACCGCAATAGGGATATAAGGAAAATATTTTCTAAGTCTTGCCTCCTAAGTGAGTAATAGAGTAATAAGGAAAATTTTTTCTAAGTCTTGCCTCCTAAGTGAGTAATAGAGTAATAAGGAAAATTTTTCTAAGTCTTGCCTCCTAAGTGAGTAATAGAGTAATAAGGAAAATTTTTCTAAGTCTTGCCTCCTAAGTGAGTAATAGAGTAATAAGGAAAATTTTTTCTAAGTCTTGCCCCCTAAGACGGTAATAACGTAATAAGGAAATTGTTCTAAGTACATCCTCCTAAGACCGCAATAGGGATATAAGGAAAATATTTCTAAGTCTTGCCTCCTAAGTGAGTAATAGAGTAATAAGGAAAATTTTTCTAAGTCTTGCCTCCTAAGTGAGTAATAGAGTAATAAGGAAAATTTTTCTAAGTCTTGCCTCCTAAGTGAGTAATAGAGTAATAAGGAAAATTTTTCTAAGTCTTGCCCCCTAAGACGGTAATAACGTAATAAGGAAATTGTTCTAAGTACATCCTCCTAAGACCGCAATAGGGATATAAGGAAAATATTTCTAAGTCTTGCCTCCTAAGTGAGTAATAGAGTAATAAGGAAAATTTTTCTAAGTCTTGCCTCCTAAGTGAGTAATAGAGTAATAAGGAAAATTTTTCTAAGTCTTGCCTCCTAAGTGAGTAATAGAGTAATAAGGAAAATTTTTCTAAGTCTTGCCCCCTAAGACGGTAATAACGTAATAAGGAAATTGTTCTAAGTACATCCTCCTAAGACCGCAATAGGGATATAAGGAAAATATTTTCTAAGTCTTGCCTCCTAAGTGAGTAATAGAGTAATAAGGAAAATTTTTCTAAGTCTTGCCTCCTAAGTGAGTAATAGAGTAATAAGGAAAATTTTTCTAAGTCTTGCCTCCTAAGTGAGTAATAGAGTAATAAGGAAAATTTTTCTAAGTCTTGCCTCCTAAGTGAGTAATAGAGTAATAAGGAAAATTTTTTCTAAGTCTTGCCCCCTAAGACGGTAATAACGTAATAAGGAAAATTGTTTCTAAGTACATCCTCCTAAGACCGCAATAGGGATATAAGGAAAATTTTTCTAAGTCTTGCCTCCTAAGTGAGTAATAGAGTAATAAGGAAAATTTTTCTAAGTCTTGCCTCCTAAGTGAGTAATAGAGTAATAAGGAAAATTTTTTCTAAGTCTTGCCCCCTAAGACGGTAATAACGTAATAAGGAAATTGTTCTAAGTACATCCTCCTAAGACCGCAATAGGGATATAAGGAAAATATTTCTAAGTCTTGCCTCCTAAGTGAGTAATAGAGTAATAAGGAAAATTTTTCTAAGTCTTGCCTCCTAAGTGAGTAATAGAGTAATAAGGAAAATTTTTCTAAGTCTTGCCTCCTAAGTGAGTAATAGAGTAATAAGGAAAATTGTTCTAAGTCTTGCCTCCTAAGTGAGTAATAGAGTAATAAGGAAATTTTTTTCTAAGTCTTGCCCCCTATGACGGTAATAACGTAATAAGGAAATTGTTCTAAGTCTTGTCTCCTAAGTGAGTAATAGAGTAATAAGGAAAAATTTTCTAAGTCTTGCCTCCTAAGTGAGTAATAGAGTAATAAGGAAAATTTTTCTAAGTCTTGCCTCCTAAGTGAGTAATAGAGTAATAAGGAAAATTTTTCTAAGTCTTGCCTCCTAAGTGAGTAATAGAGTAATAAGGAAAATTTTTTCTAAGTCTTGCCCCCTAAGACGGTAATAACGTAATAAGGAAATTGTTCTAAATACATCCTCCTAAGACCGCAATAGGGATATAAGGAAAATATTTCTAAGTCTTGCCTCCTAAGTGAGTAATAGAGTAATAAGGAAAATTTTTCTAAGTCTTGCCTCCTAATGAGTAATAGAGTAATAAGGAAAATTTTTCTAAGTCTTGCCTCCTAAGTGAGTAATAGAGTAATAAGGAAAATTTTCTAAGTCTTGCCTCCTAAGTGAGTAATAGAGTAATAAGGAAAATTTTTCTAAGTCTTGCCTCCTAAGTGAGTAATAGAGTAATAAGGAAAATTTTTTCTAAGTCTTGCCCCCTAAGACGGTAATAACGTAATAAGGAAATTGTTCTAAGTGCATCCTCCTAAGACCGCAATAGGGATATAAGGAAAATTTTCTAAGTCTTGCCTCCTAAGTGAGTAATAGAGTAATAAGGAAAATTTTTCTAAGTCTTGCCTCCTAAGTGAGTAATAGAGTAATAAGGAAAATTTTTCTAAGTCTTGCCTCCTAAGTGAGTAATAGAGTAATAAGGAAAATTTTTCTAAGTCTTGCCTCCTAAGTGAGTAATAGAGTAATAAGGAAAATTTTTTCTAAGTCTTGCCCCCTAAGACGGTAATAACGTAATAAGGAAATTGTTCTAAATACATCCTCCTAAGACCGCAATAGGGATATAAGGAAAATATTTCTAAGTCTTGCCTCCTAAGTGAGTAATAGAGTAATAAGGAAAATTTTTCTAAGTCTTGCCTCCTAAGTGAGTAATAGAGTAATAAGGAAAATTTTTCTAAGTCTTGCCTCCTAAGTGAGTAATAGAGTAATAAGGAAAATTTTTCTAAGTCTTGCCCCCTAAGACGGTAATAACGTAATAAGGAAATTGTTCTAAGTACATCCTCCTAAGACCGCAATAGGGATATAAGGAAAATATTTCTAAGTCTTGCCTCCTAAGTGAGTAATAGAGTAATAAGGAAAATTTTTCTAAGTCTTGCCTCCTAAGTGAGTAATAGAGTAATAAGGAAAATTTTTCTAAGTCTTGCCTCCTAAGTGAGTAATAGAGTAATAAGGAAAATTTTTTCTAAGTCTTGCCCCCTAAGACGGTAATAACGTAATAAGGAAATTGTTCTAAGTACATCCTCCTAAGACCGCAATAGGGATATAAGGAAAATATTTCTAAGTCTTGCCTCCTAAGTGAGTAATAGAGTAATAAGGAAAATTTTTCTAAGTCTTGCCTCCTAAGTGAGTAATAGAGTAATAAGGAAAATTTTTTCTAAGTCTTGCCTCCTAAGTGAGTGATAGAGTAATAAGGAAAATTTTTTCTAAGTCTTGCCCCCTAAGACGGTAATAACGTAATAAGGAAATTGTTCTAAGTACATCCTCCTAAGACCGCAATAAGGATATAAGGAAAATTTTTCGAAGTCTTGCCTCCTAAGTGAGTAATAGAGTAATAAGGAAAATTTTTCTAAGTCTTGCCTCCTAAGTGAGTAATAGAGTAATAAGGAAAATTTTTTCTAAGTCTTGCCCCCTAAGACGGTAATAACGTAATAAGGAAATTGTTCTAAGTACATCCTCCTAAGACCGCAATAGGGATATAAGGAAAATATTTCTAAGTCTTGCCTCCTAAGTGAGTAATAGAGTAATAAGGAAAATTTTTCTAAGTCTTGCCTCCTAAGTGAGTAATAGAGTAATAAGGAAAATTTTTCTAAGTCTTGCCTCCTAAGAGTAATAAGGAAAAATTTTCTAAGTCTTGCCTCCTAAGTGAGTAATAGAGTAATAAGGAAAATTTTTTCTAAGTCTTGCCCCCTAAGACGGTAATAACGTAATAAGGAAATTGTTCTAAGTACATCCTCCTAAGACCGCAATAGGGATATAAGGAAAATTTTTCTAAGTCTTGCCTCCTAAGTGAGTAATAGAGTAATAAGGAAAATTTTTCTAAGTCTTGCCTCCTAAGTGAGTAATAGAGTAATAAGGAAAATTTTTTCTAAGTCTTGCCTCCTAAGTGAGTAATAGAGTAATAAGGAAAATTTTTTCTAAGTCTTGCCTCCTAAGACCGTAATAGGGAGTAATAAGGAAAATTTTTCTAAGTCTTGCCTCCTAAGTGAGTAATAGAGTAATAAGGAAATTTTTCTAAGTCTTGCCTCCTAAGTGAGTAATAGAGTAATAAGGAAAATTTTTCTAAGTCTTGCCTCCTAAGTGAGTAATAGAGTAATAAGGAAAATTTTTCTAAGTCTTGCCTCCTAAGTGAGTAATAGAGTAATAAGGAAAATTTTTCTAAGTCTTGCCTCCTAAGTGAGTAATAGAGTAATAAGGAAAAATTTTTCTAAGTCTTGCCTCCTAAGTGAGTAATAGAGTAATAAGGAAAATTTTTCTAAGTCTTGCCCCCTAAGACGGTAATAACGTAATAAGGAAATTGTTCTAAGTACATCCTCCTAAGACCGCAATAGGGATATAAGGAAAATTTTTCTAAGTCTTGCCTCCTAAGTGAGTAATAGAGTAATAAGGAAAATTTTTCTAAGTCTTGCCTCCTAAGTGAGTAATAGAGTAATAAGGAAAATTTTTCTAAGTCTTGCCTCCTAAGTGAGTAATAGAGTAATAAGGAAAATTTTTTCTAAGTCTTGCCTCCTAAGTGAGTAATACAGTAATAAGGAAATTGTTCAAAGTGCATCCTCCTAAGACCGCAATAGAGTAATAAGGAAAATATTTCTAAGTCTTGCCTCCTAAGTGAGTAATAAGAGTAATAAGGAAAATTTTTCTAAGTCTTGCCTCCTAAGTGAGTAATAGAGTAATAAGGAAAATTTTTCTAAGTCTTGCCTCCTAAGTGAGTAATAGAGTAATAAGGAAAATTTTTCTAAGTCTTGCCTCCTAAGTGAGTAATAGAGTAATAAGGAAAAATTTTTCTAAGTCTTGCCCCTAAGACGGTAATAACGTAATAAGGAAATTGTTCTAAGTACATCCTCCTAAGACCGCAATAGGGATATAAGGAAAATATTTCTAAGTCTTGCCTCCTAAGTGAGTAATAGAGTAATAAGGAAAATTTTTCTAAGTCTTGCCTCCTAAGTGAGTAATAGAGTAATAAGGAAAATTTTTTCTAAGTCTTGCCCCCTAAGACGGTAATAACGTAATAAGGAAATTGTTCTAAGTGCATCCTCCTAAGACCGCAATAGGGATATAAGGAAAATTTTTCTAAGTCTTGCCTCCTAAGTGAGTAATAGAGTAATAAGGAAAATTTTTCTAAGTCTTGCCTCCTAAGTGAGTAATAGAGTAATAAGGAAAATTTTCTAAGTCTTGCCTCCTAAGTGAGTAATAGAGTAATAAGGAAAATTTTTCTAAGTCTTGCCTCCTAAGTGAGTAATAGAGTAATAAGGAAAATTTTTTCTAAGTCTTGCCCCCTAAGACGGTAATAACGTAATAAGGAAATTGTTCTAAGTGCATCCTCCTAAGACCGCAATAGGGATATAAGGAAAATTTTTCTAAGTCTTGCCTCCTAAGTGAGTAATAGAGTAATAAGGAAAATTTTTCTAAGTCTTGCCTCCTAAGTGAGTAATAGAGTAATAAGGAAAATTTTTCTAAGTCTTGCCTCCTAAGTGAGTAATAGAGTAATAAGGAAAATTTTTTCTAAGTCTTGCCCCCTAAGACGGTAATAACGTAATAAGGAAATTGTTCTAAGTACATCCTCCTAAGACCGCAATAGGGATATAAGGAAAATATTTCTAAGTCTTGCCTCCTAAGTGAGTAATAGAGTAATAAGGAAAATTTTTCTAAGTCTTGCCTCCTAAGTGAGTAATAGAGTAATAAGGAAAATTTTTTCTAAGTCTTGCCCCCTAAGACGGTAATAGAGTAATAAGGAAAATTTTTCTAAGTGCATCCTCCTAAGACCGCAATAGGGATATAAGGAAAATTTTTCTAAGTCTTGCCTCCTAAGTGAGTAATAGAGTAATAAGGAAAATTTTTCTAAGTCTTGCCTCCTAAGTGAGTAATAGAGTAATAAGGAAATTGTTCTAAGTGCATCCTCCTAAGACCGCAATAGGGATATAAGGAAAATTTTTCTAAGTCTTGCCTCCTAAGTGAGTAATAGAGTAATAAGGAAAATTTTTCTAAGTCTTGCCTCCTAAGTGAGTAATAGAGTAATAAGGAAAATTTTTCTAAGTCTTGCCTCCTAAGTGAGTAATAGAGTAATAAGGAAAATTTTTTCTAAGTCTTGCCCCCTAAGACGGTAATAACGTAATAAGGAAATTGTTCTAAGTGCATCCTCCTAAGACCGCAATAGGGATATAAGGAAAATTTTTCTAACTCTTGCCTCCTAAGTGAGTAATAGAGTAATAAGGAAAATTTTTCTAAGTCTTGCCTCCTAAGTGAGTAATAGAGTAATAAGGAAAATTTTTCTAAGTCTTGCCTCCTAAGTGAGTAATAGAGTAATAAGGAAAATTTTTCTAAGTCTTGCCTCCTAAGTGAGTAATAGAGTAATAAGGAAAATTTGTTCTAAGTCTTGCCCCCTAAGACGGTAATAACGTAATAAGGAAATTGTTCTAAGTACATCCTCCTAAGACCGCAATAGGGATATAAGGAAAATATTTCTAAGTCTTGCCTCCTAAGTGAGTAATAGAGTAATAAGGAAAATTTTTCTAAGTCTTGCCTCCTAAGTGAGTAATAGAGTAATAAGGAAAATTTTTCTAAGTCTTGCCTCCTA
The DNA here is from genome assembly GCA_035771165.1 of Paragorgia papillata. Classification (NCBI taxonomy): domain Eukaryota; kingdom Metazoa; phylum Cnidaria; class Anthozoa; order Scleralcyonacea; family Coralliidae; genus Paragorgia; species Paragorgia papillata. Next base: position 3,065,488 of record JAWNZC010000114.1, on the reverse strand, counting down.
AGTGAGTAATAGAGTAATAAGGAAAATTTTTCTAAGTCTTTCCTCCTAAGTGAGTAATAGAGTAATAAGGAAAATTTTTCTAAGTCTTGCCTCCTAAGTGAGTAATAGAGTAATAAGGAAAAATTTTTCTAAGTCTTGCCCCCTAAGACGGTAATAACGTAATAAGGAAATTGTTCTAAGTACATCCTCCTAAGACCGCAATAGGGATATAAGGAAAATATTTCTAAGTCTTGCCTCCTAAGTGAGTAATAGAGCAATAAGGAAAATTTTTCTAAGTCTTGCCTCCTAAGTGAGTAATAGAGAAATAAGGAAAATTTTTTCTAAGTCTTGCCCCCTAAGACGGTAATAACGTAATAAGGAAATTGTTCTAAGTACATCCTCCTAAGACCGCAATAGGGATATAAGGAAAATATTTCTAAGTCTTGCCTCCTAAGTGAGTAATAGAGTAATAAGGAAAATTTTTCTAAGTCTTGCCTCCTAAGGGAGTAATAGAGTAATAAGGAAAATTTTTCTAAGTCTTGCCTCCTAAGTGAGTAATAGAGTAATAAGGAAAAATTTTCTAAGTCTTGCCCCCTAAGACGGTAATAACGTAATAAGGAAATTGTTCTAAGTACATCCTCCTAAGACCGCAATAGGGATATAAGGAAAATATTTTTAAGTCTTGCCTCCTAAGTGAGTAATAGAGTAATAAGGAAAATTTTCTAAGTCTTGCCTCCTAAGTGAGTAATAGAGTAATAAGGAAAATTTTTTCTAAGTCTTGCCCCCTAAGACGGTAATAACGTAATAAGGAAATTGTTCTAAGTACATCCTCCTAAGACCGCAATAGGGATATAAGGAAAATATTTCTAAATCTTGCCTCCTAAGTGAGTAATAGAGTAATAAGGAAAATTTTTCTAAGTCTTGCCTCCTAAGTGAGTAATAGAGTAATAAGGAAAATTTTTCTAAGTCTTGCCTCCTAAGTGAGTAATAGAGTAATAAGGAAAAATTTTCTAAGTCTTGCCTCCTAAGTGAGTAATAGAGTAATAAGGAAAATTTTTTCTAAGTCTTGCCCCCTAAGACGGTAATAACGTAATAAGGAAATTGTTCTAAGTGCATCCTCCTAAGACCGCAATAGGGATATAAGGAAAATTTTTCTAAGTCTTGCCTCCTAAGTGAGTAATAGAGTAATAAGGAAAATTTTTCTAAGTCTTGCCTCCTAAGTGAGTAATAGAGTAATAAGGAAAATTTTTTCTAAGTCTTGCCCCCTAAGACGGTAATAACGTAATAAGGAAATTGTTCTAAGTGCATCCTCCTAAGACCGCAATAGGGATATAAGGAAAATTTTTCTAAGTCTTGCCTCCTAAGTGAGTAATAGAGTAATAAGGAAAATTTTTCTAAGTCTTGCCTCCTAAGTGAGTAATAGAGCAATAAGGAAAATTTTTCTAAGTCTTGCCTCCTAAGTGAGTAATAGAGTAATAAGGAAAATTTTTCTAAGTCTTGCCTCCTTAGTGAGTAATAGAGTAATAAGGAAAATTTGTTCTAAGTCTTGCCCCCTAAGACGGTAATAACGTAATAAGGAAATTGTTCTAAGTACATCCTCCTAAGACCGCAATAGGGATATAAGGAAAATATTTCTAAGTCTTGCCTCCTAAGTGAGTAATAGAGTAATAAGGAAAATTTTTCTAAGTCTTGCCTCCTAAGTGAGTAATAGAGTAATAAGGAAAATTTTTCTAAGTCTTGCCTCCTAAGTGAGTAATAGAGTAATAAGGAAAATTTTTTCTAAGTCTTGCCCCCTCAGACGGTAATAACGTAATAAGGAAATTGTTCTAAGTGCATCCTCCTAAGACCGCAATAGGGATATAAGGAAAATTTTTCTAAGTCTTGCCTCCTAAGTGAGTAATAGAGTAATAAGGAAAATTTTCTAAGTCTTGCCTCCTAAGTGAGTAATAGAGTAATAAGGAAAATTTTTTCTAAGTCTTGCCCCCTAAGACGGTAATAACGTAATAAGGAAATTGTTCTAAGTACATCCTCCTAAGACCGCAATAGGGATATAAGGAAAATATTTCTAAGTCTTGCCTCCTAAGTGAGTAATAGAGTAATAAGGAAAATTTTTCTAAGTCTTGCCTCCTAAGTGAGTAATAGAGTAATAAGGAAAATTTTTCTAAGTCTTGCCTCCTAAGTGAGTAATAGAGTAATAAGGAAAATTTTTTCTAAGTCTTGCCCCCTAGACGGTAATAACGTAATTAGGAAATTGTTCTAAGTGCATCCTCCTAAGACCGCAATAGGGATATGAGGAAAATATTTCTAAGTCTTGCCTCCTAAGTGAGTAATAGAGTAAAAAGGAAAATTATTCTAAGTCTTGCCTCCTAAGTGAGTAATAGAGTAATAAGGAAAATTTTTCAAAGTCTTCCCTCCTAAGAGAGTAATAGAGTAATAAGGAAAATTTTTCTAAGACTTGCCTCCTAAGTGAGCAATAGAGTAATAAGGAAAATTTTTCTAAGTCTTGCCTCCTAAGTGAGTAATAGAGTAATAAGGAAAATGTTTCTAAGTCTTGCCTCCTAAGTGAGTAATAGAGTAATAAGGAAATTGTTTCTAAGTCTTGCCCCCTAAGACGGTAATAACGTAATAAGGAAATTGTTCTAAGTGCATCCTCCTAAGACCGCAATAGGGTTATAAGGAAAATTTTTCTAAGTCTTGCCTCCTAAGTGAGTAATAGAGTAATAAGGAAAATTTTTCTAAGTCTTGCCTCCTAAGTGAGTAATAGAGTAATAAGGAAAATTTTTCTAAGTCTTGCCTCCTAAGTGAGTAATAGAGTAATAAGGAAAATTTTTCTAAGTCTTGCCTCCTAAGTGAGTAATAGAGTAATAAGGAAAATTTTTCTAAGTCTTGCCTCCTAAGTGAGTAATAGAGTAATAAGGAAAATTTTTTCTAAGTCTTGCCCCCTAAGACGGTAATAACGTAATAAGGAAATTGTTCTAAGTACATCCTCCTAAGACCGCAATACGGATAATAAGGAAAATTTTTCTAAGTCTTGCCTCCTAAGTGAGTAATAGAGTAATAAGGAAAATTTTTCTAAGTCTTGCCTCCTAAGTGAGTAATAGAGTAATAAGGAAAATTTTTCTAAGTCTTGCCTCCTAAGTGATTAATAGAGTAATAAGGAAAAATTTTCTAAGTCTTGCCTCCTAAGTGAGTAATAGAGTAATAAGGAAAATTTTTTCTAAGTCTTGCCCCCTAAGACGGTAATAACGTAATAAGGAAATTGTTCTAAGTACATCCTCCTAAGACCGCAATAGGGATATAAGGAAAATATTTCTAAGTCTTGCCTCCTAAGTGAGTAATAGAGTAATAAGGAAAATTTTTTCTAAGTCTTGCCCCTCAGACGGTAATAACGTAATAAGGAAATTGTTCTAAGTGCATCCTCCTAAGACCGCAATAGGGATATAAGGAAAATTTTTCTAAGTCTTGCCTCCTAAGTGAGTAATAGAGTAATAAGGAAAATTTTTCTAAGTCTTGCCTCCTAAGTGAGTAATAGAGTAATAAGGAAAAAATTTTCTAAGTCTTGCCTCCTAAGTGAGTAATAGAGTAATAAGGAAAATTTTTTCTAAGTCTTGCCCCCTAAGACGGTAATAACGTAATAAGGAAATTGTTCTAAGTACATCCTCCTAAGACCGCAATAGGGATATAAGGAAAATATTTCTAAGTCTTGCCTCCTAAGTGAGTAATAGAGTAATAAGGAAAATTTTTCTAAGTCTTGCCTCCTAAGTGAGTAATAGAGTAATAAGGAAAATTTTTCTAAGTCTTGCCTCCTAAGTGAGTAATAGAGTAATAAGGAAAATTTTTTCTAAGTCTTGCCCCCTAAGACGGTAATAACGTAATAAGGAAATTGTTCTAAGTGCATCCTCCTAAGACCGCAATAGGGATATAAGGAAAATTTTTCTAAGTCTTGCCTCCTAAGTGAGTAATAGAGTAATAAGGAAAATTTTTCTAAGTCTTGCCTCCTAAGTGAGTAATAGAGTAATAAGGAAAATTTTTTCTAAGTCTTGCCCCCTAAGACGGTAATAACGTAATAAGGAAATTGTTCTAAGTGCATCCTCCTAAGACCGCAATAGGGATATAAGGAAAATTTTTCTAAGTCTTGCCTCCTAAGTGAGTAATAGAGTAATAAGGAAAATTTTCTAAGTCTTGCCTCCTAAGTGAGTAATAGAGCAATAAGGAAAATTTTTCTAAGTCTTGCCTCCTAAGTGAGTAATAGAGTAATAAGGAAAATTTTTCTAAGTCTTGCCTCCTTAGTGAGTAATAGAGTAATAAGGAAAATTTGTTCTAAGTCTTGCCCCCTAAGACGGTAATAACGTAATAAGGAAATTGTTCTAAGTACATCCTCCTAAGACCGCAATAGGGATATAAGGAAAATATTTCTAAGTCTTGCCTCCTAAGTGAGTAATAGAGTAATAAGGAAAATTTTTCCAAGTCTTGCCTCCTAAGTGAGTAATAGAGTAATAAGGAAAATTTTTCTAAGTCTTGCCTCCTAAGTGAGTAATAGAGTAATAAGGAAAATTTTTTCTAAGTCTTGCCCCCTCAGACGGTAATAACGTAATAAGGAAATTGTTCTAAGTGCATCCTCCTAAGACCGCAATAGGGATATAAGGAAAATTTTTCTAAGTCTTGCCTCCTAAGTGAGTAATAGAGTAATAAGGAAAATTTTTCTAAGTCTTGCCTCCTAAGTGAGTAATAGAGTAATAAGGAAAATTTTTTCTAAGTCTTGCCCCCTAAGACGGTAATAACGTAATAAGGAAATTGTTCTAAGTACATCCTCCTAAGACCGCAATAGGGATATAAGGAAAATATTTCTAAGTCTTGCCTCCTAAGTGAGTAATAGAGTAATAAGGAAAATTTTTCTAAGTCTTGCCTCCTAAGTGAGTAATAGAGTAATAAGGAAAATTTTTCTAAGTCTTGCCTCCTAAGTGAGTAATAGAGTAATAAGGAAAATTTTTTCTAAGTCTTGCCCCCTTAGACGGTAATAACGTAATTAGGAAATTGTTCTAAGTGCATCCTCCTAAGACCGCAATAGGGATATGAGGAAAATATTTCTAAGTCTTGCCTCCTAAGTGAGTAATAGAGTAAAAAGGAAAATTTTTCTAAGTCTTGCCTCCTAAGTGAGTAATAGAGTAATAAGGAAAATTTTTCTAAGTCTTGCCTCCTATGTGAGTAATAGAGTAATAAGGAAAATTTTTCTAAGTCTTGCCTCCTAAGTGAGTAATAGAGTAATAAGGAAAATTTTTCTAAGTCTTGCCTCCTAAGTGAGTAATAGAGTAATAAGGAAAATTTTTCTAAGTCTTGCCTCCTAAGTGAGTAATAGAGTAATAAGGAAAATTTTTTGTAAGTCTTGCCCCCTAAGACGGTAATAACGTAATAAGGAAATTGTTCTAAGTGCATCCTCCTAAGACCGCAATAGGGATATAAGGAAAATTTTTCTAAGTCTTGCCTCCTAAGTGAGTAATAGAGTAATAAGGAAAATTTTTCTAAGTCTTGCCTCCTAAGTGAGTAATAGAGTAATAAGGAAAATTTTTCTAAGTCTTGCCTCCTAAGTGAGTAATAGAGTAATAAGGAAAATTTTTCTAAGTCTTGCCTCCTAAGTGAGTAATAGAGTAATAAGGAAAATTTTTCTAAGTCTTGCCTCCTAAGTGAGTAATAGAGTAATAACGAAAATTTTTTCTAAGTCTTGCCCCCTAAGACGGTAATAACGTAATAAGGAAATTGTTCTAAGTACATCCTCCTAAGACCGCAATACGGATATAAGGAAAATTTTTCTAAGTCTTGCCTCCTAAATGAGTAATAGAGTAATAAGGAAAATTTTTCTAAGTCTTGCCTCCTAAGTGAGTAATAGAGTAATAAGGAAAATTTTTCTAAGTCTTGCCTCCTAAGTGATTAATAGAGTAATAAGGAAAAATTTTCTAAGTCTTGCCTCCTAAGTGAGTAATAGAGTAATAAGGAAAATTTTTTCTAAGTCTTGCCCCCTAAGACGGTAATAACGTAATAAGGAAATTGTTCTAAGTACATCCTCCTAAGACCGCAATAGGGATATAAGGAAAATATTTCTAAATCTTGCCTCCTAAGTGAGTAATAGAGTAATAAGGAAAATTTTTTCTAAGTCTTGCCCCCTCAGACGGTAATAACGTAATAAGGAAATTGTTCTAAGTGCATCCTCCTAAGACCGCAATAGGGATATAAGGAAAATTTTTCTAAGTCTTGCCTCCTAAGTGAGTAATAGAGTAATAAGGAAAATTTTCTAAGTCTTGCCTCCTAAGTGAGTAATAGAGTAATAAGGAAAAAAATTTTCTAAGTCTTGCCTCCTAAGTGAGTAATAGAGTAATAAGGAAAATTTTTTCTAAGTCTTGCCCCCTAAGACGGTAATAACGTAATAAGGAAATTGTTCTAAGTACATCCTCCTAAGACCGCAATAGGGATATAAGGAAAATATTTCTAAATCTTGCCTCCTAAGTGAGTAATAGAGTAATAAGGAAAATTTTTCTAAGTCTTGCCTCCTAAGTGAGTAATAGAGTAATAAGGAAAATTTTTCTAAGTCTTGCCTCCTAAGTGAGTAATAGAGTAATAAGGAAAATTTTTTCTAAGTCTTGCCCCCTAAGACGGTAATAACGTAATAAGGAAATTGTTCTAAGTGCATCCTCCTAAGACCGCAATAGGGATATAAGGAAAATTTTTCTAAGTCTTGCCTCCTAAGTGAGTAATAGAGTAATAAGGAAAATTTTTCTAAGTCTTGCCTCCTAAGTGAGTAATAGAGTAATAAGGAAAATTTTTCTAAGTCTTGCCTCCTAAGTGAGTAATAGAGTAATAAGGAAAATTTTTCTAAGTCTTGCCTCCTAAGTGAGTAATAGAGTAATAAGGAAAATTTTTTCTAAGTCTTGCCCCCTAAGACGGTAATAACGTAATAAGGAAATTGTTCTAAGTACATCCTCCTAAGACCGCAATATAAGGATATAAGGAAAATTTTTCTAAGTCTTGCCTCCTAAATGAGTAATAGAGTAATAAGGAAAATTTTTCTAAGTCTTGCCTCCTAAGTGAGTAATAGAGTAATAAGGAAAATTTTTCTAAGTCTTGCCTCCTAAGTGAGTAATAGAGTAATAAGGAAAAATTTTCTAAGTCTTGCCTCCTAAGTGAGTAATAGAGTAATAAGGAAAATTTTTTCTAAGTCTTGCCCCCTAAGACGGTAATAACGTAATAAGGAAATTGTTCTAAGTACATCCTCCTAAGACCGCAATAGGGATATAAGGAAAATATTTCTAAGTCTTGCCTCCTAAGTGAGTAATAGAGTAATAAGGAAAATTTTTTCTAAGTCTTGCCCCCTAAGACGGTAATAACGTAATAAGGAAATTGTTCTAAGTGCATCCTCCTAAGACCGCAATAGGGATATAAGGAAAATTTTTTCTAAGTCTTGCCTCCTAAGTGAGTAATAGAGTAATAAGGAAAATTTTTCTAAGTCTTGCCTCCTAAGTGAGTAATAGAGTAATAAGGAAAATTTTCTAAGTCTTGCCTCCTAAGTGAGTAATAGAGTAATAAGGAAAAATTTTTCTAAGTCTTGCCCCCTAAGACGGTAATAACGTAATAAGGAAATTGTTCTAAGTACATCCTCCTAAGACCGCAATAGGGATATAAGGAAAATATTTCTAAGTCTTGCCTCCTAAGTGAGTAATAGAGTAATAAGGAAAAATTTTTCTAAGTCTTGCCTCCTAAGTGAGTAATAGAGTAATAAGGAAAATTTTTCTAAGTCTTGCCTCCTAAGTGAGTAATAGAGTAATAAGGAAAATTTTTTCTAAGTCTTGCCCCCTAAGACGGTAATAACGTAATAAGGAAATTGTTCTAAGTGCATCCTCCTAAGACCGCAATAGGGATATAAGGAAAATTTTTCTAAGTCTTGCCTCCTAAGTGAGTAATAGAGTAATAAGGAAAATTTTTCTAAGTCTTGCCTCCTAAGTGAGTAATAGAGTAATAAGGAAAATTTTTCTAAGTCTTGCCTCCTAAGTGAGTAATAGAGTAATAAGGAAAATTTTTCTAAGTCTTGCCTCCTTAGTGAGTAATAGAGTAATAAGGAAAATTTGTTCTAAGTCTTGCCCCCTAAGACGGTAATAACGTAATAAGGAAATTGTTCTAAGTACATCCTCCTAAGACCGCAATAGGGATATAAGGAAAATATTTCTAAGTCTTGCCTCCTAAGTGAGTAATAGAGTAATAAGGAAAATTTTTCCAAGTCTTGCCTCCTAAGTGAGTAATAGAGTAATAAGGAAAATTTTTCTAAGTCTTGCCTCCTAAGTGAGTAATAGAGTAATAAGGAAAATTTTTTCTAAGTCTTGCCCCCTCAGACGGTAATAACGTAATAAGGAAATTGTTCTAAGTGCATCCTCCTAAGACCGCAATAGGGATATAAGGAAAATTTTTCTAAGTCTTGCCTCCTAAGTGAGTAATAGAGTAATAAGGAAAATTTTTCTAAGTCTTGCCTCCTAAGTGAGTAATAGAGTAATAAGGAAAATTTTTTCTAAGTCTTGCCCCCTAAGACGGTAATAACGTAATAAGGAAATTGTTCTAAGTACATCCTCCTAAGACCGCAATAGGGATATAAGGAAAATATTTCTAAGTCTTGCCTCCTAAGTGAGTAATAGAGTAATAAGGAAAATTTTTCTAAGTCTTGCCTCCTAAGTGAGTAATAGAGTAATAAGGAAAATTTTTCTAAGTCTTGCCTCCTAAGTGAGTAATAGAGTAATAAGGAAAATTTTTTCTAAGTCTTGCCCCCTTAGACGGTAATAACGTAATTAGGAAATTGTTCTAAGTGCATCCTCCTAAGACCGCAATAGGGATATGAGGAAAATATTTCTAAGTCTTGCCTCCTAAGTGAGTAATAGAGTAAAAAGGAAAATTTTTCTAAGTCTTGCCTCCTAAGTGAGTAATAGAGTAATAAGGAAAATTTTTCTAAGTCTTGCCTCCTAAGTGAGTAATAGAGTAATAAGGAAAATTTTTCTAAGTCTTGCCTCCTAAGTGAGTAATAGAGTAATAAGGAAAATTTTTCTAAGTCTTGCCTCCTAAGTGAGTAATAGAGTAATAAGGAAAATTTTTGTAAGTCTTGCCCCTAAGACGGTAATAACGTAATAAGGAAATTGTTCTAAGTGCATCCTCCTAAGACCGCAATAGGGATATAAGGAAAATTTTTCTAAGTCTTGCCTCCTAAGTGAGTAATAGAGTAATAAGGAAAATTTTTCTAAGTCTTGCCTCCTAAGTGAGTAATAGAGTAATAAGGAAAATTTTTCTAAGTCTTGCCTCCTAAGTGAGTAATAGAGTAATAAGGAAAATTTTTCTAAGTCTTGCCTCCTAAGTGAGTAATAGAGTAATAAGGAAAATTTTTCTAAGTCTTGCCTCCTAAGTGAGTAATAGAGTAATAAGGAAAATTTTTTCTAAGTCTTGCCCCCTAAGACGGTAATAACGTAATAAGGAAATTGTTCTAAGTACATCCTCCTAAGACCGCAATACGGATATAAGGAAAATTTTTCTAAGTCTTGCCTCCTAAATGAGTAATAGAGTAATAAGGAAAATTTTTCTAAGTCTTGCCTCCTAAGTGAGTAATAGAGTAATAAGGAAAATTTTTCTAAGTCTTGCCTCCTAAGTGATTAATAGAGTAATAAGGAAAAATTTTCTAAGTCTTGCCTCCTAAGTGAGTAATAGAGTAATAAGGAAAATTTTTTCTAAGTCTTGCCCCCTAAGACGGTAATAACGTAATAAGGAAATTGTTCTAAGTACATCCTCCTAAGACCGCAATAGGGATATAAGGAAAATATTTCTAAGTCTTGCCTCCTAAGTGAGTAATAGAGTAATAAGGAAAATTTTTTCTAAGTCTTGCCCCTAAGACTGTAATAACGTAATAAGGAAATTGTTGTAAGTGCATCCTCCTAAGACCGCAATAGGGATATAAGGAAAATTTTTCTAAGTCTTGCCTCCTAAGTGAGTAATAGAGTAATAAGGAAAATTTTTCTAAGTCTTGCCTCCTAAGTGAGTAATAGAGTAATAAGGAAAATTTTTCTAAGTCTTGCCTCCTAAGTGAGTAATAGAGTAATAAGGAAAATTTTTTCTAAGTCTTGCCCCCTAAGACGGTAATAACGTAATAAGGAAAATTGTTCTAAGTACATCCTCCTAAGACCGCAATAGGGATATAAGGAAAATATTTCTAAGTCTTGCCTCCTAAGTGAGTAATAGAGTAATAAGGAAAATTTTTCTAAGTCTTGCCTCCTAAGTGAGTAATAGAGTAATAAGGAAAATTTTTCTAAGTCTTGCCTCCTAAGTGAGTAATAGAGTAATAAGGAAAATTTTTTCTAAGTCTTGCCCCCTAAGACGGTAATAACGTAATAAGGAAATTGTTCTAAGTGCATCCTCCTAAGACCGCAATAGGGATATAAGGAAAATTTTTCTAAGTCTTGCCTCCTAAGTGAGTAATAGAGTAATAAGGAAAATTTTTCTAAGTCTTGCCTCCTAAGTGAGTAATAGAGTAATAAGGAAAATTTTTCTAAGTCTTGCCTCCTAAGTGAGTAATAGAGTAATAAGGAAAATTTTTTCTAAGTCTTGCCCCCTAAGACGGTAATAACGTAATAAGGAAATTGTTCTAAGTGCATCCTCCTAAGACCGCAATAGGGATATAAGGAAAATTTTTCTAAGTCTTGCCTCCTAAGTGAGTAATAGAGTAATAAGGAAAATTTTTCTAAGTCTTGCCTCCTAAGTGAGTAATAGAGTAATAAGGAAAATTTTTCTAAGTCTTGCCTCCTAAGTGAGTAATAGAGTAATAAGGAAAATTTTTTCTAAGTCTTGCCCCCTAAGACGGTAATAACGTAATAAGGAAATTGTTCTAAGTGCATCCTCCTAAGACCGCAATAGGGATATAAGGAAAATTTTTCTAAGTCTTGCCTCCTAAGTGAGTAATAGAGTAATAAGGAAAATTTTCTAAGTCTTGCCTCCTAAGTGAGTAATAGAGCAATAAGGAAAATTTTTCTAAGTCTTTCCTCCTAAGTGAGTAATAGAGTAATAAGGAAAATTTTTCTAAGTCTTGCCTCCTTAGTGAGTAATAGAGTAATAAGGAAAATTTGTTCTAAGTCTTGCCCCCTAAGACGGTAATAACGTAATAAGGAAATTGTTCTAAGTACATCCTCCTAAGACCGCAATAGGGATATAAGGAAAATATTTCTAAGTCTTGCCTCCTAAGTGAGTAATAGAGTAATAAGGAAAATTTTTCTAAGTCTTGCCTCGTAAGTGAGTAATAGAGTAATAAGGAAAATTTTTCTAAGTCTTGCCTCCTAAGTGAGTAATAGAGTAATAAGGAAAATTTTTCTAAGTCTTGCCTCCTAAGTGAGTAATAGAGTAATAAGGAAAATTTTTCTAAGTCTTGCCTCCTAAGTGAGTAATAGAGTAATAAGGAAAATTTTTCTAAGTCTTGCCTCCTAAGTGAGTAATAGAGTAATAAGGAAAATTTTTCTAAGTCTTGCCTCCTAAGTGAGTAATAGAGTAATAAGGAAAATTTTTTCTAAGTCTTGCCCCCTAAGACGGTAATAACGTAATAAGGAAATTGTTCTAAGTACATCCTCCTAAGACCGCAATACGGATATAAGGAAAATTTTTCTAAGTCTTGCCTCCTAAGTGAGTAATAGAGTAATAAGGAAAATTTTCTAAGTCTTGCCTCCTAAGTGAGTAATAGAGTAATAAGGAAAATTTTTCTAAGTCTTGCCTCCTAAGTGAGTAATAGAGTAATAAGGAAAAATTTTTCTAAGTCTTGCCTCCTAAGTGAGTAATAGAGTAATAAGGAAAATTTTTCTAAGTCTTGCCTCCTAAGTGAGTAATAGAGTAATAAGGAAAAATTTTCTAAGTCTTGCCTCCTAAGTGAGTAATAGAGTAATAAGGAAAATTTTTTCTAAGTCTTGCCCCCTAAGACGGTAATAACGTAATAAGGAAATTGTTCTAAGTACATCCTCCTAAGACCGCAATACGGATATAAGGAAAATTTTTCTAAGTCTTGCCTCCTAAGTGAGTAATAGAGTAATAAGGAAAATTTTTCTAAGTCTTGCCTCCTAAGTGAGTAATAGAGTAATAAGGAAAATTTTTCTAAGTCTTGCCTCCTAAGTGAGTAATAGAGTAATAAGGAAAAATTTTTCTAAGTCTTGCCTCCTAAGTGAGTGATAGAGTAATAAGGAAAATTTTTCTAAGTCTTGCCTCCTAAGTGAGTAATAGAGTAATAAGGAAAAATTTTCTAAGTCTTGCCTCCTAAGTGAGTAATGGAGTAATAAGGAAAATTTTTTCTAAGTCTTGCCCCCTAAGACGGTAATAACGTAATAAGGAAATTGTTCTAAGTGCATCCTCCTAAGACCGCAATAGGGTTATAAGGAAAATTTTTCTAAGTCTTGCCTCCTAAGTGAGTAATAGAGTAATAAGGAAAAATTTTCTAAGTCTTGCCTCCTAAGTGAGTAATAGAGTAATAAGGAAAATTTTTCTAAGTCTTGCCTCCTAAGTGAGTAATAGAGTAATAAGGAAATTGTTCTAAGTGCATCCTCCTAAGACCGCAATAGGGATATAAGGAAAATATTTCTAAGTCTTGCCTCCTAAGTGAGTAATATAGTAATAAGGAAAATTTTTCTAAGTCTTGCCTCCTAAGTGAGTAATAGAGTAATAAGGAAAATTTTTCTAAGTCTTGCCTCCTAAGTGAGTAATAGAGTAATAGGGAAATTGTTCTAAGTGCATCCTCCTAAGACCGCAATAGGGTAATAAGGAAAATTTTTCTCGCCCCCTAAGACCGTTAATCATCATTACTTCTGTTCCACAAGCCAACAAAATAGAACCAAAGTCTGCCTGCCTTTACGTACGATTTTCTTACTTAGCGTTACAAGTATCTCCAAAAAAATCTCGTCGTCCAAAAACAACAAACATATATCAGAAAAAAACAAAAAAAACAAAGAGAAAGCGAGGAGGATGCTGTAAAAGTGGGAGAGAAAAAAGGAAAAGAAAATTAGCAAATCACAAGCAAGTTGTGAATCTGTAAACGTTTAATACAGAAGTTCGCTGCGCAGTTGCGGTGATAAACCTTGTTACGACTTTTACTTCCTCTAAATGATCAAAAGTTTGACCAACTTTCTCGGCGGCCGTCATGCTCTTTCGAACTCTACAGTGCCAATCCGAAGGTCTGTCTCACTAAACCATTCAATCGGTAGTAGCGACGGGCGGTGTGTACTGAGGGCAGGGACGTAATCAACGCAAGTTGATGACTCGCGCTTGCTAGGAATTCCTCGTTCAAGATCAATAATTGCAATTGATCTATCCCCATTACGACGATGATTCGAAAGATTACCATTACCACCTTTCGATAAAGTAGCAACTCGTCAGTTGACATCGTCATTGTAGCACGCGTGCAGTCCAGAACATCTAAGGGCATCACAGACTTGTTAATGCCTTACTGATACGTCAGTTTCGCAGATCTAATAATTTCACCTCTGACCGCGAAATACGAATGCCCCAACTGTCTCTGTTAATCATTTCTTCGGTTCTGCCTGCTTTGAACACTAGTTTCTTCAAAGTAAACGTCGCAATTCCATGCACACTCAACTAAGAGAACAAGTCTTCGCGATGAAGGACAACGCAGCCAGTGACATGGTTTTAAATCTAATCAATGCATCCCCTCCAGTGGTCGGGATTTTTCGCATGTATGAGCTCTAGAATTGCTACGGTTATCCAATTAGCAAAGGTACAATCCAATAATAAAAGATAACCGATGAAATGAGCCATTCGCAGTTTCACAGTACAAGTGCTCGTACTTAGACGTGCATGGCTTAATCTTTGAGACAAGCATATGTTACTGGCAGAATCAACCAGTTAACTTTCCCCGACAAGAACGGGAGAAAATACGCAAATCTCTTCTCCTCTCCGTTACTTTTATTTTATTTTTGTTAATCACGCAAACGCGCGGTCAACCGTCTTCCTTCAACAGTAGTAGTTTCTTAGCAAAAAGTTGTCCGGGACAGGCCAGCGCCACTGGGCACAACCCACAACGGCGTGTACACAGTGGCTCGGTGTCCTCCCTCGCGCTTATTTGCAGCAAAAACAGGCACATAAACCTGGAACGCTCTCCCGTGTCACGTTGTTCAACAAACAGCCACACAACTTTCGCAACACATACTATCACTCTTTACGAATGACCTTTCTTAACTACGCCAACGTCGAACAACAACAGCAGCGGCAGCAGCACCCCATGGTCGCGTTTGTCATTTACTGGCGTAAACGCCAATCGAAATAAAATGACAGAGACACGACACATTTAATTGCCTAGACCAGACACACAACCCGGGTCTACATTAGCCATCCTCTCCTCAACGAACATTCATCATCATCATCGTCACCGACTCCCTCAGGTTGTTAGAAAAATTACGTACGATTTTCTTACTTGGCGTTACAAGTATCTCCAAAAAAATCTCGTCGTCCAAAAACAACAAACATATATCAGAAAAAACAAAACAAAGAGAAAGCGAGGAGGATGCTGTAAAAGAGGAGAAAAAAAAAAGAAAATTGGCAAATCACAAGCAAGTTGCCGACATTGGGGGGACAGTTCGACGGCTTCCCTTACTTTTAACCAGCTTTCCTATATACCAAAATGAAGCTCATTCTATCTTCTTGCTGGCCCAAGAAAAATTAGAAGTGGCCCAGATCTGGTTCAATATCTGATTTTCATCACGGCCATCTCAAACATCACAAATATCACGATCATCACGGCCATCTCAAACATCACCACCATCTCAAACATCACCACCATCTCAAACATCATGATCATCACGGCCATTTCAAACATCACGATCATCACCACCATCTCAAAAATTGCAAACATCACGATTATCACGGCCATCTCAAACATCACCATCATCACCACCATCTCAAAAATCTCAAACATCCCCATCATCACCACCATCTAAAAAATTACAAACATCACGATCATAACGGCCATCGCAAACATCGCCACCTCTCAAAAATCACAAACATCACGATCATAACGGCCATCGCAAACATCGCCACCTCTCAAAAATCACAAACATCACGATCATCACGTCCATCTCAAACATCACCATCATCGCCACCTCTCAAAAATCACAAACATCACGATCATCACGTCCATCTCAAACATCACCATCATCACCACCATCTCAAAAATCACAAACATCACGATCATAACGGCCATCGCAAACATCGCCACCTCTCAAAAATCACAAACATCACGATCATCACGTCCATCTCAAACATCACCATCATCGCCACCTCTCAAAAATCACAAACATCACGATCATCACGTCCATCTCAAACATCACCATCATCACCACCATCTCAAAAATCACAAACATCACAAACATCACGGTCATCTCAATCATCACCACCATCTCAAAAATCACAAACATCACGATCATCACGTCCATCTCAAACATCACCATCATCACCACCATTTCAAAAATCACAAACATCACCATCATCACGGCCATCTCAAACATCACCATCATCACCACCATTTCAAAAATCTCAAACATCACGGCCATCGCAAATATAAATACCCAAAAAAGTAAAAGAAAAGAGTAAAACAAAAAGTTTCGCCCTGAGGAAGAATGGAACCCCGTCGTTAACACGTGAAAAACCATAGCGCTATCAAGTGCAGTAGACCACGATTCACAAACATCCTGGGTTAAGAATAATAATTAGAGGCTTTAACTGGCAGTTATTAAAATTCGAAACAGACATTAAAACAAACATCACAATCATCAAGGCCATTTCAAACATCACGATCATCACCACCATCTCAAAAATTACAAACATCACGATCATCACGGCCATCGCAAACATCACCACCATCTCAAAAATCACAAACATCACGATCATCACGTCCATCTCAAACATCACCATCATCACCACCATCTCAAAAATTACAAACATCACAAACATCACCACCATCTCAAACATCACAAACATCACGATCATCACGTCCATCTCAAACATCACCATCATCACCACCATCTCAAAAATCAAACCATCACGATCATCACGGCCATCTCAAACAACACCATCATCACCACCATGTCAAAAATCACAAAGATCACGATCATCACGGCCATGAACAACACCATCATCACCACCATCTCAAAAACCACAAACATCAGGATCATCACGGCCATCTCAAACATCACCACCATCTCAAAACTCACAAAGATCACGATCGTCACGGCCATCTCAAACATCACCATCATCACCACCATCTCGAAAATCACAAACATCACGATCATCACGGCCATCTCAAACATCACCACCATCTCAAAAATCCCAAACATCACGATCATCACAGCCATCTCAAACATCACGGCCATCGCAAACATAAATACCCAAAAAAGTAAAAGAAAAAAAAATGAAAAAGAAAAAAGTAAAAGAAAAAGTTTCGTCCTGAGAAAGAATGGAACCCCGTCGTTAACACGTGAAAAACCATAGCGCTATCCAGTGCAGTAGACCACGATTCACATACATCCTTAGTTAAAAATAATAATTAGAGGCTTTAACTGGCAGTTATAAAAATTCGAAACAGACATTAAAACAAACATCACGATCATCACCACCATCTCAAAAATCACAAACATCACCATCATCACGGCCATCTCAAACATCACCATCATCACCACCATCTCAAAAATCACAAACATCACGATCATCACGGCCATCTCAAACATCACCATCATCACCACCATCTCAAAAATCACAAACATCACGATCATCACGGCCATCTCAAACATCACCATCATCACCACCATCTCTCAAAATCACAAACATCACGATCATCACGGCCATCTCAAGCATCACCATCATCACCACCATCTCAAAAATCACAAACATCACGATCATCACGGCCATCTCAAACATCACCACCATCTCAAAATCACAAACATCACGATCATCACGGCCATCTCAAACATCACCATCATCACCACCATCTCAAAAATCCCAAATATCACGATCATCACGGCCATCTCAAACATCACCATCATCACCACCATCTCAAAAATCACAAAGATCACGATCATCACGGCCATCTCAAACATCACCACCATCTCAAAATCACAAACATCACGATCATCACGGCCATCTCAAACATCACCATCATCGCCACCATCTCATAAAACACAAATATCACGATCATCACGGCCATCTCAAACATCACCATCATCCCCACCATCTCAAAAATCACAAACATCACGATCATCACGGCCATCTCAAACATCACCATCATCACCACCATCTCAAAAATCCCAAATATCACGATCATCACGGCCATCTCAAACATCACCATCATCACCACCATCTCAAAAATCACAAAGATCACGATCATCACGGCCATCTCAAACATCACCACCATCTCAAAATCACAAACATCACGATCATCACGGCCATCTCAAACATCACCATCATCACCACCATCTCAAAAATCCCAAATATCACGATCATCACGGCCATCTCAAACATCACCATCATCACCACCATCTCAAAAATCACAAACATCACGATCATCACGGCCATCTCAAACATCACCATCATCACCACCATCTCAAAAATCACAAAGATCACGATCATCACGGCCATCTCAAACATCACCACCATCTCAAAATCACAAACATCACGATCATCACGGCCCTCTCAAACATCACCATCATCGCCACCATCTCAAAAATCCCAAATATCACGATCATCACGGCCATCTCAAACATCACCATCATCACCACCATCTCAAAAATCACAAACATCACGATCATCACGGCCATCTCAAACATCACCATCATCACCACCATCTCAAAAATCCCAAATATCACGATCATCACGGCCATCTCAAACATCACCATCATCACCACCATCTCAAAAATCACAAAGATCACGATCATCACGGCCATCTCAAACATCACCATCATCACCACCATCTCAAAAATCACAAACATCACGATCATCACGGCCATCTCAAACATCACCATCATCACCACCATCTCAAAAATCACAAACATCACGATCATCACGGCCATCGCAAACATCACCACCATCTCAAAAATCACAAACATCACGATCATCACGTCCATCTCAAACATCACCATCATCACCACCATCTCAAAAATTACAAACATCACAAACATCACCACCATCTCAAACATCACAAACATCACGATCATCACGTCCATCTCAAACATCACCATCATCACCACCATCTCAAAAATCAAACCATCACGATCATCACGGCCATCTCAAACAACACCATCATCACCACCATGTCAAAAATCACAAAGATCACGATCATCACGGCCATGAACAACACCATCATCACCACCATCTCAAAAACCACAAACATCAGGATCATCACGGCCATCTCAAACATCACCACCATCTCAAAACTCACAAAGATCACGATCGTCACCGCCATCTCAAACATCACCATCATCACCACCATCTCGAAAATCACAAACATCACGATCATCACGGCCATCTCAAACATCACCACCATCTCAAAAATCCCAAACATCCCAAACATCACGATCATCACAGCCATCTCAAACATCACGGCCATCGCAAACATAAATACCCAAAAAAGTAAAAGAAAAAAAAATGAAAAAGAAAAAAGTAAAAGAAAAAGTTTCGTCCTGAGAAAGAATGGAACCCCGTCGTTAACACGTGAAAAACCATAGCGCTATCCAGTGCAGTAGACCACGATTCACATACATCCTTAGTTAAAAATAATAATTAGAGGCTTTAACTGGCAGTTATAAAAATTCGAAACAGACATTAAAACAAACATCACGATCATCACCACCATCTCAAAAATCACAAACATCACCATCATCACGGCCATCTCAAACATCACCATCATCACCACCATCTCAAAAATCACAAACATCACGATCATCACGGCCATCTCAAACATCACCATCATCACCACCATCTCAAAAATCACAAACATCACGATCATCACGGCCATCTCAAACATCACCATCATCACCACCATCTCTCAAAATCACAAACATCACGATCATCACGGCCATCTCAAGCATCACCATCATCACCACCATCTCAAAAATCACAAACATCACGATCATCACGGCCATCTCAAACATCACCACCATCTCAAAATCACAAACATCACGATCATCACGGCCATCTCAAACATCACCATCATCACCACCATCTCAAAAATCCCAAATATCACGATCATCACGGCCATCTCAAACATCACCATCATCACCACCATCTCAAAAATCACAAAGATCACGATCATCACGGCCATCTCAAACATCACCACCATCTCAAAATCACAAACATCACGATCATCACGGCCATCTCAAACATCACCATCATCGCCACCATCTCAAAAATCCCAAATATCACGATCATCACGGCCATCTCAAACATCACCATCATCACCACCATCTCAAAAATCACAAACATCACGATCATCACGGCCATCTCAAACATCACCATCATCACCACCATCTCAAAAATCCCAAATATCACGATCATCACGGCCATCTCAAACATCACCATCATCACCACCATCTCAAAAATCACAAAGATCACGATCATCACGGCCATCTCAAACATCAGCACCATCTCAAAATCACAAACATCACGATCATCACGGCCATCTCAAACATCACCATCATCACCACCATCTCAAAAATCCCAAATATCACGATCATCACGGCCATCTCAAACATCACCATCATCACCACCATCTCAAAAATCACAAACATCACGATCATCACGGCCATCTCAAACATCACCATCATCACCACCATCTCAAAAATCACAAAGATCACGATCATCACGGCCATCTCAAACATCACCACCATCTCAAAATCACAAACATCACGATCATCACGGCCATCTCAAACATCACCATCATCGCCACCATCTCAAAAATCCCAAATATCACGATCATCACGGCCATCTCAAACATCACCATCATCACCACCATCTCAAAAATCACAAACATCACGATCATCACGGCCATCTCAAACATCACCATCATCACCACCATCTCAAAAATCCCAAATATCACGATCATCACGGCCATCTCAAACATCACCATCATCACCACCATCTCAAAAATCACAAAGATCACGATCATCACGGCCATCTCAAACATCACCACCATCTCAAAATCACAAACATCACGATCATCACGGCCATCTCAAACATCACCATCATCACCACCATCTCAAAAATCCCAAATATCACGATCATCACGGCCATCTCAAACATCACCATCATCACCACCATCTCAAAAATCACAAACATCACGATCATCACGGCCATCTCAAACATCACCATCATCACCACCATCTCAAAAATCACAAACATCACGGTCATCACGGCCATCTCAAACATCACCATCATCACCACCATCTCTCAAAATCACAAACATCACGATCATCACGGCCATCTCAAGCATCACCATCATCTCAAAATCACAAACATCACGATCATCACGGCCATCTCAAACATCACCATCATCACCACCATCTCAAAAATCCCAAATATCACGATCATCACGGCCATCTCAAACATCACCATCATCACCACCATCTCAAAAATTATGATCATCACGGCCATCTCAAACATCACCATCATCACCACCATCTCAAAAATCACAAACATCACGGCCATCTCAAACATCACCATCATCACCACCATCTCAAAAATCACAAACATCCCGATCATCACGGCCATCTCAAACATCACGGCCATCGCAAACATCATGGCCATCGCAAACATAAATACCCAAAAAAGTAAAAGAAAAACAAAAGAAAAAGAAAAAAGAAAAAGTTTCGTCCTGAAAAAGAATGGAACCCCGTCGTTAACACGTGAAAAACCATAGCGCTATCCAGTGCAGTAGACCACGATTCACATACATCCTGGGTTAAAAATAATAATTAGAGGCTTTAACTGGCAGTTATAAAAATTCGAAACAGACATTATTAAAACAAACATCACGATCATCTCAAACATCACCATCATCTACTACAATCTACTGATTTGATAGCTACTGATCTTTTCTCCTACTTAACCATCTTGTGTGGAAGTTTTTTCAGCTTAACCTGCCTCAACCACCAAATTGTCACAACCCAATCAACGTTATATAACGTCGTTTATTTGACCATTTGATCCAAGGGTGTGTCACACGCTGGCACATTGACTTAACCATCAGACCAACAGATCTTTGCCTGAAAGCTACTGATCTTTTCTCTTACTTAACCTGCCTCCACCACCAAATTGTCAAAACTCAATCAACGTTAACGTCGTTTCTTTGACCAGTCCCTGATTTGATCCAAGGGTGTGTCACACACTGGCACAGTGATTTAACCATTAGACCAACAGATCTTTGCCTGAAAGCTACTGATCTTTTCTCTTACTTAACCTGCCTCCACCACCAAATTGTCAAAACTCAATCAACGTTAACGTCGTTTCTTTGACCAGTCCCTGATTTGATCCAAGGGTGTGTCACACGCTGGCACAGTGACTTAACCATCAGACCAACAGATCTTTGCCTGAAAGCTACTGATCTTTTCTCCTACTTAACCTGCCTCAACTACCAAATTGTCAAAACTCAATCAACGTTAACGTCGTTTCTTTGACCAGTCCCTGATTTGATCCAAGGGTGTGTCACACACTGGCACAGTGATTTAACCATTAGACCAACAGATCTTTGCCTGAAAGCTACTGATCTTTTCTCCTACTTAACCTGCCTCAACTACCAAATTGTCAAAACTCAATCAACGTTAACGTCGTTTCTTTGACCAGTCCCTGATTTGATCCAAGGGTGTGTCACACGCTGGCACAGTGACTTAACCATCAGACCAACAGATATTTGCCTGAAAGCTACTGATCTTTTCTCTTACTTAACCTGCCTCCACCACCAAATTGTCAAAACTCAATCAACGTTGTTTCTTTGACCAGTCCCTGATTTGATCCAAGGGTGTGTCACACGCTGGCACAGTGACTTAACCATCAGACCAACAGATCTTTGCCTGAAAGCTACTGATCTTTTCTCCTACTTAACCTGCCTCAACCACCAAATTGTCAAAACACAATCAACGTTAACGTCGTTTCTTTGACCAGTCCCTGATTTGAACTGGGTATATCGCACGCTGGCACAATTTATTTCGAGTGTTGACCAGGATATCTCACGAGTGAGCGAAGCAAACGAGTGACATATCCTGTTCAACACGAGAAATAAATTCATATTTCCAAGCATCCATGTATTGTTCTGTTTATTATATAAAAAAATTGTCCTATTGCCTTGCAAAAATTGCATTAAACTATAATGCTGAATCAGCGATAATCGTCACATGTGCGATTATCATAAATAATCGCACATGTGAGATTATCACTTTTATTAGTGGCGGAAAAATCAATAAAACACTCTATTTTATATAATAACAAGACGCCTGCTTAGGCGTTCACTCAAGCTACTCATTGCAATGCAGCTTGGCATAGCCTATGCACGAAACAGCGTGCACATATTAAGCGTTTGTTAAAAAGTACAAAATAACCTACAGTGCAATCTACAGTGCTAGATTCGGTAGATTCAAGCGATCATTAGACATCCCGCTGCCAGTTCGCCTGCCATTAGTGAAAGAGCTGGATTGAACGAGCTACATTGTAGCGTCCAACTGGCAGCTACTACGTCTGTGAACACACTGAACATGTCCAAGAAAGAACACTTCAAACAACTTGATCAGACATCAGGAAAGCGAAGATTTATAGAAAGAACGTATGAAATTTTAGCACGCATCAGTTTCGCAAAGCCTGACGGGATGACGTAATGATTGCCATTTCGAAACATGAAACCTAGACTCGTCTACCACAGGTAGCCCGAGTAAAAAGCAATATTTAATAATGCAGGAGGGGGAGTGACGTAATGTAGCGCGGGCACAATTCCAACATGGCGGACAGCGTGTGTTCTTTGATTGAGTGTGATTTATTGTTATCAACGGAAACACCGCAAGAAAGCGAAATAAAAAAGTTAGAAATTGGAAATCATGAGGTGCAAAAGGTTGGAGTATTTTTGTTCTATTTCAAAGTTTTTATTTTGTAGACAATGAGCAAATAAATTCAATTTAATTTAGTTCTCTACTTTGAAAATTATTAATGGGGGGAACAGCTTGCATAAATGATCTAATTTTCTCTCTAGTTTTTTATAGCAATGTTATGTGTTAATAAATTGTATAGTTTGCTAGAATATCGGTTGATCAATGGAATGCCAAGAACATGTATTTTGAATTGTTTAGCTGAATTTTATGAAAGACATTGAGATGCTATCAGAAGAAGCTTCAATGGCAAAGATAGAGAACGAAGAAAAAATGTGGACACCTGCGCAAGATGTAACATCAGAGGCAATTTGTGACATTGTTGTTGGCAGTGATATGACAGTGGTAATAAATTCACCAGCACTAGATACTGATGTACCATTACGTGAAAATATACCACAGATGGTCAGTGCCAATGCACCATTAAATGGTAATTTACCAGCTACATTAGACACCGATACACTATTACATGACAATCTGCCACCAGCATTAAGTTGTAGTGCATTGTTAGATAACAATTTATCATCTGAAATAGATACAAATGTTGCATTAAACAACAATCTTGCACTTGCATCATTAGACTCCAATGCACCATTAGACAGCACTTTACCAGCTATAATAGGTATCAGTGTACCATTACATACCAATGTAGCACCTGTATTAGGTACCGGTACATCATTACATGATAATCTACCATCAATGGTGGGTACAAGTGCAATGGTACATGCAGTAGCTGCCAACCCAGCTTTAAACCTGTCTAGTAGTCAAAATAGTGGAAAGAGCCGCACTGAAAGTTCAAGAATAGGAAGAAAAGGAAAAAGAAAAATAGATAGTGGTCAAGGAACTTCAGCAACAAAGAAATCAAAAAGGTAATTATCTGTGTGTCACTCTCTTTCACCATTTCAATATTGTGCGTACCAATTACTATCACTATGGCTGCTTTACAAGTTCTCATATAACATTGTATATAAACAATGACAAATAGACAGACCAACACACAAACAAACAAACAGATAGACAGACAGACAAACAAACCAGTAAGTGAACAACAAACAAACAAACAAACAAACAAACAAACAAACAAACAAACAAACAAACAAACAAACAAACAAACAAACAAAGAGACCAACAGATATTCAGTCAGACAGACAGATGCAAACAAACAAACAAACAAACATACAAAGAGACCAACAGATATTCAGTCAGACAGACAGATGCAAACAAACAAACAAACAAAGAGACCAACAGATATTCAGACAGACAGATGCAAACAAACAACAAACAAACAAACAAGCAAAGAGACTAACAGATATTCAGACAGACAGATGCAAACAAACAACAAACAAACAAAGAGACTAACAGATATTCAGACAGACAGATGCAAACAAACAACAAACAAACAAACAAACAAAGAGACTAACAGATATTCAGACAGACAGACAGATGCAAACAAACAACAAACAAACAAAGAGACTAACAGATATTCAGACAGACAGACAGATGAAAACAAACAAACAAACAAACAAATAACTAAATGTCTAAACTGGTTTGTAGTGACCTTGCTCAACAAAGATTGCCATCCCATGGTTACCCTCTGGAACATCCATTTAACAAAGTAAGTACATCTTGTCTGTTCTGGCATTTGCTTAAGTCAATTGTAAACATATGTACTCAGTATGTTCAATCATTTGTCCTTGATTTTTTATGTGGCTAAATGTAATTTAGGCAAGGTAAAAAAGGAGACAATGCTAGTCAGCGGTCATTCATGATAATATGTGGGGATTATCTCAGCACTCATCAAAGTCTTGTCAGCGTGGTCTGAGCTTGACTTGCCCTCTGATCAGGGGGTGGAATCCCCCCTGTGGCTTGGCACAAATCCTCCAATAACGTCATTTGTCCTTGATTTTTACCCTAATTATGTAGGATGGTTATAGATATATTCTGGCAGAACCTGACAAAAATGCTCCAAAATCCAGTTTTGATATGGAGTCTTGGGCTGGCAAACCAATTCCAGGAGAACTATATCGAGTTGCATTACATCACAAAGTGTATCTGGCATTGCATGACAGAGGTACTGCAGCAATTTTAGAATATTTATGCTGTATATCCTGGCATAATTTTATTATCCTGGCATAATTATATATCTTGGCATAATTATATATCTGGACATAATTATATATCCTGACATAATTATATATCCTGACATAATTATATATCCTGACATAATTATATATCCTGACATAATTATATATCCTGACATAATTATATATCCTGATGTAATTATATATCCTGACATAATTATATATCCTGACATAATTATATATCCTGACATAATTATATATCCTGGCATAATTATATATCCTGACATAATTATATATCCTGACATAATTATATATCCTGACATAATTATATATCCTGGTGTAATTATATATCCTGACATAATTATATATCCTGACATGATTATATATCCTGACATAATTATATATCCTGGCATGATTATATATCCTGGTGTAATTATATATCCTGACATAATTATATATCCTGACATAATTATATATCCTGACATAATTATATATCCTGGTGTAATTATATATCCTGACATAATTATATATCCTGATGTAATTATATATCCTGACATAATTATATATCCTGGCATGATTATATATCCTGATATAATTATATATCCTGGCATGATTATATATCCTGACATAATTATATATCCTGGCATGATTATATATCCTGGCATAATTATATATCCTGGTATAATTATATATCCTGGCATAATTATATATCCTGGCATGATTATATATCCTGGCATGATTATATATCCTGGCATGATTATATATCCTGACACAATTATATATCCTGGCATGATTATATATCCTGGCATAATTATATATCCTGGCATAATTATATATCCTGGCATAATTATATATCCTGGCATAATTATATATCCTGGCATAATTATATATCCTGGCATAATTATATATCCTGGCATAATTATATATCCTGGTATAATTATATATCCTGGCATAATTATATATCCTGGCATAATTATATATCCTGGCATAATTATATATCCTGGCATAATTATATATCCTGGCATGATTATATATCCTGGCATAATTATATATCCTGGCATAATTATATATCCTGGCATAATTATATATCCTGGCATAATTATATATCCTGGCATGATTATATATCCTGGCATAATTATATATCCTGGCATAATTATATATCCTGGCATAATTATATATCCTGGCATAATTATATATCCTGGCATGATTATATATCCTGGCATAATTATATATCCTGGCATAATTATATATCCTGGCATAATTATATATCCTGGCATAATTATATATCCTGGCATAATTATATATCCTGGCATAATTATATATCCTGGCATAATTATATATCCTGGCATAATTATATATCCTGGCATAATTATATATCCTGGCATAATTATATATCCTGGTATAATTATATATCATGGCATAATTATATATCCTGGCATAATTATATATCCTGGTATAATTATATATCCTGGCATAATTATATATCCTGGCATAATTATATATCCTGGCATAATTATATCCTGGCATAATTATATATCCTGGCATAATTATATATCCTGGTATAATTATATATCCTGGCATAATTATATATCCTGGCATAATTATATATCCTGGCATAATTATATATCCTGGCATAATTATATATCCTGGCATAAACATATATCCTGGTGTAATTATTATACATCCATAATTTAGCATAATTGTATATCTTGGCATAATTGTTTATTTTGGCACAATTTGGTATAATTATTAGTATTCTGGCATATCCTTTATCATGGTGTAAATTGTGGACTGTGTAATATAGCATAGTTTGATAGGCATGATCTGGCATAATTGAATATATATTATTTTTAGCTCCACAGCTTAAAATCTCAGATGATCGATTGTCAGTGACTGGTGAGAAAGGATACAGCATGGTCAGAGCAACGCATGGTGAGGCTTTGACAGCTTTTTACACGTATTTTTGCTCTAGTTATTAACAAGTTTTCCTCTTGAAATCTGCAAGAATTGGCATAAGCATATGGGTAAGTGGGGGGGCTGCCCAGAGAAAATAAGTCATGTTGAGCATCAGCGACCGCAGACTCGTGTATAGCATCAGGTTTTGGTAAAGTCATTTTTAGGATTCATTACATGCATTTGTTTGAGCTCTTGCCTAACTTGTCATTTCCTGTATTCCACAGGTGTTAACCATGGGAACTGGTTCTTTGAGGTACTGTACAACAACCTTGTAGTCCTGTCTCTTTTTAATAATTGATTGATTCATGGTTTTATAAACATTAAGATATTTTATTGTTTAGGTGAAAGTAGAAGACATGCCT
Organism: Paragorgia papillata; assembly: GCA_035771165.1. Taxonomy (NCBI): domain Eukaryota; kingdom Metazoa; phylum Cnidaria; class Anthozoa; order Scleralcyonacea; family Coralliidae; genus Paragorgia; species Paragorgia papillata. The sequence goes on along the minus strand of JAWNZC010000114.1, from coordinate 3,037,939 downwards.
GAGGGAACAGCTTCTAGAATAGGATGGTCCCAACTTTATGGTAAAGATGTAAAATATACTAAGATATTTGTATCAAAATTTCCTTGTCCAGCATTGTGAAATGCACAGTTGTACACTAGAAGACAAATTATATATATATATATATATATGCTTATGTCAATATTATTCTCAATCTGGAGATGTTTCACCATGTGCACGACACTCGCATATATATAATCTGAGCACTAGTCAGCATGTCAATGGGTTTTTTTCAGGTAATCTCCAAGCTCCATTGGGTTATGACAAGTTTGGTTACAGTATACGAAGTAGAAAAGGAACAGCATTTCATCAAAGTCGAGGCAAGCATTACAGGTTTGTGTTAATTACTCTTAGCACTACCCCCTTCATTTACTCCCCTAGATGTCTTCCTTTAGTTCATGTCTATGCTGTTGCTCTAATGATAATCTTGATGGCATGACAGACCAACCAACTCAGAAATTAGCATTTGGTAATTATAGTTTTACTATCAGCATTTTAGGAAGTGTTTGTTAATACTTTATAAATTATAGTGATGGTTTTTCATCTGGAGATGTAATTGGAATGTTTATCAGTCTTCCTGGAAATAACCAACCAAAAGGTAAAAGAACAAACAGCAACTACAACAGCTGTCGAACAGCAACTACAACAATAGTAGGAGAAACAACAGCAGCAGCAACAACAGCAACTACAACAGCTGTTGAACAGCAACTACAACAATAGTAGGAGCAACAACAGCAGCAGCAACAACAGCAACTACAACAATAGTAGGCGCAGCAGCAACAACCGCAGCAACTACAACAATAGTAGGAGCAACAACAACAACAACAACAACAACAACAACAAAAGCAACAACACCAACAGCAACAACAACACCCACACCAATAACAACCACAGCAACACCAACAGCAACAAGAACACCAACCACAGCAACACTAACAACACCAACCACAGCAACAACAACACCTGAGCACCAATAGCAACCACAGCAACACCAACAAGAACACCAACCACAGCAACAACAACAACAACACCAGCAGCAGCAAGAAGAACAACAACAGCAACACCAACCACAGCAACAACAACAACAACAACAACAGCAGCAGCAGCAGCAAGAAGAACAACAACAGCAACACCAACCACAGCAACAACAACAACAACAGCAGCAGCAGCAGCAAGAAGAACAACAACAGCAACACCAACCATAGCAACAACAACAGCAGCAGCAGCAAGAAGAACAGCAACAAGAACACCCACCACAGCAGCAACAGCAGCAGCAACAGCACCAACAACAGCAACAACAACAACAGCACCACCACCACCAACAACAACAGCAGCACCTCCACCACCACCAACAGCAGCAACAATAACAGCACCAACATCAATAGCAGCAACACCAAGAACAGCAGTAGCAACAATAGCAACAACACCAACAATAGGCTAGCAGCACCACCACCAACAACAACAACAGCACCAAGAACAGCAGCACCAACAACAATAGCAGCAGCAACAACAGCACCACCAAGAACAGCAGCAACAACGACAACAGCACCACCATCAACAACAACAACAACATGCCACTACCAACAACATTACCAACAACAGCAGCACCAACGTTACCAACAACAGCAGCAGCAGCAGCAACAACAGCAGCACCACCACCACCACACAACAACAGCAGCACCACTACCAACAACATTACCAACAACAGCACCACTACTACCAACAACACCGCTACCAACACCACTACCAACACCACTACCAACACCACTACCAACACCACTACCAACACCACTACCAACACCACTACCAACACCACTACCAACACCACTACCAACACCACTACCAACAACAGCAACACCACTACCAACACCACACCCACTACCAACACCACCACTACCAACACCACTACCAACACCACTACCAACACCACCACTACCAACACCACTACCAACACCACTACCAACAACACCAACAACAACACCACCACCAACACCAACAACAACAACAACAACACTACCAACAACAACAACACCACCACCACTACCAACACCACTACCAACACCACTACCAACAACACCAACAACAACACCACCACCAACACCAACACCAACAACAACAACACTACCAACAACAACAACACTACCAACAGCACTACCAACACCAGCACTACCAACACCAGCACTACCAACACCAGCACTACCAACACCACTACCAACAACAACACTACCAACAACAGCACTACCAACAACAGCACTACCAACAACAGCACTACCAACAACAGCACTACCAACAACAGCACTACCAACAACAGCACTACCAACAACAGCACTACCAACACCACTACCAACACCACTACCAACACCACCACTACCAACACCACCACTACCAACACCACCACTACCAACACCACCACTACCAACACCACCACTACCAACACCACCACTACCAACACCACCACTACCAACACCACCACTACCAACACCACCACTACCAACACCACCACTACCAACACCACCACTACCAACACCACCACTACCACCACCACTACCAACACCACTAGCAACACCACTAGCAACAACAGCAACAACATTACCAACCTAGAGAATCAACTTCAGTCCTGTTCACTTTGTACAAATACTTATTCAAAATGATTTTCTTTTAAAAATATTTTTATTTTATCCCATTTTCTCATTTCAGCTTCGCTTTTGCCTCCAACATACAAAGACAGGGTAAGACATTAATTGCATGTAAGACTCTGACTTATTTTTCCTATACTCTGCTCTATGTTTATTAACATATTTAATGATTAGAAGTACAGCCAGGTTATTCACATTAGAAAAAATGAAACAAACTATTTTGTTGTTTTTTAGTGATCTTTTTACCTTGTTATGTAAGATATTATTATTTTTTAGGCTTTGATCAAATTTAAGAGTTTTCTTTACTATGAAGAAAAAGATCATGTTGATCGAACAGAAAAGGTTAGTGGGATAATATTGAAAATAATATTGAGATAATATTGGAGATAATATTGAAAATAATATTGAGATAATATTGGAGATAATATTGAAATAATATTGGAGATAATATTGGAGATAATATTGAGATAATATTGGAGATAATATTGAAATAATATTGGAGATAATATTGGAGATAATATTGAAATAATATTGGAGATAATATTGGAGAGATAATATTGGAGATAATATTGGAGATAATATTGGAGATAATATTGAAATAATATTGGAGATAATATTGGAGATAATATTGGAGATAATATTGGAGATAATATTGAAATAATATTGGAGATAATATTGGAGAGATAATATTGGAGATAATATTGGAGATAATATTGGAGATAATATTGGAGATAATATTGAAATAATATTGAAGATAATATTAGAGATAATATTAGAGATAATATCGGAGATAATATAGACTGACAGACAGACAGGCTGATGGGTGGACAGACAGACGGACGGACGGACGGACGGACGGACCAACAAACAAACAAACAAACAAACAAACAAACAGACAGACAAACAAACAGACAGTATAGTTTGCAATACATATACGACACGTTTTGTTAATATTCATTCGGATTAGTTTATTTTATTTAATTATAGGAGCTGAGTCGATTAGAAGGCAGCAAGGTTTGTTCATACTTCTTGGTGCTTGCTTAGCGGAATGGAACAGACGTTTGCATACTAGATGTTCAAATACTTATTCTCAGCCCCAGTTAGGGATGGAACGTGCAATTTTCGAATCGATAATTGAGCTTGAGCAACGTTTACCAAACATTTTTTTTTAAACTCATAACTTACCTTAATAGCTTTACTTCTATTGTGTTCTATGGTACGATGTGAGTACTACTTTGGAGTGAATAGTGCAATCGTGTTTGATATACTGGTGCTTGTGTTTTTTTATAGATAATGTATTACCAAAATGGACAATCAAAGGTGCAGTGAATGAAAGAAAGGGTGTTATTAATGGTAGTGCAGTGTTGTAGAGGCCTAGAGCTCAGAGTATGCTGATTATTATCAACACTTGGTCAAAGAATATACTATTCAGCTATACTTAATGCATTATTACATTCACACATACAGTATATTTTGCAATGATTTGTTGTTTTATCTCCAGGGTGTCGCTGCGGAGAATATATTTGGAGGAACATATTATCCCGCTGTCTCATTATATAAAAATGCCACGGTGAGAATCTGCTATAACACCCCAGTTTGCATGGAGTATGGAGCAAAGTGAAATGGTGAACTGCCAGCATTAGTTTTATAACGTAAAGCTGACGTTTCGAGCGAAGGCTTTCATCACATTTTACTCTGATGGACTCCGCTTGAAACGTCAGTATTTCGTTATCAAAACTATTCTCGACAGTTTACCACCTACACAGCACTCTACTTTTTTACACTGTACAGAAGAAGTATGTACCGGGGTGTGGGGGGTGTCAGGTATGAATAGATGAACAAATGCTATGTTTTACAATGTGTGTAAATTTCTGATCAACAATGTCTTGCTCTGCACTAATAAGCTAGACACACTTGTGAACACGATAATTGTAAAGTAGGACGCAAACCTGGAAAACGTACTCAACGTTCAAGCAACAAGATCATGCTGGAGGCTTTTGTAAACGCAAGCTTATTTTTGCAGGTTTCAGTTAATTTTGGTCCAGACTTTAAGTATCCTCCAAAAGATGTGGAATATAAACCCGTATGTATCTTTCTAATCTATATATTATTACTTTATAAAAAACATTTAACACTAATATTTGCAATATAAGTCAAATTGTTTGTTCTTTTAGATCTCGGAAATGGCTCAAGAATTATTTGTCGAACAAACATTAAGTGACATGTTGTTTCATATTGAGTTTGCTCAGAATCAGAACGAGGCTGGAGAAAGAACAACAATTGTAGCAAACACAAAGAAGAAATAATATGAAGATACATCTACATGTATACTATATTGCAGTTCACCTAGTTCACGGCTTTTGCTAGTCTAGATACAACCATTAAACAACTACTTCTGTATAAAGACACTAGTCGCTCTTTATTTTCTTTTTCCTACACTTATCTGTTTACCAGATCCAACTACCAAAATACATTGATCATTGTTACATTGATCATTGTTACATTGATCGTTGTTACATTGATCATTGTTACATTGATCATTGTTACATTGATCGTTGTTACATTGATCATTGTTACATTGATCATTGTTACATTGATCATTGTTACATTGATCATTGTTACATTGATCATTGTTACATTGATCATTGATAATTTTGTCAGAACAAGAATTCAAGTTAAGATAGGTCGCGACCTGCCTGTGTGCAGGCACACCACTCAGGCAGTACGGGCAAAAAGGCGAAGTATCGATCGCGCGCTTTCCACGCGTGACGTGTTTTTTTGAAAATCGCGAACGTGCGCAACACGCAAATTACACGCACGTCGCGTCAACGCAGCCAAGAGCAAACGTTGGAGGTTGCCGCCATGTTTTTATTTCTGTAGTACGAATAAAAAGCATTTTGAACAACAATTTAAACAATTTCAGCATACGCGGTAAGTGTTTTGTTTGTATTATTATACTTTAGCTTAGTTGATTCTTGAATATTAATTTTATTTGACCACTGGGTGTCCGTAGTATTTTGATTTCCCATCATGTTAATTTCAATTTCTTAATGCAAATAAACAGCTTTAGTGCATGTTGTCCATTTCGTTGGCGTCAAAATTCCAAAATTGCCTTAGGGATGTTGAAATATTATAATTAAGATAGGTCACATGTTCTATTAACAAAAGAATTATCAATATTTTATGAAGCTACGAAATGCTTGGCATAAATAAATAGTTCACGCTTGAGACTGAGCCATGTTGATATACGGAAGAGCCCAATCTAAGTTCAGGAAATAGTCATATTTCGTATATAAAAACTCGTTCATTGTTAAATAAAGATAACAAACTCCAGAAGATAAGCTTTGGCGAAGTTTTGTGCAAGCTACGAATACGATCCGATGTGAAACGTAAGTACGTTATTAACTTTACGTCGTCGTCAAACTATCAAGCCGTGTTCCTTCTTGCTTCTACGCCTTCTCCAAAGATCTTGCTTTGTTTTCGCTACAAAATCACAATATCTTTCGATATAATCATGAATTTGTCGTTTTTATAGTAATATTAAGTAGTTATTTTGAATCAATTGAAGCACAACACGCGTGCAAAGCCCGCCATCGGAATATGAATATGCATCGTTACAAAGAGAGCAAAGCACGCTCGAGAAGGAAAGCTCTAGTGATCCTCGAGAAAAGCAAATTATAAATGGCTTGTCTCTTCCACATGCTTTCTTGTCTTTAGCGTCACTTCTTTATCGCTCCTAAAAATGATTTTCAAGCGAATTTAAATCGTTCAAGTCTAATTATTTTTTTTTTGTTTGAAAGTCTTGAGTTAAACAGTGAAAGACGAATGCATTGAGCTCTCTCTCTCTCTCTCTCTCACTCACTGGAATTGTATTTGTTTGCAAACAAACCCCAGAAAGAGGAAGTGAAAATGGTTTAGTTTATCCTAACCTCTGGCACCTTCAACATAGTTGACAGAGGAAGCTGTCTGTTAAACAAAAGCTCATCTGGTTTGCAGATAGCATCAACTCGACAAAAATCTCCACTAATTTAACGACAAACCACGAGTAAGAAGAGATTTTAAGGCCTCCATACTTTCACGAATTATTCGCTTTAATAATGAAGGCGAGACATGACTCGTCCTTGTATTGTCTAGTTCCTGCACTGTGTTTAACAGCGTCTACATTGCATGGAGAACATTCATAAAATGTCAAACATTCATCATAAATACTAAACAAAATGTGATCTGATGTTTTGTAGCAGTTGAAAGCATTTATAAAGCTTCTTCTAACACTTATTGTGTAAATTTGATGGAAAATTTGATACTAAATAAGTGAGTTGTTCTACACGTGGTTTATGTTGATTGAGTTGTTAGAGGGCGGCTATCAAAATGAATTTGAGACTCAATAATGTTGTACATCATGTTTTTAACTGTCTTCACACTCACTCACTCACTCACTCTCGATCTTTCTTGCTAAAACTAAACGCCAAGTTGGCAGTGAATCGTGAAGAAAATGGGCGTATCTTAATTGTGATTCTTCAACTGTTTCTTCATCGCAGTCAAACTGTTGTGCATTCATTTTCAGTTTTGAATTAAAAACAGCAACAATAGTTATCGTTTCTTGCTTTATTTCAATGATAATTAAAGCTTTAATACCGACAATATAAGTCTGGTTCAAAATATTTATAGTAACTGTTGAGCTTTTTTAACGACATTTACTACCAGTTGTAGTTTTCTTATCTTCTTGTGGTTTGCTATTGTCCTATACAGCAAATTTTAAATGTAGTTCAGTTCTCTCAATGTAGGCTTGTGGCTATACTTGCAGTGGTTGGTTTTCTAGAAATTCTAAGCTTGATCTCAGCTAGACTCTTGTTTCATGATGTGTCAAGCAAATTTACTTTAGTTGTGACTGGAGGGAACTCTGTTCAAATTCTGCTTGGATTCTGTAATGTTTCTTTGTTTATTTTGAATTATATTTAGACAATTTTTCTCTGAAATCACATGGCTGCGTCAATTGATTATAGGTGTAACAGATTTAAGTCTGAATTACTAGTCCACCAACGATGGTGCATATAATGTTTGTAAACACATTAGAACCAAGAGTTTGAATTGCGGATGTTCATCTTGTAAAGCTTGAAATTATTCACAGATTTACGTCCAATCTAAATCTGCCATAATAAATTCTAGGAACTTTTCACAGAATGCTGGTCTTATCAAATCTAGCTTTTTTTTCATCATTAGCGATCAATATTCATGAATTATTGGAAAAACCATCTAGTGTATTTTAATAAAAATAAAGCGTTTTGTAAACATCAGTGTATTTTGGTGATGACAATAATTAGAGCAATTATAGAATACCCACTGGTTCTTGAACATTTCTTTGGAGACACAAATTGTACATGCCAGGATTATTTAAAAACTTTTAATGTAAATTAGCTAAAGATTTACATTGAAAACGTGTTTGTCATGAAGTTATAATCAGGTAATTTTAAAATGCAAGGTAATTGTATATATATATATATATGATGAATTTTGTCAATCTGAAACTGATCTTCACCATTATTTTAATAAGATGGAAATCATCAAAGTGATCAGAAGTCTAGTTCAAATATTGATTACTCTATGATGTGTGTTTACATTCTTATTACTCTTAGTTACCGAAGTACGTAATATTCTCTTTCTTTCTGGGTTTCTGTCAGGCTTCATGTAAAGTTAGGAGTCTGAACTAGGAAAATGTTGTTCAAAGTTTATGACTATATATATGTACCTAAGATCAGAGGCTGAGGTCTGTACAATTCAGAGGTATACTGGTCACCGGTTTATACCAGCTAATATTTATTAGCTGATCAGTTTTTTTATCAGTTTAAATAAAGATATTATTATTATTATTGTAAGCAAGGAATTTCAGCAGGGCAGTTGAGAGTCGGTGGACTGCAAGATGTTTTAACTGGTATGAAACTTGCTGTCTAGCTTGGCTAGCTGAGGGGTCTTCCTAGTATTGTCTGGCATTAATAGACAGAGTAAAATAGCAAAAGTGTTGAGTTTTAGGCAGTCTAGTAGGGAAAGGGATGATAAAAAGTAATATAAGGTTGTTTTTGGTCAGTCCATGCACTCATGCAGTACATGGGGTTGCAATGGTAATTTGTTTAAGTTGTCAGGTCTTGCAATGATATCTGCATCAATTCCATTGCAAGACAAAACTGTTTGCAAATTTGCACCCCCTTAAGTAATTCAGTTTCCAATTCAGAATATAAATTAGTTTAATTATTTATAATAGTATTATAATGTAAATATGTTTGAAACAGGTGGTTTGACATTTGCAAGACACTGACAGGCCAGCAGATCCTAGTAGTCAGTAAGGGTTAGAATATTGTTAGTAAATTTACAATAAATATGTTGATGTAGCAGCCCGTTTCATGATAGCTACTTTTCAATATAGTCAGTTAATTTATTTATTTTTTGTGTGGATTATTTGATGTTTGTGTGACTGTAAGTGACAGAGTGACCTGAAAAGAGACCTGTTTAAATATGTATTTTTGACTATATTATGTATGCAAAGCACTTATTAATTTCTTTATTAGTGTATACTTCAAGACACACTATGGGAACAAATGGCTAATTTTGTTTCTTTTCTTTTCAAGGCTATGCTAGATTTCTTCTCTAAAGCAACGTGATCTAATTTTTGTAAGTTTTAACAATGTATATATTTTTGTCATTTTTACTTGCACTGTATTGATACACTTACAATATTATAATTGTAACAATTTTAAATATGTGGTATTTTAATTTCCCAGTAATGTGTTCTAACTGAGACTTCGTCAAAAGGTAGAGTGCTGCATAGGTAGTGTAAGGTAGAGTGCTGCATAGGTAGTGTAAGGTAGAGTGTTGTAAGGTAGAGTAAGGTAGAGTGCTGCATAGGTAGTGTAAGGTAGAGTGCTGCATAGGTAGTGTAAGGTAGAGTGCTGCATAGGTAGTGTTGTAAGGTAAAGTGCTGCATAGGCAGTGTTGTAAGGTAGAGTGCTGCATAGGCAGTGTTGTAAGGTAAAGTGCTGCATAGGTAGTGTAAGGTAGAGTGCTGCATAGGCAGTGTTGTAAGGTAAAGTGCTGCATAGGCAGTGTTGTAAGGTAGAGTGCTGCATAGGCAGTGTAAGGTAGAGTGCTGCATAGGCAGTGTTGTAAGGTAAAGTGCTGCATAGGCAGTGTTGTAAGGTAGAGTGCTGCATAGGCAGTGTTGTAAGGTAGAGTGCTGCATAGGCAGTGTTGTAAGGTAAAGTGCTGCATAGGCAGTGTTGTAAGGTAAAGTGCTGCATAGGTAGTGTAAGGTAGAGTGCTGCATAGGCAGTGTTGTAAGGTAAAGTGCTGCATAGGCAGTGTTGTAAGGTAAAGTGCTGCATAGGTAGTGTAAGGTAGAGTGCTGCATAAGCAGTGTTGTAAGGTAGAGTGCTGCATAGGCAGTGTTGTAAGGTAGAGTGCTGCATAGGCAGTGTTGTAAGGTAGAGTGCTGCATAGGCAGTGTTGTAAGGTAGAGTGCTGCATAGGTAGTGTTGTAAGGTAGAGTGCTGCATAGGCAGTGTTGTAAGGTAGAGTGCTGCATACATGTACGTAGGTAGTGTTGTAAGGTAGAGTGCTGCATAGGCAGTGTAAGGTAGAGTGCTGCATAGGTAGTGTTGTAAGGTAGAGTGCTGTGTAGGTAGTGTTATAAGGTAGAGTGCTGCATAGGTAGTGTTGTAAGGTAGAGTGCTGTGTAGGTAGTGTTATAAGGTAGAGTGCTGCATAGGCAGTGTTGTAAGGTAGAGTGCTGCATAGGTAGTGTTGTAAGGTAGAGTGCTGTGTAGGTAGTGTTATAAGGTAGAGTGCTGCATAGGTAGTGTTGTAAGGTAGAGTGCTGCATAGGTAGTGTTGTAAGGTAGAGTGCTGTGTAGGTAGTGTTATAAGGTAGAGTGCTGCATAGGTAGTGTTGTAAGGTAGAGTGCTGCATAGGTAGTGTTGTAAGGTAGAGTGCTGTGTAGGTAGTGTTATAAGGTAGAGTGCTGCATAGGTAGTGTTGTAAGGTAGAGTGCTGCATAGGCAGTGTTATAAGGTAGAGTGCTGCATAGGTAGTGTTGTAAGGTAGAGTGCTGCATAGGTAGTGTTGTAAGGTAGAGTGCTGTGTAGGTAGTGTTATAAGGTAGAGTGCTGCATAGGTAGTGTTGTAAGGTAGAGTGCTGTGTAGGTAGTGTTATAAGGTAGAGTGCTGCATAGGTAGTGTTGTAAGGTAGAGTGCTGCATAGGTAGTGTTGTAAGGTAGAGTGCTGTGTAGGTAGTGTTGTAAGGTAAAGTGCTGCATAGGTAGTGTTGTAAGGTAGAGTGCTGTGTAGGTAGTGTTGTAAGGTAAAGTGCTGCATAGGTAGTGTTGTAAGGTAGAGTGCTGTGTAGGTAGTGTTGTAAGGTAGAGTGCTGCATAGGTAGTGTTATAAGGTAGAGTGCTGCATAGGTAGTGTTTTAGATTAGAGCAAAGTGAAAAGGTGGTAAACTGCTGAGATTTTTAGTAATGATTAATACTGATGTTTGATCAAGTGAACCCTTCATTAGAGTAAATTGAAGAGAAAATGTGTGGAAGGAATTGTTGTTAACTGATAATAGGGATAGGAAAAAACTAGTCGTTTGCTATTTTTACCATTACATCTTCAAACAAGCAGTTTATTGGGAGAGGAAGGAGACTTTCAAGTTCATGTTGGCAAAGTAAAATTGTTTGGCATTAGACATGTAGTAAAATAATAAAAATATATCTTTTGTAGTTTACCAGATCTTAAAATTAATAATGTTGATAAATAATAACTGTTTGTACTTTAATTGGGTTTTTTTATGAAGTGATTAACAAGGAATGACTTTACACCATCTTGTAATCCCAAACATCTTCACAAGATATGAATGAGGTAACATTATAAAGTACCCACCTCTATTGCCCTACTCTGTCTAACACCAGATGATTTTACTCATCAAAGGGACAAGTACAACCCTCAGACATTTGGCACTTTTTATTTTTTACTCATCAAGGGACAAGTACAACCCTCAGACATCCTAGACAGCAATGAGTTAACCCTTTCATTCCCATCGGTGCCATTTGGCACTTTTTATTTTGTACTCGTCAAGGGAAGACCTCCTGACATAGTGGTTGATTAAAGGGTTAAGAACTGATTACCAGACATATAAACCAAATACATTTGTGAAATTTCAAAATTTCCTATGGGCAACTATTTTTTTCAACAAAAGATCAACCACTAACTTCAAGAATTTGTGTGATAATGGTGTTTATTTAATCAATAATGTTAGTGAATTTGATTCAGGTAGAAGAGAGGAATGCAATTGAGCAAAGGAAACAAATCAGAAAATCTGAAATGGCTAATCAAAGTGAGAAAAGAAAAGAAATAGAGTCTGCTGTAAGTTGAATTGTGACTATACAGTACTGTATGTTGATGTAAGATATTAACTATCTTATTCTACATTATTTAATAATGAACTTCTTATTTCATGCTGTAAAGTTAGAGAAGGCCTATTGCCCACGGCTGGGACAGTGAGAGGTTTCATATTGTGCTTCTCACTCACTACTGTATCTTACTAGTCACTAGAAAATGGCTTTCAACTATATTGTTGTGAGCATGAATATGGTTAAGATTAAGTTGACGATACGGTGGTGGTCCAGATTGGGGTGAGCTTTCCGTTGCGAAAAATTAAATCGACTGTTTTTTTTTGTTTTTATTATTTAAACGTATTTTTAGATAGTGTTTGCTCCTAAAGCACAAATAGCTTATCTAGGGAGCTCACTATGACGCCACGGTAAAATTTCCCGTGATTTACCATAGCGTAGTCATAGTGATTTGCAGCCAGGGTGCTAAGTGTAGTGACTACGCTACGGCAAACCACTCCGGAATAGTGTAAACACAACAAAGAAACGTAGTGATTTTTCAACGGAAGACTGACCCTACCGTAATTGTGTACACGGGGCCTAAGATATGTTCCAGTTCATAGGTAGTGCATGTAATAATTTCTATAAATGTAATGTAGATTGCAATTTAAATTGCAAAATTAACATGTATTTAGTTTTACTGTACATTTATGTCACAGATAACAATAGTTCAACTACATTTCGCGTAGTTCACTCGTTCAGTTAACTTCTCAAATACTCGTCCTGATTGGCTAGAATTCAGCTCTAATAAAGTTAACTACCTTTTTATAAAACTCACCCCTGTAATATAGACAGTGTGTTATATGATGTTTAGAAAAGCTTAATAAACTTTCCACAGGCAAACTTCTTCAACAGATTAAATCACGATTAGAAATAAACGCTTCTAGTCAAGAATTTATTATTTTGACATTACATGAACAGGGTTCATATGTGGAACTTATCGCAGGAAAAGTTGTGTCCTTGTGAGCCATTCATATATGATCAGAATATTCCTATTATTCAACACTTGAAATTCTTGCCAATACTAATTAAAGCTAGAGCTTTTGACTTAACAACACTAAGCTTGCATCATCCAGTCTTGTGATGTGGTGCGACTTGAATTCTTGCTTTGGTTTTTGAAAGATTTTTTTTTTTGCAGATAGTTTATGAAATTTTCTGTTCATGTTACTTTGAGTACGATTGTGAATAGTAAGTTTATTTTTTCCACTCTACACAGAGAAACATGTCGGGTAATTGTGAAGGTTTTGTGGAGCAAGGCACGTTAAGTGGTGACCCAGATCAACCCAGTCTGATCCAGTACCGCTCTAAAAGACGCTGTGTCATGGAACGAGAAAAGAAGAAGAAAAAAGAGTGGTGGGAAGAAGAGAATGTTCTGTCGGATGAAGAGGATTTCGAAGATATAGGTAAGCATGTTGAATATATAGAAAATAATACATGCATGTGCGGAAATATGAAATTTATTTCGAGTGTTGACCAGGATATCTCACGAGTGAGCGAAGCGAACGAGTGACATATCCTGTTCAACACGAGAAATAAATTTCATATTTCCAAGCATCCATGTATCGTTCTGTTTATTATATAAAAAAATTGTCCTATTGCCTTGCAAAAATTGCATTAAACTATGATGCTGATTCAGCGATAATCGTCACATGTGCGATTGTCATAAATAATCGCACATGTGAGATTATCACTTTTATTAGTGACGGAAAAATCAATAAAACACTCTATTTTATATAATAAATAGAAAATAATATATGTATATATATATAGTATTTAGTGTCCCCGATTAGTAGACCCTTTGGGTCGGCTAGAAGACTAGACACTTAAATAAAGTTTATTCATTCATATAAACGAAGAACCCAAAATCTAACCACCTTCTTGTTGACGAAGACTCGAAGGACCGAGTTGAAAGCTCAACACTTTTTAAAAAAACCTAAATCCAGAGAACACAAATTCAAACACATGCCTGGATTGGAAATCTTTAAATCATATAATATATATATATCATTATGCCTGGATTAGAAATCTTTAAATCATATATATAATATGTATCGTCAGTTTGCTCTATTTTAAAACATTGCCTACACAGCACTCTCAACTTATATATTTTATTATTAGATCGGAATCCCGCTATCTTAAACTCTCAAGCAGGGAAATAAAGAATAGTTGAAGATAGCGAGGTTCCACTGTATATCTGACTTTGTAATATCGCGGCCTGGTCTGTACGGGAAGGTATCAGACCTCGATCCTTTTTCTGTACGAACTAATTGAACACGACAGAAGTGCGACATTTGAGATGAAGCGTGCATACACATATTTGACAGTATTACTATCACACGAATATCTCGTGATCTGAGTCTTATTCAAATGTAATAACTCTTAACTGATATTGTGACATGTGCACCAGGCGTGACATGACGTAATTTAGTTTGTTATCCAAGTACTAAGAATCTGTACAATATGGTCGCAATTCCTGTCCGAATTGGTCTTTATCTCTGGGGAAGCCCTCGGACAGGAATGAGTTAAAGGAGATTTGAATGTTATGATTGCTTTGCATCTAAACTAAACCAATTATTTAATTTGTGTTAATAAGAATCTTAAGCTGTAGTTCGACTAGGCGCAAAATATCGGGCGCTCTACATTTTTCTATTGTACAAATTGAATAATTTTCTATCTACCTCGTTCCACGTGGAAGCGCACAAGACCAAAGAAAAATGCGCCTAGTGGAAATGCAACTTTACGCGCGCTTTTATCGTAAAATAATTTATATTTTTGCTTTGCTTTATTTACCAGATTCTGACAGTTCAGATAATCCGAGAAAACGAATTAAAAAGAAAAGCGTGATACCTATGGGTATACTACCTCCTCCAAATCGTGTTTTTGTGTTCTCGACAGAGCTAGCAAACCGCGCAGCTGAAGCTGTGACCCAGGGCCGAGTATCGTCCATTGTAGCTTATCATCGTGCGCAGCCGCAGAACCAACATTATCTGAGACTACAGAGAAACAATGCTCCTGAATATATGATGAACCACTCCACTGCCAGCAACGTTAACCCTTATCACTATGGTAACTACCCTGGTCACGTATCCAAGGTGGAAGGCATGTTTCCAGGGAAGCCAGTTGGTGGTGGCATGGTGGAAAGTCAGGTGACTGGTCGTGCTGGAGTGTCTTCTGGAGGAATTCCTGGTGGTATCAATTCAATGCATCAATACCAACAATATTTAAAACAACAACAACAACAACAACATCCAGAACCAAGATCTGCAATGTCTAATGTTGATGAACTTCAGCAAATGTTGTTTGGTCCTCCTAATGGTAGCAATAAAGCTTTGTTTCCTTCGTCTGCTGCACCTGGCATGGGGGAAGAGCAAGGCGGACCTCGACCTCCGTACGGCTATGCTGGCCATGTGCCACCAGGCTACAGACCGCAGCAAATGTTTATGAATAATCAACGTGAAGAACGTTTCAAGTTTCCACAGCAACAAGGCTTGCAGAATGTGAAGACACAACAACAGCAGCAGCAACAACAACAACCACCACAACAACAACAACAACAACAGCAACAACAAACACAGTTACAACAACAACAGAAGCAACAACAACAGAAACAACAACAGCAGCAACAATCACAACAACAACAACAACCAACACAACAACAGCAGCAACAACAACAGCAACAACCACAGTCTTTCAGCACATCTCAACCTAGCGGTCAGCAGTCTCACTTGCAAGTTCTGTCCCCAAGCTCCAGTGCCTCGTCTTCGTCGTCACTCGGTTCCAATATACGCTCTCCTCCACCGTATCCTACATCACGTGCTGGCGAAGTGAATACGCTGCCTGGCGGCAGTAGCTCGGTTGCTGTCGGTGCACCATCGCCAACCAACGCCAGTTCACCTCATACACCACAAACCCCCCATGCTCCACTCACTCCTCGCTTGTCTACGTCACTAGCATCACCAAAAGATGGTCAGCGGTCTCCTTTTTCACCTGGCAACGCGCCAACGTCATCGAGCTTTAGTAACCAGGCTACCGCGCAACAAAACATTCGAGATAGCGGTATGAAGCATCCGTTGGCACGACACTCGCCGAGTCTGGAAAAACCTGAATTATCAGGTGATAAAGGCATTCCTGCGTATGGTATGTTGAGTGATTCACGGCTTAGCTTTACTACCAGTACACGACAAGATGTTGCGCAAAGACCAAGCAGTCTGGATTTACCACGTGATAATCACGACTCACTTCCACCTCCAAATAAGAGTCCTTTTCTCGCTAGTAATTCACCAATGACGCATCATCCTAACCCTCTGGGAGACACCAGTACCTCGCATCATCCATCCAAGTCGTTTTCAGTTGAAAGTCTGACGGCTCCATCGGAAAAGGAACGCTTTTATCGTGCGCCTTTGGCAGTACAAGGTGCGCCGCCTTACGCGGCTTATTCGCCACAAAGTGGACTCTTTTACGCTGGAAATAAATTTCCGCCGTCAATGTTAAGCCAAGGTCAGTACCAGTTTCCTGCGCATCTTCAATCGACGCCACAACAATTCTTCCCGCCTAACATTGCGCCTAATATGTACCTTCCGCACGGCTCGTTTCCAATCCACCATGCGAGCAATCGCGAGGGCGGCATGTAGAGATGATAGTTGGGCGATTGTTAGCGAAATATCTGATAACTAGGACAGATTTATCGCGTTGTTAAACCATACAATCTTTGGAATCGTATCTTTGTTTACATCGTCTGATTTTGGTACGCCAGGAACAGTTTTTAAGGACACTATTGGTAGCTACGTATTTGTTTTAAAAAAGATAACTTCTCCATACAAAGATTGGTAAATTATCACTGTCTATTTAAGAGCCATCGAAAGACGACACAATGAAGGATCCGCGTCAGCAGTCAAGCAAGCGATCCCATGGCTGCGTTATTCGTGGCGAAAGATTTTTAAAAATTTTTGGAGCGGGCCAAATAGTTTGTTTTTATAGTATGAAAAATTGCGCTTATTCGCTTTAAAAAAAAACAAGCTAGAAATCACAGAACTTCATAATATCTCGATTTTAATGTATAAAAATTTAACCTGAAATACTAGAGGTACAAGCGATACGTTTCGTTGTCTTGTAGAGAGTGTGGTGACCTTTCAACTGAATGAATCGACGGAAAGTAGTCGTGCTTCGCCCACCATGTTAAACCAGTCGGGGCTGTTGCTTAAGGTTAAATTTTAATACAAAATTGGGCTATTAATATTACTCTTGTTTGATACTATAACTCTGGTTGATTTCACCGTAGTTAAGAAGGTTTGTCTTTCACGTTGACCAGCAATTTAGTTCCAAGCTGTTATCAAACAAAGCTGTAAGTATCAAAATGTTTGTTGTCTAGAAGCTCAGTACGGTATTATAACCTTTCATACGTAATTTAATTTTTTTTTTCTCAAAGATCTTAAATGACATTAGACGTTCGCCGAACTTGGTTCAACTTTAAATATACACACACTTCAAATTTTACCAGTCTTTAAAAAAAATGGTTTAAATTTTACTCGGTTAGAAGTTGAGCGAATGAATGTGTTTGATGTAGAGTAGACACAGTTGGCACTACTGTTAATATAGTTTTCAAAATTCATTCGCAATTTTACAAATCTCTGTTTATAGTGTAAATTTTTAAACCTCATTCTTGTTAGATTTGTTTTGATTCTCGGCTGTGATGATAAAATTAAATAGCAACAAAGTAGAAATATTTTCAAAAACGTGGTCTACATGTCGTCTTACAGTCGAATTTCTTTTTTCTAATTAGCAATTAGATTCTTGGTTCTAAGTTTCTATGACAATTACTATTTCATAGAATTTGAGAGCGAATAATCAAAATGTTTTGCTAGAATTAACTACCCTGTGTACCTTTGTTCATCTGAATCATCTTAAATAGCGAAGCGCAACCATTGTTTTTGGCTAAAAAGAAGCAATATCTTTGTCACGCGTAAATTTTTCCTTCAAAAATATCAAACCATTTTAAAAACGTCATTTATCTCGTCGCTTTTCCGTTCCGCCTGCTAAATTTGGATGTGACGTCATCCGTATAAGATCTGGTTCGTGATTGGCTGTCCAACGAACCAATGAGAATACGGTATAGTTTAGGCGGGAAATTTTCAAAATGGTCAAAGAAGGAAAAGATGGCGACGATTGAGCTGCTTTTCTCAAAGATGTTTTGCTTTGAGAGAAGCTCAAATAACACGAAAACAGAGCAAATACCAGGCTAAGGAAGCTGAAGTGCATTGTCTGGAAAGTCTAAAGGCATTCTTTGAGTTGACTTGACGTTTTTTGAACGCAAAAAATGGACTCGAAAATATGTGAGTATGAACATTTATTTCATTTTCTTGTACATAGACAAATAACGTCAAAAATCATAAAAAGACTTGTCCCATTAACAATAAAACGTAAAAGTTTTCATGTATTCTTTCTCTTAGTGCTTGAACAAAGCGTGGAGACCAAAACAAGGCAGAGGTTGAAAAAATAAACACCGAAAATCCGAAATGAATTATTTCAGACAACAAGAGCAATACATTAATATAAAAGATGGCCGCCTCAATATTAGCCGTGTTCTTGTGCTTCTAATTGAAAATTAGTATTTCTAATTTTCTATTTCTAATTGGCGGCCAATATTAATACAGTGCTTGATGTACCAAAAGATTATATTTTGTACATTTGTATAAAATATGGAGACAATTTTATAAAAGCATTTTATAAAATTATACGAAATCTGAAATTTGTGTATCAAAAAGAACTGCTTTTTGGAGAGGGCTAATAGATAGATATTGATTTTTATTTAAAAAACTAATTAATGTTTATTTAGTAATGGGAGAGAGGGGGAGGAGCGTTGTGGTGTGTAGGGGTAGAACTCGGAGAGATGTTTATCGGTGGGAGTAGTCTACAAAATTATCGTATACGGTTACACAGTTGCAGGGTATAATCAGTAACCCATATTCAAGAAATTTTTTGAAGTAAATAATTATATATTTAGTGAAAGTATTGGTGTTAAAATATAATTTTTTTAAAGTCCTTAACACATTCGTTTCCTTTAGTAATTAATATAATAATTATTTTCTCATATTTGGTTATTTTCTGACCAAATAATGAGCACATCCGGTCAACGTAACAACGTTCCTGTTTAATTTTGTCTCAAATTACCGTCTGCGACACTCCTCCCTTTTTCCTCGTCTGTGTCTCAATACTTGCTTGTTCATAAGGAGTGTGCATTTCAACATCCAGTTTCTTCATTTTGGTGTGTATTCACGCCAAGAAATCGGCTAGAATCATGCCAGTATTTCATACCAAGACTATAGAATCAATCTTAGAACCAGTAGCTCAACAGGTAAATACCGTTTTCTTCATTCATGTTTACGTTCTTACTATGGTAGCTATTAAAGTAGAGTCGGCTTGTCTTAGAGATTAAAGGGACCGTATCTGTCCGTTATATTTAATATCTAAATGTTTCTGAATATTTTGTTGTTTTCTGTATTGTATCTTCGGCATAGCACACTTTAGTTTGCCATATTTATCGCCAGAAATAAGCAATGAGCTCTTCATTAATATTGAAACACTGATCACTGTTGTGGGATGTTCATTTCGTTGCAGGGTGGTTATCTGTTTATAAGTAATGGTATTTTGAAAGGTTTAATACGCGATAAAAAGTCACAGTGATGTACAGATAACTGCTCTGAGGAGATTTTTACAAGTGAAAGCACACTGTATTGTGTAAAGACAGTGAAAAATAATTCTACATGTGTAAATGATTACATAGCCATATATATACATGTAGCGTTAATGACATTTGCTCTCAATTGACAGAATATGTTTGTACTGACTATCTAGTCTGCATCATCACTGAGACATTTGTTTTGATACTTGTGCTGAATATTGTGCCAGCAAGAGATGATTATGACATATCTATGATGTTTAGAATATTAAAAAATATGTCATATTGGTGAATATTTTGTAGTATTTCATTATTTGTGAATTGTCATATTTTATTTGGTAATTTTGGTTTAATAACCTAGTTGAAGTCATTTTAATTTGTTAATAAGAATCGAGTAAATATGTTAAAATATACAGAATGTAAGGTCACTGGACTGAACAGCAGACTGTATTATAACCATATCAGGAATGAAAATATCATTTTCTGCTTATTTTTTCTAGCTACATTCCATATGACTATTTCCTCTAGTTTGTTTTGATTTTATCAAAGGATCAAATAAGTTTACACTTCACATTAGCTAGCCCTCAGACACACTCAGCTAGGTGGGGGGGGGGTGTGCTTCTAAGGGGAGGAGGAGGTGATCGTGGCAATTAATATAGAATTCCAGCACAGCTTTGGAAAAGGGCCTGGGCCTTTTAATTTATTGATGTATCAGAGTTTTTCCTTTGACATATAAATTTGTCTGTGGTTAGATTGAGAAAAGTAGCAAAAGTCATAGCATCATATTTGGCTGGCTCAGTTGTTACTATTACCAACAAAACATCATTCAGATAGTATTTCCATATTTGAAAGAAGACAAATCAATCATGCCAGTTAGTTGTAATAGATAAATTGTACGTATACATGTACGGTAGTGCATGGTGCAATTGGCAGTTTTGTAATTGAAAAGGTAATTTATTTTTTTACAGGTTTCTCAACTAGTAATTCTCCATGAAGAAGCTGAAGGAGGCTTGGCAATGCCAGATTTGTCTGCACCTATTCAAGCTGTTAGTGCCGCAGTTCAAAATCTTGTTCTGGTAAGATACATGTCATATAATAATAATCAGATGAATGTGTAACACAGTCATACTCAGTACTTGAATTCAGGGAATTTTTGTGACTTTATTTTACTTTACGACACTCAGGTTGGCAAACAGACAATGGAGGATAGCAAAGACAGGACTTTAAAACAAGAAATGCCTCTTGCCTTTACCAGGGTTGAAGAATCATCCATTTTATTAGTTGCTTCTACGCAGATCTTTAAAAATGATCCGTACTCACCCGAAGGAAGAAAGAAGTTATTAGATGGTGCCAGAGGTGGAGTATTACATTTTTAACTACTTTTCTTTTTAATACTTTATTTAATTTTTTAATGATTTATTAATATATTAAACCATTTTTTGAATCAGGAATTTTGTCTGGAACTTCTGCCATGCTTCTTACTTTTGATGAAGCTGAGGTTCGCAAGATTGTTGCTATTTGTCGAGGTGTTATCAAATATCTTCAAGTGGCTGAGGTTGTTGAAAGAATGGAAGACTTGATAACATTTGTGAAAAATCTTACTCCTGGTGTGACAAACATGGCAAAGCAAGTTGGAGCAAGAGCAAAAGAACTCACTCATGTTTCTCATGCTGATATCTTAGATCAGCGTGTTGCTAGTGTAAAGAAAATGATTCCTTTATTGATTTCTTCAATCAAGACTTTTGTCACAACTGGTTCAGGTAATGAGACATGACTCTTATTGTTTGTAAGCCTTATTATTTTATTCATTTTGTTAAAGTATTTTCTTTACAAATTTTTATGCCGTTCTCAGGTTCTCCTGGTCGGGCTGAAGCCCAAGGTAATCGCAACTATATCATTGAAAAAATGTTTGCTGACATTGAAGAAATCATTCGAGTGTTACAGTTGACAACGTATGATGAGGATGAAGGTGATGATCCAATAAATGACATGAAGAAAGCAGCATCAATTATTAATAATAAACTGGAGTTGGCACACTCTTGGTTGGATGATCCAAATGCAGATGCTGGTGGACTTGGTACGATTTACTGTTTGAAAACTATATACAATTACTATGTTGATTAAATGATGATGGTGGTGGTGATGATGATTATGGTGGTGATAGTGGTGGTCATGGTGGTGGTGGTGATGGACTGATCGTGGTGGTGATAGTGGTGGTTATAGTGGTGATTATGGTAATAATGGTGGTGATAGTGGTGGTGGTGATAGTTTTAGTGGTGGTGATGGTAATAATTGTGGTGGTGGTGGTGGTAATAGTGGTGGTGGTCATAGTGGTGGTGATGGTAATAATGGTGGTGGTGATAGTTTTAGTGGTGGTGATGGTAATAATTGTGGTGGTGGTGGTCATAGTGGTGGTGGTCATAGTAGTGGTGATAGTGGTGGTGATGGTAATAATGGTAGTGGTTGTGATAGTGGTGGTGATGATAGTGGGGATAGTGGTGGTGATGGTGGTCATAGTTGTGATCATGGTGGTGGTTGTGGTTGTGAATTATCTGGTTATAACTGGTTATTTTTACAGGCGAGTCTGCTGTAAGAAACATTATTAACCAAGGACGTCGAGCTGCAGCATCTGCTTCTGATCCTGAGAAATCACGGATTGAAAAAGTTTGCAATGAGTTGGATAAATTACTTGATGACTTAGCAGCGTTGAGAAAACAAGGAAAGGTAAACATAGAAATATTTGAAAAATGATCTGGTTTAAATATTTAGTGTGAATTAGTGTGAAGTACAGTCTACAGTGAGTGGTGGTCTCGTAGTAGTTAGTAAAATAATAGTAATCAGTTTATGTTTGATATGTTAGGGAGGCAGTCCTGAAGCGCAAAGATTGGCTAATCAAATCAGAGAGAAGCTTGGTGTGCTTCAAGGTGATATCGACGACGCCATTCAGCATCAGGCCATCACTGGAGGGAAAAAACCGAATATTACTTTTGCTGGGAAAAGAGATCAAGTACAAGAATGGCTGCACAATCCTGCTGGAGACGCATCAAACCTGGGTAAGTCTTACAACAATTGTTTCTCTGACTTCTGAGCAGTAGACTTGATATATCTCTTTCTCTTTAGCTCAAGAGGCGATTGCTCATTGTGTCGCTGATGCAAGAAATTTTGCCAAGAATTGTTCAGGACCTGAGAGGAAAGAGATTTTTGAGCTTGCAGATGAGGTCGAACGTCTTTCTAACCAACTGGCAGATCTTAAAAGACGAGGAAAGGTAGTGATGCCGTGTCACGTTAAAGCGCAAGCAAGTTAACACTAGAGGAAACGCGCAGAGGGTGGACGCTCAATTTAGGGTGAACATGCAATTTAGAGTGAACGCGCAATTTAGAGTGAACGCGCAATTTAAAGTGAACGCGCAATTTAGAGTTAATGCGCAATTTAGAGTGAATGCGCAATTTAGAGTGAAAGCGCAATTTAGGATGAACGCGCAATTTAGGGTGAACGCGCAATTTAGGGTGAACGCGCAATTTAGGGTGAACGCGCAATTTAGAGTGAACGCGCAATTTAGAGTGAACGCGCACATAGAGTGTAAAAACATAAGAACGGTTGGTGAGATACTACGATAGGTATATAACAGTAATTCCTTAATAAGTTGAGAAGACTAATACAATACTTGATGTTTGTTTTATGTTAGGGTAACTCTCCTGAAGCTCACGAGATTGCAAGGAAATTGGAAGGAAAGTTAGGGGATCTGGAACGAGCTTTGCAGAGAGCTGTAGCTGGGCGTGTTGGTGATGACTTTATGGATGTACAAGGACCATTGAAACAACTGGAGAGAGCTGCAAAAGCACCTCTTGGTACAATATTCTCTCTTTTGTCCTATTGTTACATGGACTAAACTCTATTAGTATTAACCACGGCATGATTACAGAGGGTTTTAACCAACTAGTCGTGTACCGCTAGTGGTGGTAAATTTTTTTGCGAAATGCGTTTAATTTCTGTTTCCATGACTACCGTGTCGTTTTCCATAGGTGCTCCTAACCGTGACGCGGACTTCTCGAACAAGGCTGCTAGCTTTGTAGAACATGGGCAAAAATTGGCAGACACTGCTTCCCGAGTAGCGAACTTTGGTGCGCCATCTGCTGATAAGCAACTTCTAGATCAGATTAGTTCTACTGGACAAGAGGTAGGCGCGAAGGAATTTATTGTTTTCCTGTTCTGCAAAATGTACAACGCAATGAAACACTATACAACGCAATGCAACACAACGCAACGCAAGGAAACACTATACAACGCAATGCAACACAAAGCACCGCAATGCAATGCAACACAACGCAACGCAATGAAACACTATACAACGCAATTCACCGCACCGCAACGCAACGCAATGAAACACTATACAACGCAATGCAACACTATACAACGCAATGAAACACTATACCACGCAATGCAACACACCGCACCTCAATGCAATGCAACACTATACAACGCAACGCAATGCAACACAGCGCAACGCAATGAAACACTATACAACGCAATGCAACATACAGCGCAATGCAACGCAATGCAACACTACACGACGCTACGCAACACAAGGCTAGTCAATGTAACAACCGTGATGTAACGCTACACAACGGAATGCAACATTATACAACGCTACGCAATGCAACATTATACAACGCTACGCAACGCTACACAACGCAACGCTACACAAGGCAATGCAACACCGTGTTTCGTTTTTCATTGTCGTTTAGCAACACAACTTGTTGTTTTTGAATTTAGTTGCGTAATTTGACTCCACAAGTGGCACATGCTGCTCGTGTACTACTTAACAATCCTCACAATCCAAACGCCCAGGAACATTTTGAAGAAATGAAAAAGCAATGGGGAGACAGAGCTGATACGTTGACAAATCTTGTTGATCAAGGAACAGACCGATTGAAATTCTTTGAGACTTCAGGTTTGTATTGTGCAACTGTAATCATGCGTTCTCTGTCTTAAATCAAATCTTATGTTATTGTTAATATTTTGTACTTTAGAGGGTGCTATTAAACAAGATCTTTCAGATCTCAAGGCAGCAGTAGCTAATCAAGATCCACAGGTATCAAGCACTGTACCCTCTGTACTTGATGTAGTATACTAGTATCAAATAATGCAATCTTATTCTAGGTTAATTATTGTGAGACAGTGAACTCAGCTGGAGGATAATGATATTTCGTCACTCAGAGTAGCATTTAATATTATTATTATTCTATGTTATTAACCGAAAATAAATGAAAATAATATTGTTCTACGTGCACTTTGTTTACTACTTAAAAATAAGGCAATATTTTTTTATTTGAATTCTATATAATTTTTGCGTTCCACTGAGCTTTTCTTCTTTTTCTTTGACGTTTTTGGTTTTAGCAAATTGCTAGTAAGACATCAAGTGCTGCTCGTCGTGCAAACCGCGTTGTTTCTGTTGCTCAAATGGAGTTAGACAATTCTGAAGATCCACATTACATTGCTACGTTAACCATTCCAGTGGACAACCTTACTGGCAGTAAGTTAGCTAGTAGATAATTGACACTGCAATTGGAATCTATCTTTCAAGGCCATTTATTTATTTCCAATAAGCCCCATTCTCTAATACGCCCTTCTCTAATAAGCTCTTCTATCTAATAAGCACCTCTTTCTAATACACCCCTCTCTCTAATAAGCACCTTTCTCTAATAAACACCTCTTTCTAATACACCCCTCTCTCTAATAAGCACCTCTCTCTAATAAGCTCCTCTCTCTAATAAGCTCCTCTCTCTAATAAGCACCTCTCTCTAATAAGCACCTCTCTCTAATAAGTTGCTCTCTCTAATAAGCACCTCTTTCTAATACACCCCTCTCTCTAATAAGCACCTTTCTCTAATAAGCCCCTTTCTCTAATAAGCACCTCTCTCTAATAAGCACCTCTCTTTAATAAGCTCCTTTCTCTAATAAGCTCCTTTCTCTAATAAGCACCTTTCTCTAATAAGCTCCTTTCTCTAATAAGCACCTTTCTCTAATAAGCTCCTTTCTCTAATAAGCCCCTCTCTCTAATAAGCTCCTCTCTTTAATAAGCACCTCTCTCTAATAAGCACCTC
Organism: Paragorgia papillata; assembly: GCA_035771165.1. NCBI lineage: Eukaryota > Metazoa > Cnidaria > Anthozoa > Scleralcyonacea > Coralliidae > Paragorgia > Paragorgia papillata. The sequence goes on along the minus strand of JAWNZC010000114.1, from coordinate 3,012,081 downwards.
TCTCTAATAAGCTCCTTTCTCTAATAAGCTCCTCTCTCTAATAAGCTCCTCTCTCTAATAAGCTCCTTTCTCTAATAAGCACCTCTCTTTAATAAGCTCCTCTCTCTAATAAGCTCCTTTCTCTAATAAGCTCCTTTCTCTAATAAGCTCCTTTCTCTAATAAGCACCTCTCTCTAATAAGCTCCTCTCTTTAATAAGCTCCTCTCTCTAATAAGCTCCTCTCTCTAATAAGCTCCTCTCTCTAATAAGCTCCTCTCTCTAATAAGCACCTCTCTTTAATAAGCTCCTTTCTCTAATAAGCTCCTTTCTCTAATAAGCTCCTTTCTCTAATAAGCTCCTTTCTCTAATAAGCTCCTTTCTCTAATAAGCTTCTTTCTCTCATAAGCACCTTTCTTTAATAAGCTCCTCTCTCTAATAAGCTCCTTTCTCTAATAAGCTCCTTTCTTTAATAAGCTCCTCTCTCTAATAAGCTCCTTTCTCTAATAAGCTTCTTTCTCTCATAAGCTCCTTTCTTTAATAAGCTCCTCTCTCTAATAAGCTCCTTTCTCTAATAAGCTCCTTTCTTTAATAAGCTCCTCTCTCTAATAAGCTCCTTTCTCTAATAAGCTCCTCTCTCTAATAAACACCTCTCTCTAATAAACACCTCTCTCTAATAAACACCTCTCCCCAATAAACTTCACTCTCTAATAAGCTGCCCTTACTGAATTAATAAATCTTTGCACTGTTCTGCAGATATAACTCCATTTGTGAATGTGGCCAAGAGTGTTGCAACCAATCCTACGGATGCTAATGCGCAAAGAAGATTGTCTGACTCTGCTGAAAAGGTAATTGTAATAACATTAAAAAGAAGCAAAATGAGATGAAATGAGTAAACGTGCGAAAAACCAAACGTAACCAATATTAATCATATTCGATAAACAGTTTAATCCAATATCGCTTTCATGATTTTATTTATTTTCACTTCTCCTCACAGGGATAATTTTTTGCTTTTCTCAACTTGGAATAATGTATTTTTAATGCCATTTTAGATTACTAGTTATGTGAGTGGTATTTGCAAAGCTGTTGCTGATAATACTTATGGTGAACCAGAACCAGACTTTCCTCCACCTCCACCGGAAGTACCTGATATAATACCGGAAGTGAGCAAGATGCATTTGGCGGGTAATGTCAGATGATCGTTTTCAACTTATAACTTTTTAGTAGTGACGCAAGAATAAATCAAAATCTTTACGACCATATATTGCGCTACAGCACCCTTACATGGCGATACATATTGTGATATGGCGTCGCTCAAATGATTTGTTTTCTCAAATTATATTTTTAATAGAGGAAGTCCCCCCTCCTCCCAGACCACCTCCTCCCTCAGTTGAGATGCACGTACCTCCCCGTCCACCCCCTCCCATGGAAGTTCCAATGGATGCTTCAGTCGTAGAGATGCTTCAGAGCCCTCCAGAAGACAACAGGATTGCTGTAAGTATGCCTAGCCTGGGTCCACGGTAATGAGGACACACCAAGATGCAATGATAGCCCTCGATTTTTCTTAGTAACGAGCGTGGTAGGACATCTGACACTCGGCCACTCAGGGTAACGTCGACCTAGCCTGTGTCCACGGTAATGGGGTACACACTAGGATACAAGGGGTACCCCTCAATATTGCTTAGTACGAGCGTGGAAGCACCTCTGCCACCTAGGGTGACGTATACCTAGCTTTCTGAGAAATCACAATGTCTTAAAAAAACTAATTGCACTGATTGTATGGAATTCAGTTTACGCGACAAACAGAACGAGAAACACATAATTATTGGTGGTTTATTTTTGGGGGGTTTAGATGGCTGCTCATCAACTTCATCGTGAGACTGTAAGATGGGAAGCACAAGGCAATGAATTGGTTACTGCTGCTAAAAAACTTGCTGTACTGTTTGCTAAGATGTCCAGGTTCATGAGGTAAGTGACGTCTGTTAGTGAAGTACTACAAAATCAGAACAGATTGAAGTCTCATTAATCCTAATCCTAATTCTACTTCTAATATTAATTTTAATTCTAATCCTAATTTTAATTCTAATCCTAATTCTAATCCTAATTCTACTTCTGATTCTAATTCTAATTCTAATATTAATTTTAATTGTAATTTTAATTTTAATTCTAATCCTATTCGAATTCTATCTTTAGTGAAGATGAAAGTAGGAAAGCAGGTTCAAAGAAGGAGTTGATTGAGCTTGCTAAGTTGATTGCTAAAGAAAGTAAAGAAGTGGTCAAGTTGTCGAGTGCTATGGCTAACAAGTGTACAGATAAATCAATGAGGAAGAATCTTCTAACAGTCATTGATAGGATTCCTACCATCAGTACCCAACTTAAGATTGTTGCTACAGTAAAAGCTACTATGATTGGAGCGCAAGGTTTTTATATGTTAATACAGTAAATGCTTCACTGGGAAGTCTGTGTAGTCCCTACACACACCACAGAACAAGCCAATCTTTATTCTGTGCTCACACCGTTGCCAAACATTGCACCAGGGAGGGAGGGTGGAAGGGAAAGAGGGAAGGAGGGAGGGTGGGAGGGAAAGAGGGAAGGAGGGAGGTGGTATGGATTATGGACTAACGATTTAAGAGTCCCTGGATCTTTTGATAATAATACGTTGGCTTCGAGATATCTAAACAGCGGGAAATGGGGAAGAAAATCGAGGTGACAGTTTGCTTAAATTATTATTGTATGTAATTTCTTCCTTTAATATCCAAACCACCATCTCGTTTACTATCTTACTACTGAAGAAAGAGTGTTACATTTCTGATGATGTTCTAAAATCTTTCTTCAGATGAAGAAGCTGATATGGAAGCCACTGAGTCTTTAGTGGGTTGTGCTGAAAACTTAATGTCAGCGGTTCGTCAAACTGTGCGCGAGAGTGAAGCTGTTGGTGTGAAGATACGTGGTGACATGATTCATGGTGTCAAGTTTGTTAGAAGAGATTACCAATAGTATTAAATATTTAGAAACTGCATTATGAAAAGAAAAGTAGAGTATTACTGCTTGTTGCGTGTTTTTTTTGGTGCTAGTATCTTTTAAAATGATATTATATGAAATAAAATTGGTTTTGTTTTAACATGTACTTTTATTACTTCATGAGTATGTGATTTAGATGCATGTTAAGTATCGGAGGACAATGGAGAGTAGTGAAAACAACGAGCCCATAGCCGACAAACAAACAAACAAACAAACAAACAAACAAACAAACAAACAAACAAACAAACAAACAAACAAACAAACAGACAGACAGACAGACAGACAGATAAACAAACAAACAGACAAACAGACAGACAAACAAACAGACCGACAGGCAGACACATATAATTATATGTTATAATAATATACAATATATATATTCAATTTTTTTTTTTATTTATTTTGTTTTAATGTTAAACAATTTAAAGCGTACTTTGGAATGTCTAGCCAAGTTTGAGCAAAAACAGCGACTTTATAAGTAAGTGTATTTTCATATATATTAAGTATAATTATAAGTTTAATCGCATGTGCTATCAGCACACAGAGACCTTTTATTTAAATGGAGACCATACTCCCAGAAATTGAATCGAACATTCCTCACCATGCAAGACAATGAAGACAGTTGCACATGTACCATACAGTTTACCATGCAAGACAGTTATAAAAGTACCATATAGCCACCATGGTAAGGCAGTTGCACATGTACCATGCAGTTTACCATGCAAGACAGTTATAAAACTACCATATAGCCACCATGACAAAGCAGTTGTTCATGTACCATACATGAAGTATCTACTGATTTGTTTCTGACATGCGTGTTGAACGAGGGGCCTCGAGATTTGCCGGAGATTTCCGACATTTCAACATCGTATAAAAAAGTTTATAATAACCTCTTCGGAACACCTTGTTCATGACGCCATAAATGAGCGGGTTAAAAACAGCGTTGGTGTAGGCTATTTTGGATGTAATGAAATCACCAAGATCAGATCTTTTTCCTGTATGCAAGCAATACAAGTTAAACACGGTATACGGCGTCAGACACGCAACAAATACTCCAATGATAATAAACATTGTTAAGGCAGCTTTGGCTTCTTTGCGGAATTTGTGGAGTAAACCTTGCTTTACTTTTGCTTCGCTCTTGTCGTTTTCATCTCGATTGCACGGATGAACAGCATTGTGGCGTATGGCTTTGAGTTGTTTTCTGACTGCTCGAAATATTTGAATGTAGATGAAGAATATTGCATTGACAGGAAAGCCAAACACGACAGTAAAAACAAAGAAGGTGAATGGTTTGTTAGTTTTAAAGTCAGTGACGCACAATGATGTGCCAGGTGCAAATACATATTGTCCCCAACCAGCCAGAGGAAGGATGGCTGCAAAAACACCAAACAACCAAACACTAAGAATAATAAACGATGTTTTTTTAAGATACATTATTTGGTTGTACCTGATTGAGTGAATGATGGCGAGATAACGATCAAATGAGATCACTGCTAGTGTTAGAAGTGCTACAATACAAAGACATTGATTTGTAAAGCCATTGAGAACACACAAAACACGACCACCTTGCCAGTCACCACTTAGTAAGGTAGGAATACCAAATGGTAGTAGTATAGCGCCTACCAGAAGATCTGTAAATGCTAAATTAGCAATGAGGAGTCCACACGGTGTCTGCCATTGTCGAGTGATGTAGACGACTATCATTGTTAGCATGTTTCCAACGATTATGAATAACACGTAACAAATATGTAAAATAAGTCGGAAAGTATCAAACTCATTCATATTTGTCAAAATTTCTCTGTTCAAGCCAACTGTTCTTTTTTTAAATCAACGTCTGGAGTCTCTTTAAGTGCGGAGGATTTCTTCAAGCCAGCGTTTCTCTTCACTTAAGTTGTATTTCTTTAATACTAAGTTGGTTGTCTATTCAAGCCAACGTTGGGTTTTTTTGAACTCGAGTATTCTTGAAGCCAACACTTCCCTTCGCCCAACTTGTTTTTCTTTGGGCCAAGTCAGTTCTTTCTTCCTTTCTTTAAGCTAAGTTTCTTTCTTCAAACCAATATTTTTCTTCGCCCAACTTGTCTTTCTTTAAACCAAGTCTTCAGTCTTTCTTTAAGCCAACATTTATTTCTTGAAGCCAAGTATAGTTTAGCTGATGCGAACGCCTGCACCTGTGAAGATTATAATTGTCAGTTTAGTTTTATAAGTGTATTTTGCATCTACTATATTCTAATATCGAACCATAGCTTTTATAGCGCTTTTGTGATTGGTCGAGTGTTAATTATCGAGTTTTTTCACCTTTTAGGGCTATCTCTTAAATTAATGAAAATTGTTTCTGGTTCGCTCATTGTACGGTGTATTGTTTCGAAGTCATTATTCTGAATCAGTGAAGCATGGTGATTTTATTACATTCAGTTCAATTGCCTTCCTTAATGAATTTTTATTAATTAATTTCTCTGAAGACTCCGAAGAGAAAGAAATTTGTTGACTTTCCGTTTATGGTTTTCAGCCATATGGATTAACCATCAAGCTTTTTCTTTGGTTTTATAGTCCTTTATAGTCTTAGTTTGATTGAAAATGGTTTTCTTGGGAAGGTGATCTATTTTGCAGTACAATATCAGTGCGAGAGTAGAACACTGTAGTTTGATTAAAACATGCTTGCTTCTTATATTGCTTAGAAACTGAAGTCGAGACCTAGCATTAGCACAAAATAATTAAAGAGTAAAAAAAGTTACTTTTTTCTTTATTGGCAGAAAAAACACGGCTGAGCAGAAAGAGCAGGATATTGTTTCTTCATTGTTATTCTGTATTTCGATTTCAAATTATAATTTACACTTGCAAATTCATTATACTGAATTCTGCACAGCCTGATGTTATGAATTGAAATAAGTTTTAGCTCGCCGCAGAACGCGTCATTTTGATGCGCAGTCGAGATTACGAGCTGGCTCAGTTGAATGACAGTGAACGAGATTACAGCTGTTGTCATAGCGTTGCTAAGCAATCAGAGTTTGGATTTCTCAGATGGCCACCAAATGGTCTGCCAAAAACTCCAAAACTATTTTTTATCAATTTAACCTAACTTTATAGACTTGGAGATCAGTGGGAAGAAAAAGGGTGAAATAAAAAGACGATTAATCAAATGACGCCCGAATGATAAACAAAATAATTAATTGAAAAAATACTAAAATTCATAAAACAATTTCAGTTTTCTTGATATATTAACATCACTATAGCTAAACCGCAGTGCAAGTCTTTTGTTCTGCACTGGTTTGATGTAATCTATATTTACACAATGTATTTTTTTATTTAGTTGGGTTTTTTTTAAAGTGTTTCCCGAGGTTATAGTTCATGTTTTGACTGAAACATTTTAACATAAAGTGGTGAGTATATAATATATGAAATAAAAGAAAATATAAAATATGTTATGACAAGAGAGCTAATGAGTTGAACAATGCTTGCATGGTAATGATTGGTTCGGATGTTATATCAACAGAGTGAATGAGTAATAGAAAATTATATATGTCAGCATGAGAATCACCTGACGGAAAATGACAATATATTATCTTAGATATAATAATAAATAATTCAAAAGGGAAATGACAATTTTTATTATAGATGCTATAAAATTATAGTTAATATGGAATAATTTACTGTTAGGACTACAATATAATGTTGCCCGAACTTTTTAGTTGCACAATGTTCGTAGGAAAATTTCCTGAATTTTTTTGTTATATTTTTTTAGAAATTTTCGTAAAAATTTCCTGTCAAGTGTTCAGGTCTTAAAAAGATTAATTATTTAAAAATATGATGACGGATGTGTCGTTTATCTCTTCAGCCATGCACTAATCGAAGAGACTAAATGTAAATAAATGATAAATTGAACGTACTTTGAGATCACAGTAATATTTTTGAGCAGTCGTTAGTATTGACGTGAAGTAATGTGGCAGTTTTGAGAGAGAGAAGTACCTTTTGGTGAATACATGCACCTGTATTATATACTTCCTATACTTTAAATATTATCTTCATCACAGATATATAGATTATATAGAATACAGAAATATATATTACAAAATGAAAACTAACCGAAATGATAACGTTTTAACTTTGGTAAATGTTCATGGAATTTAGATGGGGTTTCTCCCCAACTATCAAGAAAATGTGCGAGTATTTTATCAATACGCCATGGCGAGTTCCCGGTGTGTAGAACAAAAACGGTATGTATGTTTTGCCCGTTATAGGCAGATAACTTTCCTTAGAGAGAGCTTGGCAAAGCGGCATAAACATTGGGTCACTTGCGTTGAATATTGATAATCATTTCTAGTATTTCAACATGCTCAGTAATAGTCTCTCTTTCATATATTCACAACGTAAAGTTTATCTCTGCAACTGGATAAATGGGCAACTCCGTAAAGCATGGACGGAGGAACTAGCTTGGCCGCCGTAAATTAATCAGCAGATCTTAAGTGTGAAACCATTTATCAGGTTAGCCGTTCCTGGGACACTAAAATATCATAGTGCTAATATTTCTCGTTAGATCACATTCTTACCGTCAAGTTGGATTATAGTATTATCTCTGTAGATAATCCTTTCAAGCTGAATGGCCACCAATGAACTATATTAAGAAACAATAGTCAATATTTTACCATTTAATAATATATTTTGAAAAGTACAACCTTTTCTCATAATTTCGACAAAGCTATATCAGTTATTTCCTTCCTATATACCTCAAGCAAAGAATGTCGTGAATAATGATTCAAAGGTGATATACGACGTATATACGTTTTCATAGTTGAACTAATCTCATTATATTGAGCAAATTTTGTTTAAAGTGCTGTGTGGGATATTGAATTTTTCATTATAAGATCTAAGATGAGCGGGGTTCATGATTAATTAGCCAGCGTGATTGATGGATATTTTAATAATGTTTGTTTTTAATAAATGATATGCACACGACGCACTCCTCCATTGGTTTAGCTTCGCTACGTTACTTACTATGTGATAACTTATTTCAACTAACGTTTTATTTCATGGCGCCGTATATTTAATTGATAAAATGCTTTTTACAAACTAAACTGCGTCAGTCTGTCTGTCTCACTCACTAATATGAGTTTTCTGCTTGCTTGCTATGTGCTCGTTTCCAAGACACACTTCAAAGTTTCTCAGTTTCTTTGCAACTTGTCTTATAACTCGTGGCTCGTACCAAGTTGGAATTACAATGTTGTTATTTTATGAAGCTGTCACAAACGTGTTGTCAACCTAGTAGAGGACTCGTTGCAAACTATGCCACATAAGTTGTTAGAACAGCTTGTGACGAGCTTCTCCTTAGCTTATCACGTGACTGACTGGGCTTGCTAGGCTACCGGGGGCTTTGTACAACTGGCTTCTATTTGGTCTCAACGTTTATGTCGCTTTTTTGTCCAAAAAATCCCTGGGCACGAAATTGGCACTGCGCCTAATCAGAATTGTGAATTTTAAACATTGATTAATTGAGATAGGAACTATTGCGCACGCGTAGAAATTGACATTTAATGACGTCACAAAAGTAATTGATTCCAAAGTGACGCCTGACGTTGATAAGAGGTGCGTTGAATGAATCATTGTAGCATGTGATAGGTGTGCATTCAGTGCTGACCCAACCATGAAGGTTGCTATGTCTCGCCAGCTTCTTGTCCTTCTTGTCTTCCTAATTCGATCTAGCCATGCTTGGTGGCTTTTTGACAGCGCTAAGGTTGCAGCTCCTCCAACACAAGTTAAAGATGAGAATGGTGAGACAACTGGTGAATACCTTCGTAATAGTCCAGTACCATTTGAAATGTCAGTCGCTGAACAAAAATTCTTGGTCGAAGCACAACGTTACATGGGAGATATGTCAGCCTTGGATCAGTGTCATCAGATTGTAAGTCGATATCATTATGACCCCTTTCCTGAGTTGCTCCTCCTTACTGTAACAATAATATCGTTAACCCTTTCCTGAGTTGGTGGTTCTCCCTGCGACAAAAACTGTCTGGATTGTAAGTTCGTTAACCCCTTTCCGTTCAGTGGTGGTTCTTACTGTGACGAATAAGACCGCCTGAGTTATAAGTCGATATCATCATTAATTCTTCCCCGTTGTGACCACTAAAACCGTTCGGCGCATTAGTCCAGGTAAAATAAATACACGAGACTTGAAAGTTCTATATCGTTTAAAAAGAGTTGAATGTTCTTAAATTAATGGTTTAGATCATGCATGTAGGTAGGTTTGCATTTCTTCAGAGTTTTAAGCTCGTGTATGTGCAGGGACGCGTATGTCTTCAGAAAAGCTACAAGCAAAGTTTACGTAGAACGTTTCTGATAGCAGAGCCGAGTATACGAGCCGAGATTTTAAAAGAAATATAGAAAACTGCATGATGAAATAATTTCAATAAAATCGTATTCCTCATTGTTCCGCAGGGGAGTAATTCAAGCATAAATTTACAACTTATTAGCTTGGGCTACTTTGTTTTCATGCGTAGAAATTTGCTATTTATAATTCAACGATTAAGGTGTACCCATGGGGATAGGCGGAGCTGCGCTTTTTACGCGCTTTAGAAGCAAATGAAGACAACCTACACACTGATGAACTACATATTAGCCTGCAGCTAACTAGGCTAAGGCCTGGCACGAAATTCTTTTTTTGGCACCAAGACAAGATTTAAATAAACTAAACCAATTCTCCTTTGAAAATTTAGTTTACGAAATGTTTAAAACTACAGTATAATCTTAATCTAACAAGTCACGGCCCAATCAACTGCTCCAACTCGCCTTATATATAACTACTGTAGCTCCCAAAGTTAATCAGTTACAATGCAAAAATGTCTGCACGTTTAAATTAAGTATCTGGGTTATTTTTCTAGATTATTACACGTTTAAGAAAAACTTGCCATGATCTTGGTGAAGAAGAAGTTGGTAAACTTTCTGTGGCCTTGTTTAATTGTCAGTCAAAAGCTGAAGGACGTACTTTGTATTATTGTGCGGAAGATATGGTGAGAGTGCTGTTTATAGTTGATCAATGCTAGCAACGAACTTGACCGACAAAATGTCTACTTATTTTTGTCGTTCACTAAGTATAATTAATATTCTGTTAACTACTTCTCTCACCTATTTTATAGTGTAGTGTTTTCAGCTTGAAGTTGGTAAAATTTCGTTCATTTTTGCTGTACAAGCTATTGTTAGTTAAACGCAGACAACTCTGAGCTCCAGACGGGACTCTAAGCCACGACCTTCCTGTCCTTCCGAATGCCAACCGGCCGCTCTAACAATTGAACCATAAACCGTTTTTCTCTGAGTTTAACATACGACAGCTTGTACAACAAAAACAAATGAAACTTTTACTCCAATTTTCCTGTTCCATATTCAAAATCACTTGATATCTCTTCTCTTCTCTTGTTACTTGTTAGTCTACCTAGTTGTTATTCTATTTACTTTTTATATACTTACTCTTTTATAACACAATCTTGTTTTTTACTTTCGACGTAGAGTTTGAAAGATTGTACTTCTGGCATGGATCCTGATGCTTGGAATGCTTATCATATCATCAGCAATCGTGCAAGATCTGTTTGTTATGCGACCAGGCACCTACAGTTTCGACTGAAAACTGAATATTTGGTGAATAAACTGGCGCTTACTGCGGGAGGTCAGATGGATTTCTTGGAAAAATTGAAGGTATGATGGCTATTAGAATTAACGCTTCACCTAATCATTATCGTCGTCATAAAAGGGAAGAAAAGGAAGTTAAAGGGACGAAAAGGAATGAATTGAAAGGAACAGAAAAGAATGGTAAGGAACGGGAAAGGGAAGAGAATGGAATAGAATGGATATAGAAGGGAAAGGTTGAAAGGAAGCAAGGAAAAATAAAGGATCGTGGACTAGTCATCCTATACTTGCAGCTACAGTGGTTAAATGACGAAGGGCTCTGGCCTAACTCAAAGACGCTCATGACAACTCTACGACAGAAGCCAAGGTGTCTTCCTACTATTATAACTTGATAGCAAAAGTATTTTTTTCTTAAAAGATTGGACAAGAAAACTTGAAAGATGCCACCAAAGGAACGCTGGCGAAGCTTACTAGCGGCCACGAAAATCTGATTCAAGAACAAGTTCGGATTCGGAGCGAGTTTAATGACGTGAATAAAGAATTAACGAGTAAAATGACGGACAATGTTGTTGCTTTGAATTATGAAAAAAGAATAATTAAAGAAGCTGAAGAACAATTGACATCAATGAGTCAAGCTATAGCATCTACACTAGGTGAGCTGAAAGATCTTTACACTTTCTAAATTTATTGTTCTACACAATCATGTTGTGTCAGAAAATTACTTGTTGTTGGGACGTTTATTTATTTGTAAAGTTTTAGGTTAGGCGTTTGTTAAGAGAGCTGGTTAGGGTGGCTTTTGTAAAATGTTCTGAAGTTTGTACCGCCACGATAAATGCTGTACTTGTGATGCGTCATTGGTTTTGCAGTACTAGACAGTAATGTACAAAAACATGCGCTAAGCGGTATATACAATTTTAAACTTGATGTTTGGAAGAGGCATTTATTTGAAATAAGGCGTTTCATTGAGTAGATTGCAGTACTTATATCCGCTGTGTATAGACATTCTTAATCTTATTATTATTATTAGACATTCTTAAGCTTTATTATTCTCATAGTAAGTACTTCAGTCCTTTGTCAATTATTTTATCAGAAAATACGACAAATGAACTGAAAAATCAAGACGAAAAACGTAAAGAAGAACATGCTGTTGTCGTCAGCGACCTCGAGGAAATTAAACACAAAACATTGGATACTTGGGAAAAGATTGGTAAATTGTAAATCGTTTTCTAGTCTTGCTTAAAATGCAGTCTAATTAATTTTATTTTCTTATGTTGTTGTTTGTTTTATTATAAGATGAGAAAACTAGTGCAATAAGTGAGCGTCAAGACGAATCATTAAATCATCATGTGAACATTATTGAAAATTTAAATCAACTCAATGACACCATTGTCTTTCTCTTGAAGGTAAGTGAGTAGTAATTTGGATCTCTTTCCGTAGTATAACCCTAATCAAACGAGAACGCAAGTCATCGCAAGTTGGCAGTCACGCTATCTCAGCCAGCCCCTCTGAATAGTTTCCCAAAAATATTATGTACCGTGACAAAGTTAAAACGTGTTTAAAACACTCATGAAACCTTTATTTTGTTAATTTGGGTGTTCGAACGACCGCCACAGAAATTCTGACTGCCAACTTGCGATGACTTGCGTTCTCGTTTGATTAGGGCTTATAACAGAGGTTCCTATAATAATCTTTTCAACCCTTGCCAACTTCACCAAACATTTCACGCACTCTCGTGAAAAAAACACATGTGGTTTTTCTTGGAGAAAAAATATTAAAAAAATATATTATGCAGTACGCTTGTTAAATGAAGACATTTGTCCTATATAATATCTATAGTTATATTTTCTCTAATTTTACGTTTTTTGTAGTCCATTCAAGATTTTGAAAACCGATTCGATATTCGCTTGTCTTGGTTTGCGAGTCAATTTGGGGGAACTGGAGACAAGCTTACTACTTTAACTACTTGTTTTTTTCATTTTTTGTATTTTATTTTGATGACGGTTGGTGTGTTGTTCCTCAATGCACCTCCAATATCCCGCGTGATCGTGCTCGTCATGGTGCCTTTCAATGCATGGGCTGAAATAAAACTTGCAACTAGCATGTCTTATATGACAATGACTGTTTTAATATTGGCTGTTGTCGCTGGTAAGTTCAGTCTTTGAAAGGTAAACATTTTACGACTTGTTGTCCATCCATCCCTTCTATCCATCTATTCATCCATCGCTCCATCCCTCCCCCTTCACCTCCCTCCTTACTTCCCCCTCTCTCTCTCCTTCCCCTCTTTCTTTCTTTCTTTCCTTCCTTCCTTCCTTCCTTCCTTCCCTCATCCATCCATCCATCCAAGCACCATCCGCGCCAGCCAGCCATAAAAACTAAAATATCTTTCAGGTCATTATGTACTTGAGGTGACTCAACGAAAAGCTTTACATGCCGGAGAGAAGAAATCTTATCTTCCAGCTCAGAATTTTGTGGAAACTATAGGCCTGCCTGCACCTGAACCAATCAGGCCTTGTACGCCTATTCACGCTACAGGGGCTTATCCATTTTATACCAGTTACCAAGGTAACGAGTTTGTACATAATGTGCTGCCTTGTTGTGTGTGTTTAAATAACATGTTAAAGATGCGACGAATACCAACCTGAACTTGTCAATATTTTTGTTGTAATACGACACACGTACTTCCACAGACCTTTTCTGATGCTTGGATGTTTCTGGCACCAAATTTACAACGAAGAACAACCTATTTGGTTGAAAATTTAAGGAATTAAATACTGAAAAACTTAACTGGAAATTATTTATTTAAAAAATTTAGAGAATTAATTTAGAGGCTAAAGGTGATGTTACACGGGACGATTTTTTGGCCAGTTTTTCCCTAAAAAACGTCTTGCTAGTTACTGTGTAATTTCTGATGTATGTAAGTTGTCTTGAAGGCTGAAGTACCTATATTATAAACTAGGAGTGTCACACGAGGCGATATTTTCTGTATAACGCACAATTTGAAGCTCCGTTGCCTCGCAAGTGAGCCCTCGTGGTGACAGCGCCTTCAAGAATAAGTTGTTTTATTGTTTTTGTTTTGCTCTTATTTTCTTAGCAACACAAGTACCAAGGAACAACTCTTGGCCGATTGATTTGAATCATTCATCAACACCCAAGCCTACAACTTCTTCTCGTCCTTCCCCTCATCCGGGTTCTTCTCTTCATCATTGTCCTTCAATCACGTTTGATCCAGTTGAAACAGATAACGTTAAACGACAACTCACTCTAACTACTGATGTATCAACTAATAGTACTCTAAATACTACTCCATCTAAACGCTCGTTAGCTTCAACCAAGAAATGTGGAGCGCAGACTAAATTAGGATCAGCTTGTAAAAGACGTATTAGCAGAACTGCCATTGCTTGTGATACACATCGTTAAGAACTACTCGGATATACTGTGAAAAGATTCAGTTAGTCTGGTTCACCATCGCTCGCTTGCTTCAAATAATGTTAGCTAGAAATTACACTTTCTACATTAACATGTGAGCATGCGCATAGAGTGTCAATGTATTGATATTGTAAATAGAAAAACCTGTAAATAAAAAAATATTTTCAAACGTTTTTTCTCTTCTGTGGTTTGTTATTCCCACCACAAAATTTGGTTAACTTTTTGAGTAACCTATGACTCCTCTGAGAAACTTGCAGGAAAAAATCCTGAAATAACTGACTTACGGAAGAAAGTTATAAAAAATCAAAAACCACTAAAATACAAAAAAAAAAATTCAAAAATCGATCGGAAGTGCACCATTGAAGCAATTTGAAAAGAATGTTATTGAAATGTCGTTTTTCCGAGATGGAAATCGCTGAGAAATAGCATGATTTGCAAAAATAACTCGCGCTTTCTCGCCTGTCACGTGATTACTATCAATCTCGTACCCAAGCCCTGCCCGGACTCAATCTTGTATTCCAAGCCCGCGGTCATTATGTACCTGGCGCTGACCAAGGATGAACGCGGGCTCTGGACAGTGGGCTTGCAAGGAATTATGGGAGAGTGGTCTCCCGCGCATGCGTGGTGGTGTTCCCGCCATTTTCAAAGCAAGTTGGAGGAAGAGAGGGAAGAAGGAATGAGTGAGTGATGCCTTTATTGAGGAAGAAAGCGTATAGTTTAGCACTTTGTCCCAGTGATTTAAAGCCAGAGGAAGAGTTATTTGTTATTCCAGAGACCAAGGAATGCTTCAGAACGTACGAGTATCCTTTCAAATATCACTGTATAGTTTATAATATCACTGTATAGTTTATAATATCACTCTATAGTTTATAATATCACTGTATAGTTTATAATATCACTGTATAGTTTATAATATCACTGTATAGTTTAATATAATATCACTGTATAGTTTATAATATCACTGTATAGTTTATAATATCACTGTATAATTATAATATCACTGTATAGTTTATAATATCACTGTATAGTTTATAATATCACTGTATAGTTTATAATATCACTGTATAGTTTAATATAATATCACTGTATAATTATAATATCACTGTATAGTTTATAATATCACTGTATAGTTTATAATATCACTGTATAGTTTATAATATCACTGTATAGTTTATAATATCACTGTATAGTTTATAATATCACTGTATAGTAGAGCTGCGCCCATCGGTTAATACGCGTAATCGATTAATCATTGCCAACAATCGATTAATAATCGATTAATCGTATTGAATAAATCACGACGAGTACTAACAGAGAGGACAACTTCCTTAGAGACAAAGGATCAAAACAAGTTGCGTTTGACATTTGATACGCTTTAAATACTTTTTAATGCCACGAATGCCACAACGACAAAGCCATCACTCCACAACTTTTTTATTCCGGAAAGAAACTCATTCTGGTATCATCCTGTGTGCTGTTGTTTTCGATGATCCGATTATTGTTAAAAATAATCGATTGTCGAAAAAAACAGAAAAATAATCGATTAATCAGGTGCAGCTCTACTGTATAGTTTATAATATCACTGTATAGTTTATTGTAATGCAATATAACAACATGTTTTGTAGTTTTTTAATGTTTCTAAACCATTGAATATTATCAAAATATTTCAGAATGAATTAGCTGACATGAAAGCTTATAAAAGTGCACATTAATTTATATTTATGGCTGGTTTTATATCATGTCTTTAAAAATATATAACAGTTCTACCTTTTCTCTGTGTTTTCTGACATTTTCCTTCACCTCTCTCAGTGAATATATTAAAAAGGTGTTTCTTTATGCTTCTCAAGTGTGGAGTTGTGAGTATACTGGGCATAAAGAGTTAACCTATAAAGATGCTATGATATCTGAACAGAAAGCTTTACAGAAGATTCAAGACATCCCTGAGTGTTTTAAAGAAGCTCTGATAAAAACTATACACCAAGGTAAAGTTTATAAAGAAAAGATGGAAATATATGGGATAAACTGGAATAAAAATAACATTAAATGGAGGGAAGTGAAAATGTTGTCAACTGAAGACTGCGCTGAGATTAGTTTTGATAATAAAATACTAATAAAGGGCTCTGCTTGAAACATCAGGGTTTTTGTTATCGAAAACTAATATCAACAATTTACCATCTTCACTTTGATCTATCTAAAACACTGTCTACACAGCACTCTACTTTTATAACATTTAATGGATCATTTTATAGGCAACCCCTTCCTTTATACTAGTGGAAATGCCAATCTCACTTAAGTGTTTGCATCAGGTTATATAAACACAGGGCATACTGTACACTTCTTTCATGAGATAAGCCTGAGAAATATGCCATGACATCGACTGATTGTATAGCCTGATATAAATGCAGTAACTGATTAATTATGGTGTGTGTAAGATGTAATATATTTTATAATACAGTACTGCACTGGTTTATGTGGAGAGTAATAGAATGATATTTTTAGGAGAAGGAAAACTCAAGGATCTTGTAGAGGAATGTGCAAAATGTTTAAAGTGTGACTTTCCTCGAGAAGAAAGTGTAAACAGTAAAATTAGAAAGTAAGTAATCTTTTCTCAGTATGTAGTAAGCTAACCAAGCTATGTACTAGTTAGTTGGGACCAATCTACCTTCAGATTGTTTAAATTGTTTATACTTGTTTTTAAGGAGAAAATGGAAACCTCCCTCCAAGGAAATAATAAAGCTTTTCATTAAATCAACTGCTGAGAAAAGTAATTTAAAAGGGAAAAAAACATGGTTAGCAAAGGTAAATGATTTCGTGATGGGAGATGAACCCTCAGTCTATCTGAATATGTGAAATCAGTTGAAAATCAATACATTCCAGTAGTAATTGTAACACAATTTTTTTTCTTATATTGTCAGGATGCCTTCATCAAGAAATACAATTTACCAATCATGTCCAAAGTTCTCCCAGAATCATTGTTACCAAAGGTGCGATAAATTGTGTTTTCATTCTATTCAAACTGTTTTAGTTTTTCATTATTATTTTTAGTTATTTACAGTAGCTAATTTATATATATAATCTTTTTGTTCCGAAGCCTTTAAGAAGTCCACTTCAAACTATCTGTGGACCAAATGATGAAACTATTAAAAAAAACAAGTTAAAGATGGCTTCCAAAAGATCTGTAAAGAAAATGGATCCCACTCAGAGAACACTAAACTCATTCATACAAGATCCCCAAAGCAACATGAAAATGACCACGCCTACAAAGGATAAAGATTGCATCAAGAAAACAACACTGGATGCAGAAATTATAATTCATTGTCTTCCATCTCCAAATAGCAAACAGAAAGACAAGTCTGAAGGCAGTACTCATAAGAAACATAAACAACTGGTGAATGAAACCACACTTGACAAAGATGGTGCTTCAAAAAGTTTAAATTTTCAAGCAGAAAAGAAAATTAAAAAGAAATGCTTATTTAGTACCACTGAAAAAGATTCAGAAATAATCATCTGTGATGAGCAAGAAATTTCTGATGTACCAATGGAGGACACTTCACAAATGAGCAATGAAGATCACGCATCAGTTTCATTTAATTCTACTAGTACCACAGATACAATATCTGGGGTAGATGATGATAGAAGTGATGAAGTGAAGCCTCATGATCACGAAGCCAAGATAAAGAAAGTGAAACTGGTGAGAAATTACATCTATCACAAATCTATTTTTTGGGCAGTGAAAGGACTAAATAGAGAGAGCGGCTAAATAGAGAGAAATAGAGAGAGCGGCTAAATAGAGAGAGCGGCTAAATAGAGAGAGCGGCTAAATAGAGAGAGCGGCTAAATAGAGAGAAATAGAGAGAGCGGCTAAATAGAGAGAGCGGCTAAATAGAGAGAAATAGAGAGAGCGGTTAAATAGAGAGAGCGGCTAAATAGAGAGAAATAGAGAGAGCGGCTAAATAGAGAGAAATAGAGAGAGCGGCTAAATAGAGAGAGCGGCTAAATAGAGAGAAATAGAGAGAGCGGCTAAATAGAGAGAGCGGCTAAATAGAGAGAGCGGCTAAATAGAGAGAAGTAGAGAGAGTGGCTAAATAGAGAGAGCGGCTAAATAGAGAGAGTGGCAAAATAGAGAGAAATGGAGAGAGCAGCTAAATAGAGAGAGCGGCTAAATAGAGAGAAATAGAGAGAGTGGCTAAATAGAGAGAAATGGAGAGAGGGGCTAAATAGAGAGAAATGGAGAGAGGGGGTAAATTAGAGAAACAGGGGTAAATTAGAGAAACAGGGGTAAATTAGAGAGGGGGCTAATTAGAGAGAGAGGGGCTAAATTAGAGAGAGTGTCTAAATTAGAGAGAGGGGGTAAATTAGAGAGAGTGTCTAAATTAGAGAGAGGGGGTAAATTAGAGAGAGGGGTAAATAAATAGAGAGAGGGGGTAAATTAGAGGGGGGGGGGTAAATTAGAGGGGGGGGGTAAATTAGAGAGAGGGGCTAAATTAGGGGGGGGGGTAAATTAGAGAGGGGGTAAATTAGAGAGGGGGTAAATTAGAGAGAGGGGTAAATAAATAGAGAGAGGGTAAATTAGAGAGAGGGGGTAAATTAGAGAGAGGGGGTAAATTAGAGAGAGGGGGTAAATTAGAGAGAGGGGGTAAATTAGAGAGAGGGGTAAATAATTAGAGAGAGGGTAAATTAGAGAGGGGGGGTAAATTAGAGGGTTAAATAAAGAGGGGGCTAAATAGAGAGGACCAAACAGGGAGGGGCTAAATAAGGAAAGAAGGTGATTTTAAATGGAGTGAACTTGACCAATTATGGTTTTCTAGAATGAAGTAATTGCTGCAGTAGAGAGTGGTTTATCTGAAAAAGAGAAAATTCTTGTGAGGAAAAACACAACAAAAAAACAGAAAACTTTATCTGAAATGTAAGTTGAGATTTACATCTTAAAGTTTTATAATTCTAGACAAATAAATATTTAAAAAATTCTTCTTCTGTCTTTTATAATTGTGTCAAGGCTGAACTTTATTGCCTCAAAGAAAGCAACAACATTGAAAGATGGTGAAAAGATGAAGACTGCAAGTCTAGATTGTGAGAGTAACAATGTTTTGAAACCACCATCTTTGCCAAGGTAGACAAACCAGGATTATGCTCATAGTGGGCTGGGAGTGATGGTGGTCGTGCAGGCTGGGAGTGATGGTGGTTGTGCAGGCTGGGAGTGATGGTGGCTGTGCAGGCTGGGAGTGATGGTGGTCGTGCAGGCTGGGAGTGATGGTGGTTGTGCAGGCTGGGAGTGATGGTGGCTGTGCAGGCTGGGAGTGATGGTGGTCATGCAGGCTGGGAGTGATGGTGGTTGTGCAGGGTAGGATGTGTGTGTTGTGGTAAGCTGAGTGGGCTGGGAGTGATGGTAGTTGTTGTGCTGGGAGTGATAGGAGTAGTGGTGGTGGTTGTGCAGGCTGGAATAGTGGTGGTTGTGCAGGGTAGGGTGTGTGTTGTGGTATGGTGGTGGGCTGTGCAGGCTGGGAGTAGTGGTGTGCAGGCTGTTCAGTGTGGTGGGCTGTGCATGGTAGGTGTGTTGTGGTATGGTGGGTTGTGCAGAGTGATATGATGGTGGTTGTACCAGGTGGGTATGGTGGGTTGTGCAGGGTAACTGTGATGGTGGTTGTACCAGGTAGGTATGGTGGGTTGTGCAGAGTGATATGATGGTGGTTGTACCAGGTGGGTATGGTGGGTTGTGCAGGGTAAATGTGATGGTGGTTGTACCAGGTGGGTATGGTGGGTTGTGCAAAGTGATACGAGAGTGGTTGTACCAGGTGGGCATGGTGGGTTGTGCAGGGTAAGCATGATGGTGCATTGTTGTGGATGAGTATGAAATTATTTTTTATTTTCTTATGCTGCAGACCTCAGTTAAATGCAGAAGCAGAACTCAAAGTTATTGAAGAAAAAAAGAAAAAATGGTTTGTTTTTTTCAATTGTTGCATAACACTATCATTATTGGTTTGCATCTTTGAGATCTGTTCTGTGTTTTATTTTATAGGCAATTAAAAGACTTGGAAAACGATGTTGCCTGGTTGGGAAATAACGTATGTGTTGGATCCCTTGTTTTCTAATACTGTCTTTGTTTATGTGTTTTCTAACTTTTAGTTTTTTGTGACTTATTATTAAATAGAATAGTTGACCTTTATGTTATAATGTGAGGAACAAAACTTGCTTGTTTTTTATTTTATGTTTGAAACATTTTTGATGATTTACATGTAGCTTTGTGAGGATTCAGAATTGGTCAGTCTTGCACCATTACCTTCTCCTCAACCACTGACTGTCCCTGAAGAACTCAAACATTCCTATGGTGATATTCTCATGATTGTTGAGTTTGTTTCTACTTTTGATTATTACTTAAGTCAAGATGGAGAACTCGAGATAACATCAGGTAAATATTGAGGGTTTTGTTGGCAATGATAAAATAAGTTTGTTTTAAGAAAGAGACGTGCATATTTGAACTACACTCCCAATCTTTCCCAATCCTCTAGTATGTATTTTTCTCAAACCATGATTGTTGTTCCAGATGCACTTATCACAGATTTGATGTCAAGCAAAGGAGGATGTGACGTCTTTGCTCATATTTTGATGGACTTTTTAAACATTTTGCTGAAAGATTTGCATATAAAGAGAACCTCAAAGCAGGTACATTATTGACAGAAACGTGAATGGAAGAGAGGGGGAGAAGGTTTTTTTATCAGAGCAAAGTGAAAGAGTCGTAAACTGCTGAGATTTTTAGTGATGAAATATTGACGTTTTGATCGCAGTTTTTTATCAGTTTTTCACATTGTACTCAGATGAAGGGCTTCACTTAGAAGTCAGTTTTTTTGTTGTTAATAATCTCAGCAGTTTACCGCTTTTCTCTTTGCTCTACGATGTTATTTAGCTTTACGTGAGAAACATATGAAAAACAGTAAATAAATTATTCTTTGTTTCTTTGTTCTTTAGATTTTTGAGCTTGATGTTGATATTTTTGAAATCTCTTTAACGAAAGAAACAATTGGTGAATTAACCAGACTGTATTTAGAAAGTGACCAGCAAAGACGACATTCATTGACCAAGTATGGAAGGAGTGCGAGGTCTACTAAAGAGACATTGGTAAGTACAAGTTCAATATATTGAACATTTAAAACGTTTTGTTAATATAATTTGAAAGATCTGATGTTTTAAATTGTTTTTATAGTCACCAAATATCTTAAAAGACTTGAATGAAAAAGAAATTAATGGACTTAGTCCATCAGAAAAACTAGAGGTATCATTCATATTAACAGACAGACAGATAGATGGATGGATGGAGGCAGACAGATGGAGACAGACAGATAGATAGACAGATGGATGGAGACAGACAGATGGAGGCAGGCAGACAGACAGACAGACAGACAGATGGAGACAGGCAGACAGACAGATGGATGGAGGCAGGCAGGCAGACAGGCAGGCAGATGGAGGCAGGCAGACAGACAGAGACAGACAGATGGAGGCAGGCAGGCAGATGGAGGCAGGCAGACAGACAGAGACAGACAGATGGAGGCAAGCAGACAGACAGAGACAGACAGATGGAGGCAGACAGATGGATGCAGACAGATGGAGGCAGACAGACAGATGGATGCAGACAGACAGACAGACAGACAGACAGATGGAGACAGACAGACAGACAGATGGAGACAGACAGACAGATGGAGGCAGGCAGACAGATGGAGGCAGACAGACAGACAGACAGACAAAAGAAAGCAAAGTTGTAGTTATTAGTTTGTCTTTCAATGATATCATGTCCTGTGAATATTTTTCAGGTGTTACTTTACTTGTTTGGAAAAGTCTTGCAGTCGGATGTTTTTTATGGTTATATGCATGAGGGTAAAAGAAGAATAACACAGTCACGGTACGACAATTAGCTGTTCTTCTACATAATGATGTCCAGTCATGTCAGCATGCAACTTATAATATGATCAAGTCAGTTTTCTTTGATGTACTCCAGTTCTATACACGTTATAAACCTTCCTACCTCTTATATAAACCTCGCAATAACAATAGAACCTTTCTCTTTGTTTAACTACTAATTGAAATATATTTTAAACTTGTCATCACAAGCTCTTTTCTTATTGAATTATTTAACCCTCAGTTTATTAGCGATATAAATCTTTGTTGTTGAGATTATATATCGCTAATAAACTTCTCGTTAGGTGCTTAATCTACACGTAATTAAGTCGCATTACTTTGTCAACTTCAATAATTTATTTGTAACATTATAAACGGTATGTTCAGGCTTCAGATACGAAACGTAGAGAAAGAATTGAAGGAATTGAAAGAAGAATTGAAAAAAAAAGAAGATCCAAAGACAGCACAAACGGAAATTGCCATGTTTTTGGTTAGTTGCCATGGTTTTGGTTAGTTGCATGAACATTGTGTTTGCAACTATAATTTTGTTTTCTACGTTAGTAAGATTGTTTTGTAAATTGGAATTTTTTTTAAACTTTTTCTTTAGGTGAAGGACAAAAACTTGGCAAATGATACAGGTAAAAAAACATAAAGGTTGGCGGGTCGCATCTGTTTGTTTGTTTGTTTGCCTGTCTGTTTGTTTGTTTGTTTGTTTGTTTGTTTATCTGTTTGTTTGTTTATCTGTCTGTCTATCTATCTGTCTCTATGTCTGTCTCTGCTTGTTTGTTTGTTTGTCTGTCTATCTGTCTCTATGTCTGTCTCTGCTTGTTTGTTTGTTTGTCTGTCTATCTGTCTCTGTCTGTCTGTCTCTGCTTGTTTGTTTGTTTGTCTGTCTATCTGTCTCTATGTCTGTCTCTGCTTGTTTGTTTGTTTGTCTGTCTATCTCTGTCTGTCTGTCTCTGCTTGTTTGTTTGTTTGTCTGTCTATCTGTCTCTGTCTGTCTGTCTCTGCTTGTTTGTTTGTTTGTTTGTTTGTTTATCTGTCTGTCTATCTATCTGTCTCTGTCTGCTTGTTTGTCTGTCTGTCTGTCCGTTTGTTTGTTTGTTTGTTTGTTTGTTTGTTTGTTTGTTTGTTAAGTAATTTTTAGAACAATAACTAACTTAACCACCCAAGAAAACATTACATGTATTATGTTTTTACGACAGTGCAAGATAAAACAGTTGATGATGGAGCTGAAGATGTGAACTGCTGCGAGATAGATAGTCAATCTAAAGAGGAAGAAACAGCAGCAACAGAGAAGAAAGCCGATAATGATGAAAAACAAACAAAGGAGAAAGAGAAGAAGGAAGAAGAAGAAGAAACAGAAAAAAGAGAGAATAGTGGTGAGGAAGAAATAGAGACGAATAAGGAAGAAGACGAAAGAACAAAGGAAAAGGATATCAATATTTGTAGCTTGACAAAGAGAAAAGAATTGATGGCACAAAATAAGGAAGAGAAAGAAAGACAAGATGAAATTAAACGTTTGAAGTAAGAAAATCGACATAAAGTTTCAAAAGTTACAAAAGCTATCTTTAGCTTGCATGATCTATTAGCATTGTATTTATTTTATAATTTTGTTGTTTGTTTTTATAGTGAAGAAATGTTTCAGAAGACTCAAGAGATGAAAGAATTAAAGGTTGTTAAAACGTTTTTCGTAGAATTTCGCCAAGTTAACCGCCCCCCCGGTTATGTTCTTTCTCGTTTTGTTCGTTCTTCTAAAATATTGAAGTAATTTTAATTTTAAAATTGTATTTAAACAAATGTTATATCTTACGAACCAAGTGAGATATGGAAGTATATTGACGTTTCGTCGAACGAAGCTCTTGCTCTGATGAAGGGCTCTGCTTGAAACGTCAGTATTTCGTTATCAAAACTAATCTCAGCCGTTCACCATCTTTTCACTTTGCTCTAACCAAAACACTGCTTACGTTAGTACTCTACAGTTTTACACTCTGAGATATGGAAGAGCTGTAAATGTTAATCTCATATTAATTCAAGAGTTCATAAAATTATTCATAAAATAGTTTAAATTCATTATTTAACTTTTCAGAAAGTAATAGAAAAGTTAAAAGCATATTGTGGTGTTAAAGCATTGGGAAGTGATCGTAATCACAATCGTTATTGGATATTTGCAAGCTATCCTGGCAGATTGTTCGTTGAAAAGATCACTGACTGCGATCCTCTCAAAATGGTTGATATAAAGGATGAAGATGAACGAGATGTGTTGAACAGGTGAATCAATCAATCAACTCTATTTCAAAATATTGTTATAAGTTATTCACTAAAAATTTCATCACCAGTTAACGTTCAATTATTCGTGTGTTTTATTTTTTTCTAACAGAGATGAAATATATTCTTGGTATTATTACGACAATAAGAATAACATTAGTTGTTTGAAGAATTCTCTCAGTTCACGTGGAATAAGAGAAAATGCTTTGAGAAAAGCAATAAATCATCAATGTTTTAGAATACACAAACGAAACTTTGCCAAGTGGTAATATTGAAGTGAATTTCTTTTAATGTTTGAAGTAGTCTTGAGTGAGAACGAGAGAGAGTATAATGAGTTTATTTCTAACTTTTAGCTCAGCCATTGTTATTGACCAGGCGCCTACCATTCAAGAAGAGGAGGATCACAAAGATTTCTTGTCCAATCTGAAACAGGTGTGAACTAGAAGCTATATTATAATATGAAGTCAAAAAACTAGTTTTATATTCCTTATTATAATAAGCATCTAGTTAGGTCTAGGAAGTCTTTAAAGAAAGAAACATTTGAATGTTAGGGGTTAAGCATGAAATATTGTTTGTATTTTTAAGGAATTGATTGATCTTGGTAATCGTATAACTAATGGCTCTATGGGTGTTATTCAAGATTTAGAAAGCTGGCAGGAAAATGTCAATAATTGTTCTTCTGCAAATGATTTGGTAAAAATGTCAGATGTTAATCTGTTGAAATGGTGTTGTTGTTGGTAGTAGTGATGCTGTGTTGTTGTTGTTGTTGGTGGTGGTGGTGGTGGTGGTGTTTGTGGTGGTGGTGGTGTTGTTGTTGTTGGTGGTGGTGGTGGTGGTTGTGGTGGTGGTGGTGGTGTTGTTGTTGGTGGTGTTGTTGTTGGTGGTGTTTGTGGTGGTGTTGTTGTTGTTGGTGGTGGTGGTGTTGGTGTTGGTGTTGGTGGTGTAGTTGTTGGTGGTGTTGTTGGTGTTGTTGTTGTTGGTGGTGTTGTTGTTGGAGGTGGTGTTGTTTGTGGTGGTGGTGGTGTTGTTGTTGGTGGTGGTTGTGGTAGTGGTGTTGGTGTGGTTGTGGTTGTTGTTTTACGTGTGTTTGTGATTATGTCTGCGTTTGTATCTGTGTTTTTGTTTGTATATTTGAGTGTGACAGTGTTTGTGATTAACTTTCAGGTTACTTATGCTGTGGAGTTGGGTTCGTCCGTAAGGGTCAAAAGTTTTAATAACCGTTTGAAAGATCCTATACGATGGTTGAAAGAACAGTGGATTCCTGCTGTGGAACAAGCTTTGACATTATCCAGGCTACATTTCTGCATTGTTCTTTTGGATTGCTGTATTAAATGGGAAGATTGTACGCTGTACTTGGTGAGTGCTCATGGATCCTACTTCACAATCATCTTCAGAGAAGGCGAAGCTAGGTTGTGGTTTTCTAGTGCTAAAGTCACTCCTTTGTGGTCTAACATGTAAAATAGTCTAACATGTCTTCATGTTATTTTATAATTATTTTTCTGTGCTTAGAAATGCAAGGTTTGTCGTAGAAGTGGAGATGCCATGGTTTTATGCCACCAATGTCGTAAAGGTTATCACTTAACTTGTCTAAGACCTGCTCTTGACCAAGTTCCTCAAGAGGAATGGTTTTGTCCATGTTGTAAAGTAAGTTTTTTCTACAGCCACACTCAGGGTTTCCACGGTCTTTAAAAATCCTGGAAAGTCTTTGAATTTAAAAATAATATTCCAGCCTGCGAAAGTCCTTGAAAATCAACACAGGTCTTTGAAAGTTCTGGAGCTTTCCTTCTGTTGTTTAACTGATAATTTAACCATGCTAAAATTACTGATTCAAAACAAATTATATTGCTTCTGGTGATAGTTTAACTATTGAAGTAAGTCTACGTGAGAGTTAAGCCTAATTTTCAAAAAGAGTTAAACCTTCATCTTAAAGTTAAGCATAATAAAACAAACATTTTTTTTGCATATAAACATTCAGTTGTCCTTCAGCAGCGTATATATGTGAAGAAGAAGAATTTCAAATGAAGTTGAATCACTGCTGTCTTCACATATATACACTGCTGAAGGACAACTGAATGTTTATAACTTACAGTGGCTTGGCTCAAGTCCACTTCGTCCTGGAGAAATATACCTAACTCTTCGTTTAGGTGGATTAGATATCCCCCGATGAGCTACAGTAATGTGTGCGATATTTAATATATGGATATTTTTGACTGCCTCAGCCGGGAGTCCCAATAGCTCAGTGGTAGAGCGCTGGTACGTTAAACCAGAGACCTTGGGTTCGATTCCCGGTTGGGGCAGTCAGAAAACTTTTCCCTACAGCAGTGATTCGACTTCATTTGAAATTCTTCTTCTTCATTTTTTGGCATATTTCGGTTCTTAAAAATATTTTCGAAGGTCCTGGAAAGTGCTGTGTTTTTTTCATATGTAGACGCTTTGCTTGCAGTTTTGTTAATGTAAATGTATTTTTTTTAACTTTCATTTTATTCTAAAGCCTTCGTTGACTAAAAGACAAGCTAGTAGGAAGGAACAAAATGTAAGCGAACTGTGATATGCTATTGCTTTCATTGAATAGTATTGTCTTACATAGTTTAGACTGATAGGATTATCCAGTATAAATAAAGTTAAATAAAAGTAGCGTGCTGCGTAGGCAGTGTTGAAACAGAGAACTGTTTCGGCAGTATATCTAACCTAAGTTACTATAAATAAAGTTAGTTTAGTTTACTCCAGTTTCCTCCTGTAGTAGCACTGGACCAATGAGGAAAAGGCGAAAAGCTCTTACTGGACCTCTAGTGAGAACAGTTTAAATAGGCCTTATAGGATTATCCAGTATAAATAAAGTTATTAGAAGTAATATTGGGCATTTCACTCGATTACATTGCATGTTCTAGGGATTTTTGGTGAAGGAAAATTCGAGTGTAGAATATTGGGACCAGTTGCGAAAAATGCAACCACACAGGCCTTCCGGCAGGAATTGAACCCACGACCTTGCGATTCTAGTGCAATGCTCTGACCACTGAGCAACGGAGGGCGTTGCCGAGAGCTTGATCGCGAGTTATTTAAGACCAAACCGGGACCAGTTGCGAAAAATGCAACTACACAGGCCTTCCGGCAGGAATTGAACCCACGACCTGGCGATTCTAGTGCAATGCACTGACCACTGAGTCACGGAGGGCGTTGCCGAGAGCTTTTAAGATTGCTCGACGTACTTGCTAGTTCCATATTTAATGCTAGCGAGGTGTTGTTTTTTTCCAGGAAGACGAAGAGTCTTCTGACGAAGAGAGAATGAAGGAGAAGGAACATGTTAATGATGATTATTGTGTCGTTTGTGGCGGTGATGGCGACCTTGTTTGCTGTGATACGTGTCCAAAGGTTTATCATAAACAATGTCATGATCCACCCATGAGAAACATCCCAAGGTATGAAGCTTCGTTTTTCTTTTGCCTTTTCTTGTTTGATTTTCTTTTACTTCCTTCCTTACTTCCTTCATTTCCTTTCTTGCTTCTTTCCTTCCTTCATTTCTTCTTTCCTTGCATCCTTCCTTCTTCCCTTGCTTCCTTTCTTTCCTTCCTTTTCCTTCCTTCCTTCCTTCCTTCCTTCCTTCCTTCCTTCCTTCCTTCCTTCCTTCCTTCCTTCCTTCCTTTCTGGCTTGCTTCCTTCTTTCTTTCTTTCTTTCTTTCTTTCTTTCTTTCTTTCTTTCTTTCTTTCTTTCTTTCTTTCTTCTTTCTTTCTTTCTTTCTTTCTTTCTTTCTTTCTTTCTTTCCTTCCTTCTTTCCTTCCTTCCTTCCTTCTTTCCTCTCCTTCCTTCTTTCCTTCTTTCTTTCCTCTCCTTCCTTACTTCCTTCCTTCCTTCCTTCCTTCCTTCCTTCCTTCCTTCCTTCCTTCCTTCCTTCCTTCCTTCCTTCCTTCCTTCCTTCCTTCCTTCCTTCCTTCCTTCCTTCTTTCTTTCCTTCTTTCCTCTCCTTCCTTCTTTCTTTCCTCTCCTTCCTTCCTTCCTTCCTTCCTTCCTTCCTTCCTTCCTTCCTTCCTTCCTTCTTTCCTTCCTTCCTTCCTTCCTTCTTTCCTTTCTTCCTTCAAAGAAAGATCATTCATACTATATAATTTGTTTTTTAGGGGCATTTGGAAGTGTTTAAGATGCCAAGGACGACCTACGCCAGTTAGTAAATACAAACGTAAAGGTTCCGATGGGAATTCTTCAGATGCTTCTTGGACAGAAGAAACATTAGTACCAAAAAAGAAACAGAAAAGATACAATACAACATTTGTTCAAAAAGTTAATGCCATTGAAAGAAGGTGAGAAACTGTTTCAATAAATCTTGATCATATATATTATGAAATGCCTTATTCTATTCATATTATAATTTGTACATATCACATACATAGTACAGTCTACATACAACTCAAAGTTGGTTTCCACTCAGGAAAATTTTCCTCAGGACAGGAACGGACAGGGAAGTGTTCTTTGTCTCGTGAGCTCTCGGTCGGATCTAATGACTTCAACACAAAGGAAACTCTCCTGTCCGTTCCTATCCGTTCCTGTCCTGAGTAAAATGTTTCTGAGTGGTAGCATTCATAGCCTTCACTTTAACTACATTTTATATGGAAAGGCTACCGCTTAGGTCGTGCATTTGACTACGAATTTACAATTTTAGCTCTCCTTCTGAGGAATGTGAAGAAGGACAAGAGGAAGAAGTTGAACAAGAGGAAGAAATTGAAGAAGAAGAAGAGAAGGAAGTCATAGAGCTGTCTTGCGTTGTTTGTGATGATGATGATGATGACGATGATGTTCTTGTCTGTTGCGATAGTTGTCAAAAAGTTTATCATAAATACTGTCATGATCCACCATTAAGAAATTGTCCAAGGTAAAATACACAGCAGCCACAATGACATATAATTAACTTTTTGTGTGCGAAAAAGGTCTATTTTCAGGAAGACTTTTAAGTCAACTTGGGATATTATTAGAGAGGATGTTTTTACATTATATTATTTGGTTTTTAGGGGTACTTGGAAATGTTTTAAATGTAAAAAAAAAACCTCTCAAAAGAAGCGTTTTTATATTGAAAAATCTTCGGATTGTGAGGAATCTTCGGATTGTGAAGAATCTTCGGATTGTGAGGAGTTGGAAAAACCAGTCAGTGGGAAACGGAGAAGACGCGAGAAGAAAAGTGTTGATTCAACTAGAGAGAATAAAACCATGTCACAGAAAAGGTGATCAACTCTTGAAATCCACGTCGCACTTCAAAATACTGTGTTATGATTGGAGTGTTACATTGTCCAAATTGATACATTAGCAAAATTGATATATGCAAAATTATTCCAACAATTGTGCATGGTTTCTTATCTGATTTATCTAACTTATTTAGGTCGGATAAGAAAGTTACGGAGAAAAGAAAGATCAATCCGGATAAGAGAGTTGTGAAAAAAAGAAAGATCAATCCGGATAAGAGAGTTGTGAAGAAAAGAAAGAGCAATCCGGATAAGAGAGTTGTGAAAAAAAGAAAGATCAATCCAGATAAGAGAGTTGTGAAGAAAATAAAGATGAATCGTTCTGAAGCAAAGAAAATGATTCTTCTAAGAAAGACTACACAAAATCCCGCCGAGGTCAATAAGTTTTTTACACTTGAAGATTCTCGAGCTCAGAAATATTTTCTGACTATTTGATTAACGTATTACGTCGTGTCTGTAGCATGTCGTCTGATTCTCATTTTTTTGTTTAGCTTAAAAAATGTGAATTGTTGTTAAAAGATCTCATGAAACACGAAGATAGTTGGCCTTTCATTGAACCAGTCGACATATTTGAGGTTCGAAGCTAGTCCTTGTTGAATTTATCATTGTAATTAACGTGTTTTTTATCGCGGCTCATTCAACAATCAAGTATTCAATAACTTTGTAGTCTTATCGTTAGTGCGTTGTTTTTAGTAAGTAATGTTTATTTCTTATAGGTTCCTGATTATCTGGAAGTTGTTACATGTCCCATGGATTTTACAATAATTAAATATAAATTAGAACGATTGGAGTATGCTAGTTCCCAAGACGTTCTAAATGATATTCATCTCGTGTTTTCCAATAGTGATAAATACAATCTAGTAAGTAATTACTTGTCAATCAATGCATTAATTAATATTTCATAACAAATGTGTAGAATACGTTGGTGACGTAATTTTCTTTCGTCATCTTGACATCATATTCTATTCCTTAATTTGTTTGTTTTTTATAATTTTTCAGGATTCATCCGAACATGGTCTTGCAGGGATCTCTCTAGAAGCCTATTTTAAAGAAAGACTTGCATTCTATTTTTCTGTTTTTACCAGCAAGAAAACGTTCGAGAAATACTAGAAGTCGAAAACAATAGGTACCATTTGTTGAGTTTAATTTTTCATAGCTTGGAATAATGTCGTGTTTCACTCGTTAAGATTAGAATGAACTGTTCCAATTTATTATACTACAACTTAGTGTATATGTAATATTCTTCCAAAACACATTAGACGATGTAAGTGAATATTATTATAATAACTTTATTCTTTATTGTTAATTTATTCTTTAAATGCGCGATGTGATTCCTGAAGAATGCGCTTTGCTAACATTATTGGATCATTACTTTGTCAATATTACGTGGCGTAGACAGCCTGCGAGCAGACACTAGGCGCGGTGGAGATACCGTCTTAAATTTATTTCTTTTGGGGAAAAAATGAACATTTGGAACAAGATGAGAAATTTCTTGATGCCGCATGAAACAATTCAAGAATTCCATCGGAGTTCGTGCGCGGGCGCGGATGCCCGATTGAACTGTTTGATGCCCGATTAATTAGATGTCAGGCGTAGTAGTCAGGCATTCAAGATGGCGACCACGTTGGAAGATCGTGCTATTTGGGATGATGGAGAGGTTTGTTCATTTTCTTTCTTATTTTATGAACGTTTTTAAGCATTTACAATAAATTAAGTATTTCATGATGTGTTTTGTTTCAAAATCCCAAGGAGATGGACCTGGAGGTTCTGCGAATGTCCACAGAAGAAATTACAAGTCGAGCACGACTTCTTGACAACGACATCAAGGTATTATAAAGCTTTTTGAAGGATTAATTTAGTGAGGAAGAAACTGAAATTACTTTCTATATGTATTACAGATTATGAAGAGTGAAATAATGCGTGTGAGTCATGAACAACAAGCAATGAAAGATAAGATTAAGGTAAAATACTGTATTTTAAATACATTGTTACACTTTCTACATGTAAAAATTGAAGAAAACTAGTACGTTCACATGAGAGCTTGACAGAATTTACTGTTTACACTAAAAAGTTTACCAAAATTTATTATTTACATGGTATTTTTATGAGATGCATTGATTTTTAGCATTTTTTGAAAACAAATTTTAATATTAAAATATATTTATTC
Organism: Paragorgia papillata; assembly: GCA_035771165.1. NCBI lineage: Eukaryota > Metazoa > Cnidaria > Anthozoa > Scleralcyonacea > Coralliidae > Paragorgia > Paragorgia papillata. Next base: position 2,980,505 of record JAWNZC010000114.1, on the reverse strand, counting down.
TGCTTTTTCCAGGAAAATACAGAAAAGATTAAAGTGAATAAGACATTACCTTATCTAGTTTCTAACGTAATAGAGGTGGGTTATTTTTTTCTTTTATATATATATATATATATATACAGGAGCCAGCCTTTATCAAACACTTCCACAGTTTAGTTCCAGATGAAAATATAAAAACCACAGAGTGAAAAACAAGAAAGATCTAAGTTTAAAACTTCTTCATTATATATATATATTTAACAAATAGATTACATTTTGCCGTTGTCTGTTCAGTTATAGATGCACCGATGACGTCACAACGTGGTAAGAACAAAAAAGTGGCCCACGAGACGCAGTCGAGTGGGTCACTGATGTTCTTACCACGTTGTGACGTCTTCTGTGCATCTATAACTGAAAAGACAACAAAAAAATGGAATCTATTTGTTTTATACAATAAAAATTTAAAAGGTTTTTGTCGAAACTCTTGCCGGATTTTGGGGCATGAAAAAGGAAAAAAGCAAGTCAGCTGACGTGATCTGACGTGACCATGTGTCTGTCCTCTAATAGATCATGGCCAACAACCAATGAAAACACGCATAGCAACCAGGGTATTGTATAAATATATATATATTACAGTATGTATATATATTATATTAATGGTTATCTTTTTTTTATATACATTAAATGCAATTGTTTTTGTTTTAGTTATTGGAAGTTGACCCCCAAGAACAGGTAGGCCACAATAGCATAACATGACCTATAGCTCTCATCTTTGACTTGCAGTAAAATTTGGTAACAATGTAGACTTACTGTAGACCAAGCTTTTCAACTTGATTAAATGTTCAGTTAATACACTAACCACTGTAAATGAAAGGGAAATTGACTTATAATGAACTTATTTGAATTAACCATTGTATATAATTATTATATTTATGTAGGCTGAAGAGGAAGGTGCAAATGTTGATTTAGATTCACAAAGAAAAGGAAAATGTGCAGTTATTAAAACTTCAACAAGACAGGTATGAAACATTAATTTATAATATTTTATCAAAATAATGTGTATTTTTAATACTTGCATATATTTTTTAGACTTATTTTTTACCAGTTATTGGACTGGTAGATCCTGAAGAACTTAAACCTGCTGACTTAATTGTAAGTTACTGTTACAATATTGTGTTGTCTGTCTAACAGTTTAAATTATTTCTCGAGCTGGGCACTTTCTACCATAAGTAAAATTGTCTGGTATTAGGCAAGTATTTACTTTTGAACAAATTTTCTTTTGTAGGGTGTGAATAAAGATTCCTATCTTATACTTGAAAAATTGCCAACAGAATATGATTCAAGGGTTAAGGCAATGGAACTTGATGAGCGTCCAACTGAACAATACAGTGATATTGGAGGATTAGACACACAAATTCAGGAAGTAAGTATGGTGGTGGTGGTAGTGGTTGGTGGTGGTGGTGGTGGTAGTTGTTGTTGTTGTTGTTGGTGGTGGTGATAGTGGTTATTGGTTGGTGGTGGTGGTAGTTGTTGTTGGTTATTGTTGGTGGTGGGTGGTTGTTGGGTGGTGGTGGTAGTTGTTGTTGGTTGAAGATGCACAAATTTAATTCATTTTGTGACAAGTTTGTTTAAAACTTTCTGTGTTTTTATAGCTCATTGAAGCTGTTGTTCTACCAATGACACATAAAGAACGCTTTGAAAACTTGGGAATCAAACCACCTAAAGGTAGGCTTTGAGAGAATTCTTTGTATCACTTGGTGACAGAACCAGCTAGGTATACTCTACTCTGTACACCGTTTAAACTGCTGAAATTTTTAGTTATAAAATACAGGTACATTTTGAGTGGAGCCCTTCATCAGAGTAAAATCTGATGAAGAGCTCTAGCTGCTTGAAATGTTAGTATTTTATTACTAAGATTCTGATCTCAGCAGTTTACCACGGTCCTTTATACTTTGCTCTACTGGAACATATTGATAGATATCTACTGTAACATCAGTTAATTATTTAAGGTGTTTTATTATATGGACCACCTGGGACTGGTAAAACTTTAATGGCAAGAGCATGTGCTGCGCAAACCAAGGTATTCAGATTGTGAAATATTTGACTATAGTAAATGTTTACTAGTTACACCACACAATTTTACTTGTCAAAGTGAGAAACTATAGACAACCTAAGCAGCAAATTATTGGACTGTTGATTTCTCTGTAATTCAACTACTCACTAATTCCGAGGACTCTGCACTTGACAAGTAAAATTGTCTGGTGTTAGACAGAGTAAAATACTAAAGTCTGCTTGGTTCGAAAACAAACGATACGGTAAGACAAGAGTTAAGCTGATTTTTTTTGTTTGGATAATTTTTAGTCAACATTCTTAAAATTGGCTGGTCCTCAGTTAGTCCAGGTTAGTTTTCTGATCTTTCTTTTGAATTATTTTAACTAAAATTATCTCCATTAACTAAACAAAATGGTACTATGTTTTAACCAAAATAATTTGTATTGACTAGATGTTTATTGGTGATGGAGCAAAACTTGTTCGAGATGCATTTGCATTGGCAAAAGAAAAAGCTCCTGCGATTATATTTATTGATGAATTGGATGCTATTGGAACAAAGGTAGGAGTCATTTCACTGTTAATAATCCCAGTGAACATTAATGTTTTGTATCGTGTTTAATCTGTACATTCAATATTTATTATTTTATTTTCAGAGATTTGACAGTGAAAAGGCTGGAGACAGGGAGGTTGGTGGTTTTCTACATGCACTTTTTTCTAAATTTACAAAAAAGCACAAGTTTTATCTGATTACTATGGCATGTTTTATGAAATATACAAGTTATTTTAACTAGAAAATATATGTTTTGTTATTAAGGTTCAAAGAACAATGCTGGAACTTTTGAATCAAATGGATGGTTTTAGCTCCCACCTCAACATCAAGGTAATGATGCGGTGGTATATTGACTCAAATTTCTGCGAGCATTTTCATTGGTTGTTGACCGTGATCTATTAAAACACACACATACAGATGACATCAGATCACGACAGCAGACTTGCTTTGCCTTTTTCACACCCTAGAAATTCTATTGTATAAAACAAATAGATTGTACATTTTCCATGTGTACTGTAATAGATCAAGAAGTCCGAAGTTTTGTGAGCGCCAATCAAATCTCTCAACGTGTTATCTACACACGTTGTGTGGAAAGGTCTATTATGGGAAGGCTAATTCAACACTCTTTATTTACCAAAAAAAACACTGGAACATTTAATGGAATCAAATGAAAGTACCAAATATTGATTACATAAATGTTGTTGTTCTTTTAAGGTTGTTGCAGCAACTAATCGCGTTGATATTCTTGATCCTGCTCTTCTACGCTCAGGTAAGCAGCGTGATCTTCTCACTTTGCATTAAGCGTAATACAACTTGTGTAGCAAGTAGGGTTTGATGAGGGGAAGGTGCAGATGGCTGCTATATTGTGGAGAATGTAGACACATATCACTGTGACACTGATAAACCAGTTTCATATTTATCAAACTGCTTTTCTTCTTGCCAGGTCGTTTTGATAGAAAAATAGAATTTCCCAATCCAAACGAAGAAGCCAGAGCTCGTATATTACAGATCCATTCCAGAAAAATGAATGTCAGGTGAGTCTAATTTCAATTTTCGATCTAGTGTGTTGTTCTTTTCTGTGGAATATTTTATTTTCTCTATTTCATTCATGTCAGTACGGAGGTGAATTTTGAAGAGTTGTCAAGATGTACGGATGATTTCAACGGAGCTCAGTGTAAAGCTGTTTGTGTTGAAGCTGTAAGTAATTCAGATAAAAAAAGCACGCAGTTAATTAGTGTTGCTGTTGGTTAACAAATAAAACATAAAGCTCCGTGCATGTGTACTCTTATAAAGCTACATTTGACGTCATTTGAACACGAAAGAAGTTGAGTAGAAGCAAGAGGCGATAGCCGAGTCCCTTTACACTTCTTTCGTGTTCAAATCACGTCAAACGAACCTTATACGAGTACATATGCACAGAGCTGTATGTTTTATAAAATAAGAGGGAAAAAACAAACTAAAAATTGGACAGTTTTGAAAGCTAGCTTTTCCCGCCATGTGACGCCATTTTACGTCATTTGTGATTTCCATACTCTTAAGAATGCACGGGGCTCGGCCAATCAGAGCGTGCGTGGAGGACACCTTATTTTATAATGTTGTTTATATAGTTTCCGATGTGGTTGAATGTGCAACTAATGATGTAACAATTTGTTTTAAATCTATATTGTTTAGGGAATGATTGCGTTAAGACGTGGAGCAACAGAAGTTGGTCATGAAGATTACATGGACGGTACATTTGCGCAAATGCATATAGCAAAATATAAATTTGCGCAATTGCATATAGCAAAATATAGATTTGCACAAATGCATATAGCAAAATATAGATTTGCGCAATTGCATATAGCAAAATATAGATTTGCGCAATTGCATACAGTAAAATATACATGTAGTATGAGTTTGACTGCTATTAACCGTGGACTGAAACATGCTATTTTGTGTTTTTAGGTATTTTGGAAGTCCAAGCCAAAAAGAAAACAAATCTTGCTTACTACGCCTAAATTTTCCCGTTGAAATGTTTATATAAATGCGTCCTCGGTGCTTAGCTGTCTTGTGCCAAAAAAAACCCAAATATTAAACAATTACCATTCTACATAAATATCAAGTGTTTGTAACGTTTGGTCGTATAGAAGAAGTGTATTGCTAGACTTTAACTTTTTAATTAGAAATCACTGAAACTGAAGTTGTTAATCTTTATTCGAATGTCGAATTTCACGGGTTACTCGTATTGTTTACTAGGATACATAGTATTAGTATTTAACATTCTCTTGAAAACAGAGATCATTATAATTTACACATTGTGTTTGAATAATTAACGTTAGAACTGCCAGAGATCATTATAATTTACACATTGTGTTTGAATAATTAACGTTAGAACTGCCAGAGATCATTATAATTTACACATTGTGTTTAAATAATTAATGTTTTTGAACTGCCAGAGATCATAATTTATACATTGTGTCTGAATAATTAATGTTCGAATTGCCATAGTTCATCGTTTTGTAGTTCATTTAAGAACTCTTCAATAGTGCTTCCTTCATTTCCAAGTAAAGTTTGCAAACTATTTGACTGCTCCTCAGGCTCCTGGTGGCTAATCATTTGTTTTTTCATCTTGTCTTGCTATTGCAGAAATATGATCGAAATCGTTCATTCCCAATTGTTGTTCAGAGCAATGGTGATGTGTTTTTTCTAGATTCTTTTTTCTACAACTGTGTCCATGAAGAAGATTTTTTAGTTTATTTATTTCTTTTTCGGAACTTTGGATTTCTTCTTCCAATTTCTTGTTGCGGTTTTCGTATTTTGCCACTTTCTGCAGGAACAAAATATGGGGAAAAAATGATTAGAAAAAGAACGTCTTGTTCAACTTGTTGCAACAAAAGTGGCAAGAGTTTTTTTATTAATTTTAGTCATTTGCAACTCGCTTTTCACCCAAATCTTTGGAAGTTCATTGGGAAGTTCAAAGTTCGTTTTGATCTACGCATTTGATTGACTGCGAAGAACCAAGCAACCAATCAAATGCGTAGTTCAAAACGAACTCCCGAATGAACTTGCAAACTTCCGAAGATTTGGGTGAAAAGTGAGGTTCAAATGACTAAATTGTTGTACAGGAATGTATTGCAATACCTCCTCCAGAGTATCAATATTTTTTCTTTTCTTTAAACGACATTTCATTGCAGCCTTTCTGTTCTTTTCTCGTCGCCTTAAAATTTCTTCAGAAACCACTCCATTTCTTGGCTAGATGAAAAACAAAGCCATCGTTTTTTTCAGTTCTACAGTTCTACCATTGGCGGGTCGGGGGGGGGGGGGGTGGGGCGGGGCGCTGCCGGTAACTTCAAAAGTTTCCTAAGTTTCAGTTCACGTGACTGTCAAAGGAGAACTAATGTAATTTTTTTTTCAAAATTATTGGTCGTGTCACTTCAAGAGTTTAAAAAGTCTAATTTTTTGTTTCGACTTTGATTGGTTGTCAGCTCAATGTTATTCTCTGAATGTTTCCATGGCGACAAATTGTGATAAAAGTGAGAATTTGTAGTAGCACCACGTTTATTAACAATAAATAAATGTATTGCTCCCTCAAATTCGTGCTTCAATCCTATTCGTTGGCTCCAAACCAATCAAATTCCAAACATTTGGGTAGACCACAATGCAATGCAAACTTGTCGTGCCCAGTCTTTAATCTTGTTTGTCGCGCTCTTTTTAATTTGAATTAGAATGAGTGATTAGAAGACTGCTTGGTCTGGCTGGTTTTGAGCCGTTTTTCTACTAGAAAAGGTAAGAAATGACGAGACATTTGATTGCTTAAGAAACTTTAAAACCAAGTCTTCATTTGCAGTTAAATATTGCTCGATGAAGTCTTTTTTACATGAGCTATATACGAAATATTTGGTATTTTTGGAAAGAAAATTCCCTCCTCGTTTATCCGTAAAACTAGAGTATAAATTAAACGGAGATTTAAAAACGGAAATGTAATTTTTTGATAAATGTACAATATAATTCTCGTTAATTTTTTTAGTGATGGATTTATGTTCGTTAGCCTGTAGCGGCGATGATACCCATGCTAGACCTCCGATACCGGCAAGAAACTCCCAAGAAATTGTGCCGAGGAGTTGTCTTTGACAATTATCATTTTTGTGATCTCTGGTTGGCTGGTAAAGTATAAGTTTGTATTTTTAACATTAAAATAACATCTGGGAAACATTTCATTTGGCGTGATTGGTTAAAAACTGTTTCCATGGAAACATGGTTGGACTATCATGTCAGAAAGGCAAACTGGGGCCGCAGAGTGCGATGTCGAAGAAAAATCCCCAGATTGTCAAATAAACCGGAAGCGAAACTCCGTGGGGTTTCCCTAAATTAAAACGCTGGGTTATCAGTGAATAACTGCAGCTGAATAGCGCTTTGAAGTAAGAACTAGGGAAAATAAGTATAAAGTTTGTTTTTGAGAAAATCGTTCAAGCAGATCTGGGCCCAGTTGCATAAACGATAGCGTCTGGTCTTGACGACGTTGGACGTTAGAAATTAAGACAGACGTTAGTGTTTAGACTAGCCCTAGGGTATAGGTGACTGCAGTGCGTGGACGTCGTGTATGAGCTAGAGCAATCTGCTGAGAACGTTAGCTAGAAATGTTAATCGTTATTACTTCAGTTTGCTGGTCCAGCTGTGACGCGCCGTGATCGTACTGAGGCAGGGAGGGGGGGATGAAACTATCTACAGTAGCTTCTTTATTATACTGGTCAACTAACCGAGTTCTACGCACAAGTTCTAGTTTTCCCTGCTGGCTAGAAAGTTATTGTAAATATTTCTAACAAGGACAGTTGGAGTTTCTGATAATAAATTAGCTCGTACTTATCGATGTGTAAAGTGTTTCTCGTAATTACCGCAAGCGGATATCCGGTTTTTCTTTTTTATTTGGCTGAGCGTAATCTTACCTGTTTTGGCCGTCGACGTAGAGTAGAACACTTCTCAATGACTGGCAATTCTTGACCTTTTCTTTTCCTGTTTTTATGAATTGTTTGACGTAAAACGTCTTTTGCTGTTGGAAGCTGCTGAATATAAAACATACCCCACATGAAAACTGAATAAGTGTTATTCTATATCTGGTTTATAATTAGGCCATCACTCGTCAATAATATCGGATATGGTATATTAATACTAGCTGCTTGAAAGTTGAACTTAAGTTCGTTTTTACGTGATGAATATTGTGCTTATTTGAAATTGCGAAATAACAAAGTTCTTAAGAAGACCTGACAATATTAAGAAAAAGATAGAAAAAACTTATGTCGAAATATATACTTTAGTATTTGCATCGATATCGACATATTCCCAATACATTTATACACATGTATTTTGAGAAACCTTATATATATATATATATTCTATGTACTTGCGTATTTTCGACATATTTTTTTTCTGTTAAAAAGCGAATATTTGAAATAAGAAAAGTTTGTAAATTTCTGAGAGATAATATATTGTAGATATTTTACGCCGGATACTATCAGAAAATATTTTAAAATACTTACCCAGTTTCTACTCCACGTGGGTATATTAATTGCGCCTTGTTTTTCTAACAACTGTTGATCTATGTTTAAAAGACTGAGACCATTTGTTTCAAACGCTGACATTGTGTTTCTTTGCTCGTACAGTAATGCCCAAACTGTCCCCAATATGTTCATCCAATCTACTTCAACGCTGTATTGAAACTAGGAGCGATATATCGTGTGTTTATAAACTTTTTTATGGGTCTTCCCGAAATCTGTTTTCCCGGAATAGAACTTGGTCACCGGATATGAACTATCCTTAATACTACCAAAAATACACGTTCATGTTTGCCAACCATCTGTTTCACAATTTATCTAAATCTTTTTCACCTTCCAAGCTGAAACCTTCAATGATTCCCTCTCTTTTTCATCTAATGTTTCTGCTGAATCAGCCAACACGGACTAAATATTTCCCGATTTATCTACAGCTGTGATAAGCTTTCTTCACTTCCGGCCAAGCATTATTTGTTCATTTCCGGTGTCGAGTTCGTCGAAAATGGGGCAGGTTTAAAATTGGTGTTTTATATTTTGAAGTTATGTAATGTCTTTGATTGTTACGAATATACAATGATATAATAGTTAGGAATAGGTGTTGGTTTCTCACTAGTGCTTTTAAACTTAATACAGTGAAAGAAATTGAATTATTTTCGAAGGAAAAATCTAGTATAGATGTCTTCGTTATTGCTCCCGCGTCGAGAATATGAGGTTGAAGTTAGTTTGTTGCTGTACAAGTTGTTGTCAGTTGTTAATACTGAGAGAACTCGCAACCGCTTTAGACTCGGGTTTTAGACAAGCCTCGCACCGCAACTTTCTGCAACCTTCAGAGGGTTACTGCTTTCAATCTCGTTTATAGCTCAGAGTTTTCTCAGTATGAACAAGCAACGTATATAACGACAGCTTGCATAGCAAGAACAATTGATAAAACTTTATACGACACTCCAAACTGAAAGACTAATCCTTGTGAGCTTATGTGATATGCTGTACGATAAGTGTGTTTACCACTAGAGATATTAGGAACTTGGCTCAAACTTAAATCGCGATTTCTGGTGCACGTTTCAGCGCATCAATCTCCCGTTGTTCCTATGATGGACGTGAATTGGGACGGCCCCTAAATCAAGGCGTACTCGTAGCGTATGTGTGCGCTGTCCCAGTGTATGTATGTTGTTATATTAAACAACTCTCCATGGTTGTGCGTCTGGTCATACCTGAGATACGCACACCTGTCACATCTGTCGATCGGATGTAGGCCATTATATCGGGTCAAGCGATCAGTCGGGTCAAGATATATATATATATATATATGACTGTCGAAACTCATATGGATGTCTTTCAAGTGAATGTCTGATAGTTTTGTAGGTTATTAAATAAGTACAATTATTGAATGTATTAAACATTACGGACAGACTATCAGATATATAATATCAAGTAATCGAACAGGTCGACGAAGTTGCCGTTAAGAACAACAATATTTTTCTAAATCGTAACCAATGAGTTTTCATCTTCTTGCTCTATATATCATCGTTATCTTGAAAATAGAGACTTTCTGATGCTGGCCATTTAATCATAGAGGTGCATGAGCGGTTAAAAAGCAACAAGTTAATATAAATTTTAGTATTATTTAAACAAAGTCCCAGTTAACTGACGACTATATACTTGAAGCTGGTAATTTTCCAACTAGCAAAATCTAACACTATCTAGATAATTGACTGATTGTACTTTGTAGACTTAGTGACCGTATAAATAATTGCCTTCATACTGTATATGAAGTGAAAATGAAGTTTGTCTCACTTAAAAGAACATCAATTTCTATCTCGCGTTGTTCTTCAGATATTGGGTTTGGTTGATATGCCAAACAGTGACGCCTTGATGTCGCCATGCGTAATGAGTTATTGAGAAAGCTACTGTATGGCTTTGGAATTACTAGTATCGAATGAAATGACGTCATTAGAACTATCATTACAATGGAATAAAATCAGACAACATTCGTCAGTAGATCACAGTCAGCTGGATGAAATCTCACTGCCTAGATGATTTGTGCGCATAAGCTTTTAAATTTAGACTTTGATAATTCCAGAGTCAGTTGATGCCGAGTATCTGGGCAATTATGAACGAGTATCAATTATGAATTTCAATGGCACGAGCTAGTTGCTATATATGCATGCTTGGATAATTTTTAATTTACGTAGCTCATAATTATACGTTGGTGTGTAATGAAATGATGTTATTATTGTTGTTCTCAGTACTCTCCAAGCATGTTTAATATGAGCATGCAAAGTAGTGTATTTTTTATGTGTAGTGTGTGTTAATCAAAGTTTTAAATGAAAATTTTTTAAAAATATCTTGTTTTTTCCCCCTCTTTGTTATAGCGAGACTTCAGACTTCAACATCGTTAAATATCCGGAACAACAAATTACGACGAACAAAATATCTGGTGGAGCTTCATAGCCAAGTTGTTCAGATTAATTATTTCATTCAATCGGATGGATTATATTTTCAGTTTACAATATTCCTCAAAATATAAAAATTACCATGTTGAAAGTTACCATATAATATATGTCTATATTAATTATTTAATTAATTAAGTTTAACTCCTATTTTAATGTGTTCTTTGATAACCATTCTTTATGTTAAACTAAAAGTTTTTTCTTGTATTAGTTGTATATAAACATACAATGTTATTAAAGTGAAATTCTTTATTCTGTTGCAATTCTATTTTAGAACTTACTACAAATTAAATATTTGTTAGGGATCCTGTAGGTAAGGCATGGTTTTGATTTGCTGACAACAAAGACACAGAGTCGGGATCTATATCTCTGCAGCCACTAAACATCCTTTGTTACCAGCAGAGACAAATAATGCATGACATGCGTTTTCAAATCCGGTCTTCGCTGCTTGCAAAGATGTCGTTAGCAGCCACAGAGATAGGCTCTAATTTTTTGCGTCCGCTAGCATTAATAATGCATTGCATTATTACATTACAAATAAAAATAGAGAAATGCTGTAGGAACGAGATTAAGATTTAACCGAAGCATCAGGCACTTTTTTTGGAGTGGGAAGAAGGGGGAGAAGAAAGTCGGGAGTATCAAGTGCCGGGGATTGGAATATTATAAATAGTGCTTGGGTGACCTGTAAGATTCACAAGATCCAAGATGGCGTCCAACATGGCTTCTGTATCAGTTTATAAAGCTAAATTCTAGCTCGGTTTCTCTGCCTAAAAGCAAACTAAAATTATAGATGTGTTCAAGAAGGATGTATCTATATAAAAATAGCTTGAGGTAAAAGGCTAGATTATTTTTAAAGCAATGTGAATAAAAGATTTTTGTCACATGGTGGGACAGCCTCGTGTCGTTTTGTGGGTCTTGCAAGAGAAATGGTAGTCATTTAAAGGCAGTTGTTGAGTTATTTAATATTGTTTTCTCTTTCTAAAGGTCTCAGTCTCTGTGTCAAGTTCTTAGAAGGTTTCTTACTGACTAAACAATGAAGATATTAAAGAAACTTTGGTTATCAAATTAAGGTAATTAACATTTTCTTTAATTTACCACGCTAACACTTTACACAATTTCCCACCATAACTAATGATCACACCATTAAATCACACTTACTCTGGGTGTGGCTAGGGGCATGATGTGCGAGGGTGGGGTGGGGGGGGGGGGGCACATCCCTACTTTTGGGAGAACTGGTTGGTAAAACAGATTTTATAGTGGAAAACTTGATTTATTGCACTAATCAATAAGGTTTTTGGGGGGGAGTAGGTTACATTGTTAAAAAATGATGACACATTTTTAGGAGGGTCTTGGAGTGTTCCCCCTGAAAATGTTTTTGAATTTTGGGTCTCTGAAATGGCATTTCCTGCCTTGATTGAAGTGCGTTGAATTACAGTTGCAACTGTTGGAATATAGCTTTTCAGAAAGCCTGACTCCCTCCCCCACCCCCCCCCCCCCCCCCCCCCCCCCAATCAATTTTTCATTGGATTTGGACAAATTTGGAAACCACTCTGAAAAATATTGGGAGGCTGCCACCTGCTCTTGTTTGCACAACTGTTTGTAAATTAATTGCAAAATTGTGTTTGTTGGTAATATAAGGCAATACAGTGCAGCCTCGCTATAGCGTGTCATTATGATGAGCAACTCGGTATAACACCAGAACTGAGTGGGAAGAGTACTGGGAAGGAGGTTTGGTTGTACCTCGCAATAACACACTTCATCCATAATGCAGTTACCACTAAGGACCCCAACTACCGCGTTATAGCGAGGCTCCACTGTAATTAAGGTACCGTGCACCCCTCTACCATCATCAGAATTATGCCATCCCCCACTCCTATGAGAATGGTCAATGCCAATGAGTATCACCCAGTGTAGGAAGTTTGTAAAATGTATGGTAGGAGTCACATTTTTGCCACCATTTTGTGCAAGCATTTTGTGAAAATAGACTGGCTTGTCTGAACTATAACTTTTCAGGTATATTAAAATTAATTTTCTTTTTTGTATTTTAGAAATATAATTGGGCACATAATGGACATCATCTTGGATGCAAGGAATCAAGATTACAGATCACACGAGACCATGCAATTATGTGAGAATTTATTTATTTATTTAATAGTATTATATTGTATGCTGAAAAATAATATTCATGGTATAAATGAAGTTTGGAATTTGGAATTTATGATACAGTCTTTATTCTAAAAACTGTTGAGTATTTCAGATTGTACAGTGTATATCAAAATGTTGCTAACTTGGTTGGCACCTCTTTCTCAGCAGTTTTTTCCAAAAATATGGAAGCCTGTTAAAAAAGCACAAGCTTCTATGTTAATTTAACCAATGAATACGACACTTGTATGAACTGAAACAAGTTTAAATGTCTTGGAAAGTATTTGTTGTACACATTTAATGTTGCTGTTGTGTTTTAGAACAGAGTTTGGGTTTTGTTTCTTCAAAGAAAAACTAGTTTGAGCTTGGCAAAAATTTCCTGTCTTCTGAGAGTTGTGTATCAATTTTTTTTTGAATACACTATTTGCTTATTTATCAGAGAAATGTTTCTTGACCATCAAAAAGTGATAAAACAACTACATATATCAATGTTTAATTTATACCAAGAATATTATTTTCTTAATACAACATTAGACTATTGAATCAAGCTTGGACATTTTTGGATTAAAAAAATACACTAACGAAAGTGAAAAAAATTATATTTTTTTTTAAAAAAGAATTTTAATGATTTCAAACCACCCAATAATTTTTATATTTCTGTGAATTATATCAAATTATAATATATTTATTTTAAGAATAAAACAGCTAGTTTAAGTACAATTTCAAGTACTTTTTTCTGTTTTTAAAAAATATCTTTTTGTTCTATTTATTGAAATTTGAATTTCAAATTGTTTTTGTTCTTAGCCAAATTGTTTTTAATCCAAAAATGTCAAGCTTTTAATTAGTTATAATTAAGTACATGTAATCATGGATAAATAGTATAGATGCCTCGTGATTGGAAAATTAAAATACTTCTTACATTACGTCACATTACATTACATTACTTTACGTCACCTTACATTACATCACGTTACGTCACTTTACCTCGCTTCACTCCACTTCATGTCACTTCGTTTTAAGAAGTATTTTAGTCTTTCATTGGGTACCCAACTAGTTCAATATTATTATATTTTGGGTACCCAGGCACCTAGTTATAAATCTTTAATTGTAATTACTTTATGGACACAAGTAGTGCAAATAAATATATTGTTGTTGTTGTTATTTCAACTCGCTATAGTATATACATGGTTGAAAATACTTAATGAGATGGTAAACCTGAAATTACTATTTTCTATATTTTTATTCTCCTTAAGATTTCGGAGGTGTAATTTTCTGAATGTTTTTTATTGAGTGTTTAAATACATTTGAATAATACTGGTTTCCAAGAAACTTGGAAATTATTTTGGCCACATGAAACTAGGTCAGTATGTGAAATGATGGATAAAAGGAATAAAGTTCGCGGTTCTGAGATCATGAAGTTTATTTCGTTCTGGTACGATCACAGTAGGGGTTCACAGAAATTCGATAACGTGGTTCCATAAACCTGGATATTACATTCAGAGCGTTTTTGGTTCTCTAGATATTCGTTAAAGTAATGCCCCTAGATCACTATGTATTGGTCCACTTATTCGACATGCTTTTTGTTCCAATGAACTAGAAAAAGTATTTGGGTTGCGGTTAAATACTTATCTGATCACATACTGATTCGAAATCATGAAAAATGATAAAAATAATAGGGGAGAATTACACCTTCGAAATGGTATGTGGTAAGTAGTAAAAACATGAGGTATAACAAGATAAAATAACTTCATATTCGCCACTTTCTCCATTGCCATAATACTTTGCGCTGTTGACCCGCATTGATCTTAGCCTGTTGACAAAGTGAACAGGACAAAACATGTGTTTTCTGCAGGCCTAACTATTTTATGCATTATATTTCTAAATAATTTTTCGATTTATATAATTCTCATGTAAGAGCTGATCAAAAATGATTTTACCTCCCTCCCTTCATGGTGCAAACATTACGGTATTTGCGAAAGTGGCGAATTTGAAAATAGTCAGGTTTACCATCTTTTTTCAAGGTAGCTCTAAAACGTTTTTTCCACATTGAAAAATGCAAACGCTCAAATATAATTCTAGGAATAGCAACGGCTTTGCTTAGAACGTGTTTTTTCATTTGATCTGAAGTTGTTTTGACAACAAAGGCAAATTTAAATTTGAACTTTAATGGAACGATTGTTATTAGGCATTTTGCAACGAAATTTTGCTAAGTTCTAGCACTTTTATCAATTCTATTTTATTCCAATAATACACGCACATTGTTAGAGGAAAATTTGAAAGTTAAGAGCTACCATAAGTATTTTCATTCCATGTTTAGAAATATTCTATTGTAAAAGTATTAGATGTTTGTGAAAGTTGTTCGTCTAGATTAGTGTGGTTTTAAGAAAGACTGTTGGTGATGACTGAGTCAATCACCGTGAGTCAATGAAATGTTTCTCACAGGTTTAGCTATAGTTATGTGTCTGGTTTATGTAGGAGTTGTGGTTAGGTATGGGAACGGTTGGTGTTGTAGTCGGTCTATTGTTGTCCTTATTGCCTGTCGGCTTGTTCAAAATAAGTGTATTGTCTGTTTGTTCGTTTGTGCCTATGATGCTGTGAAAAGTCTTTTGTGAGTTGCTGGTAATGGTTATGATTGGTTAGGCTGTTCTTGTTCAAAGTAGCAACTTTTCATTGTAAGTTGTTGTCTGTAGTTGGTACAATAAGTAATGCACTCTGTCGAGTCTCAGTCAATGTTGTGTTTGGAGCTCGACAGAGTGCATTACTTATTGCATCAACTACAGACAATGACTTACACTGGAAAGTTGGTACTCAATCCTTAGAACAACAACCGTTAAACCGACCACAACAATTACCAGCACATTTCAAGACTTATTCACAACCTCATATACGAACTAAAACAACAGACTTATTTTGAACAAACCAACAGACAATATCCTCAACAATAGACGGACTCCTACACCCATCTTCTCCATACATACCCTCAACTCCTACACATGAATGTATCACAAGACACACAAGTATAGTCGAAGCTGTGAGAAACATTTCACTTGACTTTGAAGATGACTGCTATTAAGTTTGTCGAAACGTAAGTCACTACCACCAACAGTCTTCCTTAAGACTACACTAATCTAAACAAGCAACTATTGCAAACATTAATACTTCTAACACTTCTTTACCTTGTAAAAATACTCTTAAGTTTTAACTGTCATAACTACACTGTTAATCTCAATGAGTTAACTTTTACTGCAAAATGAGTCTAAGTCTTTTGCAGTAAGACTAACTCCTTGACATTACCAGTGTATATAAAGTGTTTGTACATCCTCCTTGATTGTTCAAATAAAGTTCCTAAAACAACGCTCCTAAAAACAACGCTCCTAAAAACAACGCTGAGCAGGTGCATAAAAGAGATAGTGCATATAAAAAGACTTTTTCCTCCCCTACCTTCTCGCCTCCCACTTCCTCCCCTACCCTCCCACTTCCTCCTCCTCTCCTTCCTTGGACCAACCGTGTCTTCGAACCACACCTTCCTCGCGTGCAAGTTGCTCTCCTTCACCACTGCGCCATCACGACTATCATACCAGCTAAAGTTTTTAACTAGTATTTAAGCTAACCGTTTTGCCACTCCCCTAAAAATTCATAGCTAAAAGATCCCACTAGTCCACGCCTCCAACCACACCTACCTCGGGTGTAAGTCACTGATCTTCACCACTGCGCCATCACGACTCTCGCACTAGTTAACGTTTGAAACTAGTATTTAAGCTAACCATTTTGCCACTCCCCTAAAATAGCTAAAAATCCCGATCGACCGTACCAGGGTTCGAACCACACCCACCACGAGTGCAAGTCACTGTTCTTCACCACTGCGCTGCCAAGACTTTCACGCTAGTCAATGTTTGAAACTAGTATTTAAGCTAACAATGTTATCACTCCCCTAAAATTTCGAAGTGAAAATATCGACCCTGCCAGGGTTCGAACCACACCTACCTCGAGTGTGAGTCACTGACCTTCACCACTGCGCTGCCACGACTTAGATGCTAACTGTTGTTTAAAGCTTGTACTTAAATGCATCGAATCATGGTGGGGGCGGCAATAATGTTTGTTATACCCCTACCCCCCTTCCAGGGTTGTTTCCCCCCTACCCCCCCTTAAGCTATCAAGAGTTAATACTCAGATATACTTTGGGTTGTCGACCGTAGTGAACCCGCTACAACCACCACGTGTTTTTCCTTGTTAAACAATGGTAGTGCCGTGCTCTTATAGCAACAAGCACGACGTCTGCAATTATTGTGGGACAGACTTAGTCCACTCATAGCGACTGTTTGAGTGTCCGGAACACTGATAGTATCCATAGGGGCGTCCAGAACACTAGTAGCATTCCTAGGAGTGTCCGGAACACTGAGAACATGGGGAAGAGTGTCCGGAACACTGAGAACATGCGGAAGAGTGTCTGGAACACTGAGAACATGCGCAAGAGTGTCAAGAACACTAATAACATGCGCAGGAGTGTCCGGAACACTTGTAGCATTCGTAGGAGTGTCAGGAACACTAATAGCATGCGTAGGAATGTCAGGAACAGTTGTAGCATCCGTAGCAGTGTCAGGAACACTTGTAGCATGCGTAGGAGTGCCAGGAACACTTGTAGCATCCGTAGGAATGTCTAGAACACTTGTAGCATCCGTAGGAGTGTCCCGAACACTAATAGCATGCGCAGGAGTGTCCAGAACACTAATAGCAAGGGTAGGAATATCCAGGACACTAATAGCATGTTTAGGAATGTCCAGGGCACTAATAGCATGCGTAGGAATGTCCAGATCACTAATAGCAAGCTTAGGAATGTCCAGGACAGTAATAGCAAGCTTAGGAATGTCCAAAAAACTAATAGCAAGCTTAGGAATGTCCAGAACACTAATAGCATGCGTAGGAATGTCCAGAACACTAATAGCATGCGTAGGGATGTCCAGGACAGTAATAGCATGCGTAGGGATGTCCAGGACAGTAATAGCATGCGTAGAAATATCCACGGCACTAATAGCATGCGTAGGAATGTCCATAACTTTAATAGCATGCGTAGGAATGTCCAGGACACTAATAGCAAGCTTAGGAATGTCCAAAACACTAATAGCATGCTTCAGAAAGTGTTCTAGAGATTTCTAAGCTTGCTTTTAGTGCCCTGGACATTCCTACGCATGCTACAGGTGTTCCAGACTAGAAGTGTCGCAGATCTAGTTCAAGAGTGATTCGCATTTGAAACGAAACGCCCAAACTGTCAATTACATTGCGCCGAAAATAGAAATCTTTATTAATTGTAGTTGGCGACATTGGGGGGAAAATTGCGACAGCTTCCGTTACTTTTAACCAGCTTTCCTATAAAACAAAATGAAGCTCATTCTCTCTTCTTGCTGGCGCATGAAAAATTAGAAGTGTCGCAGATCTGGTTCAGGAGTTATTCGCATTTGAAACGAGACGCCCAAACTGTCAATTACATTGCGCCGAAAATAGAAATCTTTATTAATTGTAGTTGCCGACATTGGGGGGAAAATTTCGACAGCTTCCGTTACTTTTAACCAGCTTTCCTATAAAACAAAATGAAGCTCATTCTCTCTTCTTGCTGGCGCAAGAAAAATTAGAAGTGTCGCAGATCTGGTTCAGGAGTTATTCGCATTTGAAACGAGACGCCCAAACTGTCAATTACATTGCGCCGAAAATAGAAATCTTTATTAATTGTAGTTGCCGACATTGGGGGGAACATTTCGACAGCTTCCGTTACTTTTAACCAGCTTTCCTATAAAACAAAATGAAGCTCATTCTCTCTTCTTGCTGGCGCAAGAAAAATTAGAAGTGTCGCAGATCTGGTTCAGGAGTTATTCGCATTTGAAACGAGACGCCCAAACTGTCAATTACATTGCGCCGAAAATAGAAATCTTTATTAATTGTAGTTGCCGACATTGGGGGGAACATTTCGACAGCTTCCGTTACTTTTAACCAGCTTTCCTATAAAACAAAATGAAGCTCATTCTCTCTTCTTGCTGGCGCAAGAAAAATTAGAAGTGTCGCAGATCTGGTTCAGGAGTTATTCGCATTTGAAACGAGACGCCCAAACTGTCAATTACATTGCGCCGAAAATAGAAATCTTTATTAATTGTAGTTGCCGACATTGGGGGGAACATTTCGACAGCTTCCGTTACTTTTAACCAGCTTTCCTATAAAACAAAATGAAGCTCATTCTCTCTTCTTGCTGGCGCAAGAAAAATTAGAAGTGTCGCAGATCTGGATCAGGAGTTATTCGCATTTGAAACGAGACGCCCAAACTGTCAATTACATTGCGCCGAAAATAGAAATCTTTATTAATTGTAGTTGCCGACATTGGGGGGAACATTTCGACAGCTTCCGTTACTTTTAACCAGCTTTCCTATAAAACAAAATGAAGCTCATTCTCTCTTCTTGCTGGCGCAAGAAAAATTAGAAGTGTCGCAGATCTGGTTCAGGAGTTATTCGCATTTGAAACGAGACGCCCAAACTGTCAATTACATTGCGCCGAAAATAGAAATCTTTATTAATTGTAGTTGCCGACATTGGGGGGAACATTTCGACAGCTTCCGTTACTTTTAACCAGCTTTCCTATAAAACAAAATGAAGCTCATTCTCTCTTCTTGCTGGCGCAAGAAAAATTAGAAGTGTCGCAGATCTGGTTCAGGAGTTATTCGCATTTGAAACGAGACGCCCAAACTGTCAATTACATTGCGCCGAAAATAGAAATCTTTATTAATTGTAGTTGCCGACATTGGGGGGAACATTTCGACAGCTTCCGTTACTTTTAACCAGCTTTCCTATAAAACAAAATGAAGCTCATTCTCTCTTCTTGCTGGCGCAAGAAAAATTAGAAGTGTCGCAGATCTGGTTCAGGAGTTATTCGCATTTGAAACGAGACGCCCAAACTGTCAATTACATTGCGCCGAAAATAGAAATCTTTATTAATTGTAGTTGCCGACATTGGGGGGAACATTTCGACAGCTTCCGTTACTTTTAACCAGCTTTCCTATAAAACAAAATGAAGCTCATTCTCTCTTCTTGCTGGCGCAAGAAAAATTAGAAGTGTCGCAGATCTGGTTCAGGAGTTATTCGCATTTGAAACGAGACGCCCAAACTGTCAATTACATTGCGCCGAAAATAGAAATCTTTATTAATTGTAGTTGCCGACATTGGGGGGAACATTTCGACAGCTTCCGTTACTTTTAACCAGCTTTCCTATAAAACAAAATGAAGCTCATTCTCTCTTCTTGCTGGCGCAAGAAAAATTAGAAGTGTCGCAGATCTGGTTCAGGAGTTATTCGCATTTGAAACGAGACGCCCAAACTGTCAATTACATTGCGCCGAAAATAGAAATCTTTATTAATTGTAGTTGCCGACATTGGGGGGAACATTTCGACAGCTTCCGTTACTTTTAACCAGCTTTCCTATAAAACAAAATGAAGCTCATTCTCTCTTCTTGCTGGCGCAAGAAAAATTAGAAGTGTCGCAGATCTGGTTCAGGAGTTATTCGCATTTGAAACGAGACGCCCAAACTGTCAATTACATTGCGCCGAAAATAGAAATCTTTATTAATTGTAGTTGCCGACATTGGGGGGAACATTTCGACAGCTTCCGTTACTTTTAACCAGCTTTCCTATAAAACAAAATGAAGCTCATTCTCTCTTCTTGCTGGCGCAAGAAAAATTAGAAGTGTCGCAGATCTGGTTCAGGAGTTATTCGCATTTGAAACGAGACGCCCAAACTGTCAATTACATTGCGCCGAAAATAGAAATCTTTATTAATTGTAGTTGCCGACATTGGGGGGAACATTTCGACAGCTTCCGTTACTTTTAACCAGCTTTCCTATAAAACAAAATGAAGCTCATTCTCTCTTCTTGCTGGCGCAAGAAAAATTAGAAGTGTCGCAGATCTGGTTCAGGAGTTATTCGCATTTGAAACGAGACGCCCAAACTGTCAATTACATTGCGCCGAAAATAGAAATCTTTATTAATTGTAGTTGCCGACATTGGGGGGAACATTTCGACAGCTTCCGTTACTTTTAACCAGCTTTCCTATAAAACAAAATGAAGCTCATTCTCTCTTCTTGCTGGCGCAAGAAAAATTAGAAGTGTCGCAGATCTGGTTCAGGAGTTATTCGCATTTGAAACGAGACGCCCAAACTGTCAATTACATTGCGCCGAAAATAGAAATCTTTATTAATTGTAGTTGCCGACATTGGGGGGAACATTTCGACAGCTTCCGTTACTTTTAACCAGCTTTCCTATAAAACAAAATGAAGCTCATTCTCTCTTCTTGCTGGCGCAAGAAAAATTAGAAGTGTCGCAGATCTGGTTCAGGAGTTATTCGCATTTGAAACGAGACGCCCAAACTGTCAATTACATTGCGCCGAAAATAGAAATCTTTATTAATTGTAGTTGCCGACATTGGGGGGAACATTTCGACAGCTTCCGTTACTTTTAACCAGCTTTCCTATAAAACAAAATGAAGCTCATTCTCTCTTCTTGCTGGCGCAAGAAAAATTAGAAGTGTCGCAGATCTGGTTCAGGAGTTATTCGCATTTGAAACGAGACGCCCAAACTGTCAATTACATTGCGCCGAAAATAGAAATCTTTATTAATTGTAGTTGCCGACATTGGGGGGAACATTTCGACAGCTTCCGTTACTTTTAACCAGCTTTCCTATAAAACAAAATGAAGCTCATTCTCTCTTCTTGCTGGCGCAAGAAAAATTAGAAGTGTCGCAGATCTGGTTCAGGAGTTATTCGCATTTGAAACGAGACGCCCAAACTGTCAATTACATTGCGCCGAAAATAGAAATCTTTATTAATTGTAGTTGCCGACATTGGGGGGAACATTTCGACAGCTTCCGTTACTTTTAACCAGCTTTCCTATAAAACAAAATGAAGCTCATTCTCTCTTCTTGCTGGCGCAAGAAAAATTAGAAGTGTCGCAGATCTGGTTCAGGAGTTATTCGCATTTGAAACGAGACGCCCAAACTGTCAATTACATTGCGCCGAAAATAGAAATCTTTATTAATTGTAGTTGCCGACATTGGGGGGAACATTTCGACAGCTTCCGTTACTTTTAACCAGCTTTCCTATAAAACAAAATGAAGCTCATTCTCTCTTCTTGCTGGCGCAAGAAAAATTAGAAGTGTCGCAGATCTGGTTCAGGAGTTATTCGCATTTGAAACGAGACGCCCAAACTGTCAATTACATTGCGCCGAAAATAGAAATCTTTATTAATTGTAGTTGCCGACATTGGGGGGAACATTTCGACAGCTTCCGTTACTTTTAACCAGCTTTCCTATAAAACAAAATGAAGCTCATTCTCTCTTCTTGCTGGCGCAAGAAAAATTAGAAGTGTCGCAGATCTGGTTCAGGAGTTATTCGCATTTGAAACGAGACGCCCAAACTGTCAATTACATTGCGCCGAAAATAGAAATCTTTATTAATTGTAGTTGCCGACATTGGGGGGAACATTTCGACAGCTTCCGTTACTTTTAACCAGCTTTCCTATAAAACAAAATGAAGCTCATTCTCTCTTCTTGCTGGCGCAAGAAAAATTAGAAGTGTCGCAGATCTGGTTCAGGAGTTATTCGCATTTGAAACGAGACGCCCAAACTGTCAATTACATTGCGCCGAAAATAGAAATCTTTATTAATTGTAGTTGCCGACATTGGGGGGAACATTTCGACAGCTTCCGTTACTTTTAACCAGCTTTCCTATAAAACAAAATGAAGCTCATTCTCTCTTCTTGCTGGCGCAAGAAAAATTAGAAGTGTCGCAGATCTGGTTCAGGAGTTATTCGCATTTGAAACGAGACGCCCAAACTGTCAATTACATTGCGCCGAAAATAGAAATCTTTATTAATTGTAGTTGCCGACATTGGGGGGAACATTTCGACAGCTTCCGTTACTTTTAACCAGCTTTCCTATAAAACAAAATGAAGCTCATTCTCTCTTCTTGCTGGCGCAAGAAAAATTAGAAGTGTCGCAGATCTGGTTCAGGAGTTATTCGCATTTGAAACGAGACGCCCAAACTGTCAATTACATTGCGCCGAAAATAGAAATCTTTATTAATTGTAGTTGCCGACATTGGGGGGAACATTTCGACAGCTTCCGTTACTTTTAACCAGCTTTCCTATAAAACAAAATGAAGCTCATTCTCTCTTCTTGCTGGCGCAAGAAAAATTAGAAGTGTCGCAGATCTGGTTCAGGAGTTATTCGCATTTGAAACGAGACGCCCAAACTGTCAATTACATTGCGCCGAAAATAGAAATCTTTATTAATTGTAGTTGCCGACATTGGGGGGAACATTTCGACAGCTTCCGTTACTTTTAACCAGCTTTCCTATAAAACAAAATGAAGCTCATTCTCTCTTCTTGCTGGCGCAAGAAAAATTAGAAGTGTCGCAGATCTGGTTCAGGAGTTATTCGCATTTGAAACGAGACGCCCAAACTGTCAATTACATTGCGCCGAAAATAGAAATCTTTATTAATTGTAGTTGCCGACATTGGGGGGAACATTTCGACAGCTTCCGTTACTTTTAACCAGCTTTCCTATAAAACAAAATGAAGCTCATTCTCTCTTCTTGCTGGCGCAAGAAAAATTAGAAGTGTCGCAGATCTGGTTCAGGAGTTATTCGCATTTGAAACGAGACGCCCAAACTGTCAATTACATTGCGCCGAAAATAGAAATCTTTATTAATTGTAGTTGCCGACATTGGGGGGAACATTTCGACAGCTTCCGTTACTTTTAACCAGCTTTCCTATAAAACAAAATGAAGCTCATTCTCTCTTCTTGCTGGCGCAAGAAAAATTAGAAGTGTCGCAGATCTGGTTCAGGAGTTATTCGCATTTGAAACGAGACGCCCAAACTGTCAATTACATTGCGCCGAAAATAGAAATCTTTATTAATTGTAGTTGCCGACATTGGGGGGAACATTTCGACAGCTTCCGTTACTTTTAACCAGCTTTCCTATAAAACAAAATGAAGCTCATTCTCTCTTCTTGCTGGCGCAAGAAAAATTAGAAGTGTCGCAGATCTGGTTCAGGAGTTATTCGCATTTGAAACGAGACGCCCAAACTGTCAATTACATTGCGCCGAAAATAGAAATCTTTATTAATTGTAGTTGCCGACATTGGGGGGAACATTTCGACAGCTTCCGTTACTTTTAACCAGCTTTCCTATAAAACAAAATGAAGCTCATTCTCTCTTCTTGCTGGCGCAAGAAAAATTAGAAGTGTCGCAGATCTGGTTCAGGAGTTATTCGCATTTGAAACGAGACGCCCAAACTGTCAATTACATTGCGCCGAAAATAGAAATCTTTATTAATTGTAGTTGCCGACATTGGGGGGAACATTTCGACAGCTTCCGTTACTTTTAACCAGCTTTCCTATAAAACAAAATGAAGCTCATTCTCTCTTCTTGCTGGCGCAAGAAAAATTAGAAGTGTCGCAGATCTGGTTCAGGAGTTATTCGCATTTGAAACGAGACGCCCAAACTGTCAATTACATTGCGCCGAAAATAGAAATCTTTATTAATTGTAGTTGCCGACATTGGGGGGAACATTTCGACAGCTTCCGTTACTTTTAACCAGCTTTCCTATAAAACAAAATGAAGCTCATTCTCTCTTCTTGCTGGCGCAAGAAAAATTAGAAGTGTCGCAGATCTGGTTCAGGAGTTATTCGCATTTGAAACGAGACGCCCAAACTGTCAATTACATTGCGCCGAAAATAGAAATCTTTATTAATTGTAGTTGCCGACATTGGGGGGAACATTTCGACAGCTTCCGTTACTTTTAACCAGCTTTCCTATAAAACAAAATGAAGCTCATTCTCTCTTCTTGCTGGCGCAAGAAAAATTAGAAGTGTCGCAGATCTGGTTCAGGAGTTATTCGCATTTGAAACGAGACGCCCAAACTGTCAATTACATTGCGCCGAAAATAGAAATCTTTATTAATTGTAGTTGCCGACATTGGGGGGAACATTTCGACAGCTTCCGTTACTTTTAACCAGCTTTCCTATAAAACAAAATGAAGCTCATTCTCTCTTCTTGCTGGCGCAAGAAAAATTAGAAGTGTCGCAGATCTGGTTCAGGAGTTATTCGCATTTGAAACGAGACGCCCAAACTGTCAATTACATTGCGCCGAAAATAGAAATCTTTATTAATTGTAGTTGCCGACATTGGGGGGAACATTTCGACAGCTTCCGTTACTTTTAACCAGCTTTCCTATAAAACAAAATGAAGCTCATTCTCTCTTCTTGCTGGCGCAAGAAAAATTAGAAGTGTCGCAGATCTGGTTCAGGAGTTATTCGCATTTGAAACGAGACGCCCAAACTGTCAATTACATTGCGCCGAAAATAGAAATCTTTATTAATTGTAGTTGCCGACATTGGGGGAACATTTCGACAGCTTCCGTTACTTTTAACCAGCTTTCCTATAAAACAAAATGAAGCTCATTCTCTCTTCTTGCTGGCGCAAGAAAAATTAGAAGTGTCGCAGATCTGGTTCAGGAGTTATTCGCATTTGAAACGAGACGCCCAAACTGTCAATTACATTGCGCCGAAAATAGAAATCTTTATTAATTGTAGTTGCCGACATTGGGGGGAACATTTCGACAGCTTCCGTTACTTTTAACCAGCTTTCCTATAAAACAAAATGAAGCTCATTCTCTCTTCTTGCTGGCGCAAGAAAAATTAGAAGTGTCGCAGATCTGGTTCAGGAGTTATTCGCATTTGAAACGAGACGCCCAAACTGTCAATTACATTGCGCCGAAAATAGAAATCTTTATTAATTGTAGTTGCCGACATTGGGGGGAACATTTCGACAGCTTCCGTTACTTTTAACCAGCTTTCCTATAAAACAAAATGAAGCTCATTCTCTCTTCTTGCTGGCGCAAGAAAAATTAGAAGTGTCGCAGATCTGGTTCAGGAGTTATTCGCATTTGAAACGAGACGCCCAAACTGTCAATTACATTGCGCCGAAAATAGAAATCTTTATTAATTGTAGTTGCCGACATTGGGGGGAACATTTCGACAGCTTCCGTTACTTTTAACCAGCTTTCCTATAAAACAAAATGAAGCTCATTCTCTCTTCTTGCTGGCGCAAGAAAAATTAGAAGTGTCGCAGATCTGGTTCAGGAGTTATTCGCATTTGAAACGAGACGCCCAAACTGTCAATTACATTGCGCCGAAAATAGAAATCTTTATTAATTGTAGTTGCCGACATTGGGGGGAACATTTCGACAGCTTCCGTTACTTTTAACCAGCTTTCCTATAAAACAAAATGAAGCTCATTCTCTCTTCTTGCTGGCGCAAGAAAAATTAGAAGTGTCGCAGATCTGGTTCAGGAGTTATTCGCATTTGAAACGAGACGCCCAAACTGTCAATTACATTGCGCCGAAAATAGAAATCTTTATTAATTGTAGTTGCCGACATTGGGGGGAACATTTCGACAGCTTCCGTTACTTTTAACCAGCTTTCCTATAAAACAAAATGAAGCTCATTCTCTCTTCTTGCTGGCGCAAGAAAAATTAGAAGTGTCGCAGATCTGGTTCAGGAGTTATTCGCATTTGAAACGAGACGCCCAAACTGTCAATTACATTGCGCCGAAAATAGAAATCTTTATTAATTGTAGTTGCCGACATTGGGGGAACATTTCGACAGCTTCCGTTACTTTTAACCAGCTTTCCTATAAAACAAAATGAAGCTCATTCTCTCTTCTTGCTGGCGCAAGAAAAATTAGAAGTGTCGCAGATCTGGTTCAGGAGTTATTCGCATTTGAAACGAGACGCCCAAACTGTCAATTACATTGCGCCGAAAATAGAAATCTTTATTAATTGTAGTTGCCGACATTGGGGGGAACATTTCGACAGCTTCCGTTACTTTTAACCAGCTTTCCTATAAAACAAAATGAAGCTCATTCTCTCTTCTTGCTGGCGCAAGAAAAATTAGAAGTGTCGCAGATCTGGTTCAGGAGTTATTCGCATTTGAAACGAGACGCCCAAACTGTCAATTACATTGCGCCGAAAATAGAAATCTTTATTAATTGTAGTTGCCGACATTGGGGGGAACATTTCGACAGCTTCCGTTACTTTTAACCAGCTTTCCTATAAAACAAAATGAAGCTCATTCTCTCTTCTTGCTGGCGCAAGAAAAATTAGAAGTGTCGCAGATCTGGTTCAGGAGTTATTCGCATTTGAAACGAGACGCCCAAACTGTCAATTACATTGCGCCGAAAATAGAAATCTTTATTAATTGTAGTTGCCGACATTGGGGGGAACATTTCGACAGCTTCCGTTACTTTTAACCAGCTTTCCTATAAAACAAAATGAAGCTCATTCTCTCTTCTTGCTGGCGCAAGAAAAATTAGAAGTGTCGCAGATCTGGTTCAGGAGTTATTCGCATTTGAAACGAGACGCCCAAACTGTCAATTACATTGCGCCGAAAATAGAAATCTTTATTAATTGTAGTTGCCGACATTGGGGGGAACATTTCGACAGCTTCCGTTACTTTTAACCAGCTTTCCTATAAAACAAAATGAAGCTCATTCTCTCTTCTTGCTGGCGCAAGAAAAATTAGAAGTGTCGCAGATCTGGTTCAGGAGTTATTCGCATTTGAAACGAGACGCCCAAACTGTCAATTACATTGCGCCGAAAATAGAAATCTTTATTAATTGTAGTTGCCGACATTGGGGGGAACATTTCGACAGCTTCCGTTACTTTTAACCAGCTTTCCTATAAAACAAAATGAAGCTCATTCTCTCTTCTTGCTGGCGCAAGAAAAATTAGAAGTGTCGCAGATCTGGTTCAGGAGTTATTCGCATTTGAAACGAGACGCCCAAACTGTCAATTACATTGCGCCGAAAATAGAAATCTTTATTAATTGTAGTTGCCGACATTGGGGGGAACATTTCGACAGCTTCCGTTACTTTTAACCAGCTTTCCTATAAAACAAAATGAAGCTCATTCTCTCTTCTTGCTGGCGCAAGAAAAATTAGAAGTGTCGCAGATCTGGTTCAGGAGTTATTCGCATTTGAAACGAGACGCCCAAACTGTCAATTACATTGCGCCGAAAATAGAAATCTTTATTAATTGTAGTTGCCGACATTGGGGGGAACATTTCGACAGCTTCCGTTACTTTTAACCAGCTTTCCTATAAAACAAAATGAAGCTCATTCTCTCTTCTTGCTGGCGCAAGAAAAATTAGAAGTGTCGCAGATCTGGTTCAGGAGTTATTCGCATTTGAAACGAGACGCCCAAACTGTCAATTACATTGCGCCGAAAATAGAAATCTTTATTAATTGTAGTTGCCGACATTGGGGGGAACATTTCGACAGCTTCCGTTACTTTTAACCAGCTTTCCTATAAAACAAAATGAAGCTCATTCTCTCTTCTTGCTGGCGCAAGAAAAATTAGAAGTGTCGCAGATCTGGTTCAGGAGTTATTCGCATTTGAAACGAGACGCCCAAACTGTCAATTACATTGCGCCGAAAATAGAAATCTTTATTAATTGTAGTTGCCGACATTGGGGGGAACATTTCGACAGCTTCCGTTACTTTTAACCAGCTTTCCTATAAAACAAAATGAAGCTCATTCTCTCTTCTTGCTGGCGCAAGAAAAATTAGAAGTGTCGCAGATCTGGTTCAGGAGTTATTCGCATTTGAAACGAGACGCCCAAACTGTCAATTACATTGCGCCGAAAATAGAAATCTTTATTAATTGTAGTTGCCGACATTGGGGGGAACATTTCGACAGCTTCCGTTACTTTTAACCAGCTTTCCTATAAAACAAAATGAAGCTCATTCTCTCTTCTTGCTGGCGCAAGAAAAATTAGAAGTGTCGCAGATCTGGTTCAGGAGTTATTCGCATTTGAAACGAGACGCCCAAACTGTCAATTACATTGCGCCGAAAATAGAAATCTTTATTAATTGTAGTTGCCGACATTGGGGGGAACATTTCGACAGCTTCCGTTACTTTTAACCAGCTTTCCTATAAAACAAAATGAAGCTCATTCTCTCTTCTTGCTGGCGCAAGAAAAATTAGAAGTGTCGCAGATCTGGTTCAGGAGTTATTCGCATTTGAAACGAGACGCCCAAACTGTCAATTACATTGCGCCGAAAATAGAAATCTTTATTAATTGTAGTTGCCGACATTGGGGGGAACATTTCGACAGCTTCCGTTACTTTTAACCAGCTTTCCTATAAAACAAAATGAAGCTCATTCTCTCTTCTTGCTGGCGCAAGAAAAATTAGAAGTGTCGCAGATCTGGTTCAGGAGTTATTCGCATTTGAAACGAGACGCCCAAACTGTCAATTACATTGCGCCGAAAATAGAAATCTTTATTAATTGTAGTTGCCGACATTGGGGGGAACATTTCGACAGCTTCCGTTACTTTTAACCAGCTTTCCTATAAAACAAAATGAAGCTCATTCTCTCTTCTTGCTGGCGCAAGAAAAATTAGAAGTGTCGCAGATCTGGTTCAGGAGTTATTCGCATTTGAAACGAGACGCCCAAACTGTCAATTACATTGCGCCGAAAATAGAAATCTTTATTAATTGTAGTTGCCGACATTGGGGGGAACATTTCGACAGCTTCCGTTACTTTTAACCAGCTTTCCTATAAAACAAAATGAAGCTCATTCTCTCTTCTTGCTGGCGCAAGAAAAATTAGAAGTGTCGCAGATCTGGTTCAGGAGTTATTCGCATTTGAAACGAGACGCCCAAACTGTCAATTACATTGCGCCGAAAATAGAAATCTTTATTAATTGTAGTTGCCGACATTGGGGGGAACATTTCGACAGCTTCCGTTACTTTTAACCAGCTTTCCTATAAAACAAAATGAAGCTCATTCTCTCTTCTTGCTGGCGCAAGAAAAATTAGAAGTGTCGCAGATCTGGTTCAGGAGTTATTCGCATTTGAAACGAGACGCCCAAACTGTCAATTACATTGCGCCGAAAATAGAAATCTTTATTAATTGTAGTTGCCGACATTGGGGGGAACATTTCGACAGCTTCCGTTACTTTTAACCAGCTTTCCTATAAAACAAAATGAAGCTCATTCTCTCTTCTTGCTGGCGCAAGAAAAATTAGAAGTGTCGCAGATCTGGTTCAGGAGTTATTCGCATTTGAAACGAGACGCCCAAACTGTCAATTACATTGCGCCGAAAATAGAAATCTTTATTAATTGTAGTTGCCGACATTGGGGGGAACATTTCGACAGCTTCCGTTACTTTTAACCAGCTTTCCTATAAAACAAAATGAAGCTCATTCTCTCTTCTTGCTGGCGCAAGAAAAATTAGAAGTGTCGCAGATCTGGTTCAGGAGTTATTCGCATTTGAAACGAGACGCCCAAACTGTCAATTACATTGCGCCGAAAATAGAAATCTTTATTAATTGTAGTTGCCGACATTGGGGGGAACATTTCGACAGCTTCCGTTACTTTTAACCAGCTTTCCTATAAAACAAAATGAAGCTCATTCTCTCTTCTTGCTGGCGCAAGAAAAATTAGAAGTGTCGCAGATCTGGTTCAGGAGTTATTCGCATTTGAAACGAGACGCCCAAACTGTCAATTACATTGCGCCGAAAATAGAAATCTTTATTAATTGTAGTTGCCGACATTGGGGGGAACATTTCGACAGCTTCCGTTACTTTTAACCAGCTTTCCTATAAAACAAAATGAAGCTCATTCTCTCTTCTTGCTGGCGCAAGAAAAATTAGAAGTGTCGCAGATCTGGTTCAGGAGTTATTCGCATTTGAAACGAGACGCCCAAACTGTCAATTACATTGCGCCGAAAATAGAAATCTTTATTAATTGTAGTTGCCGACATTGGGGGGAACATTTCGACAGCTTCCGTTACTTTTAACCAGCTTTCCTATAAAACAAAATGAAGCTCATTCTCTCTTCTTGCTGGCGCAAGAAAAATTAGAAGTGTCGCAGATCTGGTTCAGGAGTTATTCGCATTTGAAACGAGACGCCCAAACTGTCAATTACATTGCGCCGAAAATAGAAATCTTTATTAATTGTAGTTGCCGACATTGGGGGGAACATTTCGACAGCTTCCGTTACTTTTAACCAGCTTTCCTATAAAACAAAATGAAGCTCATTCTCTCTTCTTGCTGGCGCAAGAAAAATTAGAAGTGTCGCAGATCTGGTTCAGGAGTTATTCGCATTTGAAACGAGACGCCCAAACTGTCAATTACATTGCGCCGAAAATAGAAATCTTTATTAATTGTAGTTGCCGACATTGGGGGGAACATTTCGACAGCTTCCGTTACTTTTAACCAGCTTTCCTATAAAACAAAATGAAGCTCATTCTCTCTTCTTGCTGGCGCAAGAAAAATTAGAAGTGTCGCAGATCTGGTTCAGGAGTTATTCGCATTTGAAACGAGACGCCCAAACTGTCAATTACATTGCGCCGAAAATAGAAATCTTTATTAATTGTAGTTGCCGACATTGGGGGGAACATTTCGACAGCTTCCGTTACTTTTAACCAGCTTTCCTATAAAACAAAATGAAGCTCATTCTCTCTTCTTGCTGGCGCAAGAAAAATTAGAAGTGTCGCAGATCTGGTTCAGGAGTTATTCGCATTTGAAACGAGACGCCCAAACTGTCAATTACATTGCGCCGAAAATAGAAATCTTTATTAATTGTAGTTGCCGACATTGGGGGGAACATTTCGACAGCTTCCGTTACTTTTAACCAGCTTTCCTATAAAACAAAATGAAGCTCATTCTCTCTTCTTGCTGGCGCAAGAAAAATTAGAAGTGTCGCAGATCTGGTTCAGGAGTTATTCGCATTTGAAACGAGACGCCCAAACTGTCAATTACATTGCGCCGAAAATAGAAATCTTTATTAATTGTAGTTGCCGACATTGGGGGGAACATTTCGACAGCTTCCGTTACTTTTAACCAGCTTTCCTATAAAACAAAATGAAGCTCATTCTCTCTTCTTGCTGGCGCAAGAAAAATTAGAAGTGTCGCAGATCTGGTTCAGGAGTTATTCGCATTTGAAACGAGACGCCCAAACTGTCAATTACATTGCGCCGAAAATAGAAATCTTTATTAATTGTAGTTGCCGACATTGGGGGGAACATTTCGACAGCTTCCGTTACTTTTAACCAGCTTTCCTATAAAACAAAATGAAGCTCATTCTCTCTTCTTGCTGGCGCAAGAAAAATTAGAAGTGTCGCAGATCTGGTTCAGGAGTTATTCGCATTTGAAACGAGACGCCCAAACTGTCAATTACATTGCGCCGAAAATAGAAATCTTTATTAATTGTAGTTGCCGACATTGGGGGGAACATTTCGACAGCTTCCGTTACTTTTAACCAGCTTTCCTATAAAACAAAATGAAGCTCATTCTCTCTTCTTGCTGGCGCAAGAAAAATTAGAAGTGTCGCAGATCTGGTTCAGGAGTTATTCGCATTTGAAACGAGACGCCCAAACTGTCAATTACATTGCGCCGAAAATAGAAATCTTTATTAATTGTAGTTGCCGACATTGGGGGGAACATTTCGACAGCTTCCGTTACTTTTAACCAGCTTTCCTATAAAACAAAATGAAGCTCATTCTCTCTTCTTGCTGGCGCAAGAAAAATTAGAAGTGTCGCAGATCTGGTTCAGGAGTTATTCGCATTTGAAACGAGACGCCCAAACTGTCAATTACATTGCGCCGAAAATAGAAATCTTTATTAATTGTAGTTGCCGACATTGGGGGGAACATTTCGACAGCTTCCGTTACTTTTAACCAGCTTTCCTATAAAACAAAATGAAGCTCATTCTCTCTTCTTGCTGGCGCAAGAAAAATTAGAAGTGTCGCAGATCTGGTTCAGGAGTTATTCGCATTTGAAACGAGACGCCCAAACTGTCAATTACATTGCGCCGAAAATAGAAATCTTTATTAATTGTAGTTGCCGACATTGGGGGGAACATTTCGACAGCTTCCGTTACTTTTAACCAGCTTTCCTATAAAACAAAATGAAGCTCATTCTCTCTTCTTGCTGGCGCAAGAAAAATTAGAAGTGTCGCAGATCTGGTTCAGGAGTTATTCGCATTTGAAACGAGACGCCCAAACTGTCAATTACATTGCGCCGAAAATAGAAATCTTTATTAATTGTAGTTGCCGACATTGGGGGGAACATTTCGACAGCTTCCGTTACTTTTAACCAGCTTTCCTATAAAACAAAATGAAGCTCATTCTCTCTTCTTGCTGGCGCAAGAAAAATTAGAAGTGTCGCAGATCTGGTTCAGGAGTTATTCGCATTTGAAACGAGACGCCCAAACTGTCAATTACATTGCGCCGAAAATAGAAATCTTTATTAATTGTAGTTGCCGACATTGGGGGGAACATTTCGACAGCTTCCGTTACTTTTAACCAGCTTTCCTATAAAACAAAATGAAGCTCATTCTCTCTTCTTGCTGGCGCAAGAAAAATTAGAAGTGTCGCAGATCTGGTTCAGGAGTTATTCGCATTTGAAACGAGACGCCCAAACTGTCAATTACATTGCGCCGAAAATAGAAATCTTTATTAATTGTAGTTGCCGACATTGGGGGGAACATTTCGACAGCTTCCGTTACTTTTAACCAGCTTTCCTATAAAACAAAATGAAGCTCATTCTCTCTTCTTGCTGGCGCAAGAAAAATTAGAAGTGTCGCAGATCTGGTTCAGGAGTTATTCGCATTTGAAACGAGACGCCCAAACTGTCAATTACATTGCGCCGAAAATAGAAATCTTTATTAATTGTAGTTGCCGACATTGGGGGGAACATTTCGACAGCTTCCGTTACTTTTAACCAGCTTTCCTATAAAACAAAATGAAGCTCATTCTCTCTTCTTGCTGGCGCAAGAAAAATTAGAAGTGTCGCAGATCTGGTTCAGGAGTTATTCGCATTTGAAACGAGACGCCCAAACTGTCAATTACATTGCGCCGAAAATAGAAATCTTTATTAATTGTAGTTGCCGACATTGGGGGGAACATTTCGACAGCTTCCGTTACTTTTAACCAGCTTTCCTATAAAACAAAATGAAGCTCATTCTCTCTTCTTGCTGGCGCAAGAAAAATTAGAAGTGTCGCAGATCTGGTTCAGGAGTTATTCGCATTTGAAACGAGACGCCCAAACTGTCAATTACATTGCGCCGAAAATAGAAATCTTTATTAATTGTAGTTGCCGACATTGGGGGGAACATTTCGACAGCTTCCGTTACTTTTAACCAGCTTTCCTATAAAACAAAATGAAGCTCATTCTCTCTTCTTGCTGGCGCAAGAAAAATTAGAAGTGTCGCAGATCTGGTTCAGGAGTTATTCGCATTTGAAACGAGACGCCCAAACTGTCAATTACATTGCGCCGAAAATAGAAATCTTTATTAATTGTAGTTGCCGACATTGGGGGGAACATTTCGACAGCTTCCGTTACTTTTAACCAGCTTTCCTATAAAACAAAATGAAGCTCATTCTCTCTTCTTGCTGGCGCAAGAAAAATTAGAAGTGTCGCAGATCTGGTTCAGGAGTTATTCGCATTTGAAACGAGACGCCCAAACTGTCAATTACATTGCGCCGAAAATAGAAATCTTTATTAATTGTAGTTGCCGACATTGGGGGGAACATTTCGACAGCTTCCGTTACTTTTAACCAGCTTTCCTATAAAACAAAATGAAGCTCATTCTCTCTTCTTGCTGGCGCAAGAAAAATTAGAAGTGTCGCAGATCTGGTTCAGGAGTTATTCGCATTTGAAACGAGACGCCCAAACTGTCAATTACATTGCGCCGAAAATAGAAATCTTTATTAATTGTAGTTGCCGACATTGGGGGGAACATTTCGACAGCTTCCGTTACTTTTAACCAGCTTTCCTATAAAACAAAATGAAGCTCATTCTCTCTTCTTGCTGGCGCAAGAAAAATTAGAAGTGTCGCAGATCTGGTTCAGGAGTTATTCGCATTTGAAACGAGACGCCCAAACTGTCAATTACATTGCGCCGAAAATAGAAATCTTTATTAATTGTAGTTGCCGACATTGGGGGGAACATTTCGACAGCTTCCGTTACTTTTAACCAGCTTTCCTATAAAACAAAATGAAGCTCATTCTCTCTTCTTGCTGGCGCAAGAAAAATTAGAAGTGTCGCAGATCTGGTTCAGGAGTTATTCGCATTTGAAACGAGACGCCCAAACTGTCAATTACATTGCGCCGAAAATAGAAATCTTTATTAATTGTAGTTGCCGACATTGGGGGGAACATTTCGACAGCTTCCGTTACTTTTAACCAGCTTTCCTATAAAACAAAATGAAGCTCATTCTCTCTTCTTGCTGGCGCAAGAAAAATTAGAAGTGTCGCAGATCTGGTTCAGGAGTTATTCGCATTTGAAACGAGACGCCCAAACTGTCAATTACATTGCGCCGAAAATAGAAATCTTTATTAATTGTAGTTGCCGACATTGGGGGGAACATTTCGACAGCTTCCGTTACTTTTAACCAGCTTTCCTATAAAACAAAATGAAGCTCATTCTCTCTTCTTGCTGGCGCAAGAAAAATTAGAAGTGTCGCAGATCTGGTTCAGGAGTTATTCGCATTTGAAACGAGACGCCCAAACTGTCAATTACATTGCGCCGAAAATAGAAATCTTTATTAATTGTAGTTGCCGACATTGGGGGGAACATTTCGACAGCTTCCGTTACTTTTAACCAGCTTTCCTATAAAACAAAATGAAGCTCATTCTCTCTTCTTGCTGGCGCAAGAAAAATTAGAAGTGTCGCAGATCTGGTTCAGGAGTTATTCGCATTTGAAACGAGACGCCCAAACTGTCAATTACATTGCGCCGAAAATAGAAATCTTTATTAATTGTAGTTGCCGACATTGGGGGGAACATTTCGACAGCTTCCGTTACTTTTAACCAGCTTTCCTATAAAACAAAATGAAGCTCATTCTCTCTTCTTGCTGGCGCAAGAAAAATTAGAAGTGTCGCAGATCTGGTTCAGGAGTTATTCGCATTTGAAACGAGACGCCCAAACTGTCAATTACATTGCGCCGAAAATAGAAATCTTTATTAATTGTAGTTGCCGACATTGGGGGGAACATTTCGACAGCTTCCGTTACTTTTAACCAGCTTTCCTATAAAACAAAATGAAGCTCATTCTCTCTTCTTGCTGGCGCAAGAAAAATTAGAAGTGTCGCAGATCTGGTTCAGGAGTTATTCGCATTTGAAACGAGACGCCCAAACTGTCAATTACATTGCGCCGAAAATAGAAATCTTTATTAATTGTAGTTGCCGACATTGGGGGGAACATTTCGACAGCTTCCGTTACTTTTAACCAGCTTTCCTATAAAACAAAATGAAGCTCATTCTCTCTTCTTGCTGGCGCAAGAAAAATTAGAAGTGTCGCAGATCTGGTTCAGGAGTTATTCGCATTTGAAACGAGACGCCCAAACTGTCAATTACATTGCGCCGAAAATAGAAATCTTTATTAATTGTAGTTGCCGACATTGGGGGGAACATTTCGACAGCTTCCGTTACTTTTAACCAGCTTTCCTATAAAACAAAATGAAGCTCATTCTCTCTTCTTGCTGGCGCAAGAAAAATTAGAAGTGTCGCAGATCTGGTTCAGGAGTTATTCGCATTTGAAACGAGACGCCCAAACTGTCAATTACATTGCGCCGAAAATAGAAATCTTTATTAATTGTAGTTGCCGACATTGGGGGGAACATTTCGACAGCTTCCGTTACTTTTAACCAGCTTTCCTATAAAACAAAATGAAGCTCATTCTCTCTTCTTGCTGGCGCAAGAAAAATTAGAAGTGTCGCAGATCTGGTTCAGGAGTTATTCGCATTTGAAACGAGACGCCCAAACTGTCAATTACATTGCGCCGAAAATAGAAATCTTTATTAATTGTAGTTGCCGACATTGGGGGGAACATTTCGACAGCTTCCGTTACTTTTAACCAGCTTTCCTATAAAACAAAATGAAGCTCATTCTCTCTTCTTGCTGGCGCAAGAAAAATTAGAAGTGTCGCAGATCTGGTTCAGGAGTTATTCGCATTTGAAACGAGACGCCCAAACTGTCAATTACATTGCGCCGAAAATAGAAATCTTTATTAATTGTAGTTGCCGACATTGGGGGGAACATTTCGACAGCTTCCGTTACTTTTAACCAGCTTTCCTATAAAACAAAATGAAGCTCATTCTCTCTTCTTGCTGGCGCAAGAAAAATTAGAAGTGTCGCAGATCTGGTTCAGGAGTTATTCGCATTTGAAACGAGACGCCCAAACTGTCAATTACATTGCGCCGAAAATAGAAATCTTTATTAATTGTAGTTGCCGACATTGGGGGGAACATTTCGACAGCTTCCGTTACTTTTAACCAGCTTTCCTATAAAACAAAATGAAGCTCATTCTCTCTTCTTGCTGGCGCAAGAAAAATTAGAAGTGTCGCAGATCTGGTTCAGGAGTTATTCGCATTTGAAACGAGACGCCCAAACTGTCAATTACATTGCGCCGAAAATAGAAATCTTTATTAATTGTAGTTGCCGACATTGGGGGGAACATTTCGACAGCTTCCGTTACTTTTAACCAGCTTTCCTATAAAACAAAATGAAGCTCATTCTCTCTTCTTGCTGGCGCAAGAAAAATTAGAAGTGTCGCAGATCTGGTTCAGGAGTTATTCGCATTTGAAACGAGACGCCCAAACTGTCAATTACATTGCGCCGAAAATAGAAATCTTTATTAATTGTAGTTGCCGACATTGGGGGGAACATTTCGACAGCTTCCGTTACTTTTAACCAGCTTTCCTATAAAACAAAATGAAGCTCATTCTCTCTTCTTGCTGGCGCAAGAAAAATTAGAAGTGTCGCAGATCTGGTTCAGGAGTTATTCGCATTTGAAACGAGACGCCCAAACTGTCAATTACATTGCGCCGAAAATAGAAATCTTTATTAATTGTAGTTGCCGACATTGGGGGGAACATTTCGACAGCTTCCGTTACTTTTAACCAGCTTTCCTATAAAACAAAATGAAGCTCATTCTCTCTTCTTGCTGGCGCAAGAAAAATTAGAAGTGTCGCAGATCTGGTTCAGGAGTTATTCGCATTTGAAACGAGACGCCCAAACTGTCAATTACATTGCGCCGAAAATAGAAATCTTTATTAATTGTAGTTGCCGACATTGGGGGGAACATTTCGACAGCTTCCGTTACTTTTAACCAGCTTTCCTATAAAACAAAATGAAGCTCATTCTCTCTTCTTGCTGGCGCAAGAAAAATTAGAAGTGTCGCAGATCTGGTTCAGGAGTTATTCGCATTTGAAACGAGACGCCCAAACTGTCAATTACATTGCGCCGAAAATAGAAATCTTTATTAATTGTAGTTGCCGACATTGGGGGGAACATTTCGACAGCTTCCGTTACTTTTAACCAGCTTTCCTATAAAACAAAATGAAGCTCATTCTCTCTTCTTGCTGGCGCAAGAAAAATTAGAAGTGTCGCAGATCTGGTTCAGGAGTTATTCGCATTTGAAACGAGACGCCCAAACTGTCAATTACATTGCGCCGAAAATAGAAATCTTTATTAATTGTAGTTGCCGACATTGGGGGGAACATTTCGACAGCTTCCGTTACTTTTAACCAGCTTTCCTATAAAACAAAATGAAGCTCATTCTCTCTTCTTGCTGGCGCAAGAAAAATTAGAAGTGTCGCAGATCTGGTTCAGGAGTTATTCGCATTTGAAACGAGACGCCCAAACTGTCAATTACATTGCGCCGAAAATAGAAATCTTTATTAATTGTAGTTGCCGACATTGGGGGGAACATTTCGACAGCTTCCGTTACTTTTAACCAGCTTTCCTATAAAACAAAATGAAGCTCATTCTCTCTTCTTGCTGGCGCAAGAAAAATTAGAAGTGTCGCAGATCTGGTTCAGGAGTTATTCGCATTTGAAACGAGACGCCCAAACTGTCAATTACATTGCGCCGAAAATAGAAATCTTTATTAATTGTAGTTGCCGACATTGGGGGGAACATTTCGACAGCTTCCGTTACTTTTAACCAGCTTTCCTATAAAACAAAATGAAGCTCATTCTCTCTTCTTGCTGGCGCAAGAAAAATTAGAAGTGTCGCAGATCTGGTTCAGGAGTTATTCGCATTTGAAACGAGACGCCCAAACTGTCAATTACATTGCGCCGAAAATAGAAATCTTTATTAATTGTAGTTGCCGACATTGGGGGGAACATTTCGACAGCTTCCGTTACTTTTAACCAGCTTTCCTATAAAACAAAATGAAGCTCATTCTCTCTTCTTGCTGGCGCAAGAAAAATTAGAAGTGTCGCAGATCTGGTTCAGGAGTTATTCGCATTTGAAACGAGACGCCCAAACTGTCAATTACATTGCGCCGAAAATAGAAATCTTTATTAATTGTAGTTGCCGACATTGGGGGGAACATTTCGACAGCTTCCGTTACTTTTTAACCAGCTTTCCTATAAAACAAAATGAAGCTCATTCTCTCTTCTTGCTGGCGCAAGAAAAATTAGAAGTGTCGCAGATCTGGTTCAGGAGTTATTCGCATTTGAAACGAGACGCCCAAACTGTCAATTACATTGCGCCGAAAATAGAAATCTTTATTAATTGTAGTTGCCGACATTGGGGGGAACATTTCGACAGCTTCCGTTACTTTTAACCAGCTTTCCTATAAAACAAAATGAAGCTCATTCTCTCTTCTTGCTGGCGCAAGAAAAATTAGAAGTGTCGCAGATCTGGTTCAGGAGTTATTCGCATTTGAAACGAGACGCCCAAACTGTCAATTACATTGCGCCGAAAATAGAAATCTTTATTAATTGTAGTTGCCGACATTGGGGGGAACATTTCGACAGCTTCCGTTACTTTTAACCAGCTTTCCTATAAAACAAAATGAAGCTCATTCTCTCTTCTTGCTGGCGCAAGAAAAATTAGAAGTGTCGCAGATCTGGTTCAGGAGTTATTCGCATTTGAAACGAGACGCCCAAACTGTCAATTACATTGCGCCGAAAATAGAAATCTTTATTAATTGTAGTTGCCGACATTGGGGGGAACATTTCGACAGCTTCCGTTACTTTTAACCAGCTTTCCTATAAAACAAAATGAAGCTCATTCTCTCTTCTTGCTGGCGCAAGAAAAATTAGAAGTGTCGCAGATCTGGTTCAGGAGTTATTCGCATTTGAAACGAGACGCCCAAACTGTCAATTACATTGCGCCGAAAATAGAAATCTTTATTAATTGTAGTTGCCGACATTGGGGGGAACATTTCGACAGCTTCCGTTACTTTTAACCAGCTTTCCTATAAAACAAAATGAAGCTCATTCTCTCTTCTTGCTGGCGCAAGAAAAATTAGAAGTGTCGCAGATCTGGTTCAGGAGTTATTCGCATTTGAAACGAGACGCCCAAACTGTCAATTACATTGCGCCGAAAATAGAAATCTTTATTAATTGTAGTTGCCGACATTGGGGGGAACATTTCGACAGCTTCCGTTACTTTTAACCAGCTTTCCTATAAAACAAAATGAAGCTCATTCTCTCTTCTTGCTGGCGCAAGAAAAATTAGAAGTGTCGCAGATCTGGTTCAGGAGTTATTCGCATTTGAAACGAGACGCCCAAACTGTCAATTACATTGCGCCGAAAATAGAAATCTTTATTAATTGTAGTTGCCGACATTGGGGGGAACATTTCGACAGCTTCCGTTACTTTTAACCAGCTTTCCTATAAAACAAAATGAAGCTCATTCTCTCTTCTTGCTGGCGCAAGAAAAATTAGAAGTGTCGCAGATCTGGTTCAGGAGTTATTCGCATTTGAAACGAGACGCCCAAACTGTCAATTACATTGCGCCGAAAATAGAAATCTTTATTAATTGTAGTTGCCGACATTGGGGGGAACATTTCGACAGCTTCCGTTACTTTTAACCAGCTTTCCTATAAAACAAAATGAAGCTCATTCTCTCTTCTTGCTGGCGCAAGAAAAATTAGAAGTGTCGCAGATCTGGTTCAGGAGTTATTCGCATTTGAAACGAGACGCCCAAACTGTCAATTACATTGCGCCGAAAATAGAAATCTTTATTAATTGTAGTTGCCGACATTGGGGGGAACATTTCGACAGCTTCCGTTACTTTTAACCAGCTTTCCTATAAAACAAAATGAAGCTCATTCTCTCTTCTTGCTGGCGCAAGAAAAATTAGAAGTGTCGCAGATCTGGTTCAGGAGTTATTCGCATTTGAAACGAGACGCCCAAACTGTCAATTACATTGCGCCGAAAATAGAAATCTTTATTAATTGTAGTTGCCGACATTGGGGGGAACATTTCGACAGCTTCCGTTACTTTTAACCAGCTTTCCTATAAAACAAAATGAAGCTCATTCTCTCTTCTTGCTGGCGCAAGAAAAATTAGAAGTGTCGCAGATCTGGTTCAGGAGTTATTCGCATTTGAAACGAGACGCCCAAACTGTCAATTACATTGCGCCGAAAATAGAAATCTTTATTAATTGTAGTTGCCGACATTGGGGGGAACATTTCGACAGCTTCCGTTACTTTTAACCAGCTTTCCTATAAAACAAAATGAAGCTCATTCTCTCTTCTTGCTGGCGCAAGAAAAATTAGAAGTGTCGCAGATCTGGTTCAGGAGTTATTCGCATTTGAAACGAGACGCCCAAACTGTCAATTACATTGCGCCGAAAATAGAAATCTTTATTAATTGTAGTTGCCGACATTGGGGGGGAACATTTCGACAGCTTCCGTTACTTTTAACCAGCTTTCCTATAAAACAAAATGAAGCTCATTCTCTCTTCTTGCTGGCGCAAGAAAAATTAGAAGTGTCGCAGATCTGGTTCAGGAGTTATTCGCATTTGAAACGAGACGCCCAAACTGTC
Source organism: Paragorgia papillata (assembly GCA_035771165.1). Taxonomy (NCBI): domain Eukaryota; kingdom Metazoa; phylum Cnidaria; class Anthozoa; order Scleralcyonacea; family Coralliidae; genus Paragorgia; species Paragorgia papillata. Next base: position 2,938,925 of record JAWNZC010000114.1, on the reverse strand, counting down.
AATTACATTGCGCCGAAAATAGAAATCTTTATTAATTGTAGTTGCCGACATTGGGGGGAACATTTCGACAGCTTCCGTTACTTTTAACCAGCTTTCCTATAAAACAAAATGAAGCTCATTCTCTCTTCTTGCTGGCGCAAGAAAAATTAGAAGTGTCGCAGATCTGGTTCAGGAGTTATTCGCATTTGAAACGAGACGCCCAAACTGTCAATTACATTGCGCCGAAAATAGAAATCTTTATTAATTGTAGTTGCCGACATTGGGGGGAACATTTCGACAGCTTCCGTTACTTTTAACCAGCTTTCCTATAAAACAAAATGAAGCTCATTCTCTCTTCTTGCTGGCGCAAGAAAAATTAGAAGTGTCGCAGATCTGGTTCAGGAGTTATTCGCATTTGAAACGAGACGCCCAAACTGTCAATTACATTGCGCCGAAAATAGAAATCTTTATTAATTGTAGTTGCCGACATTGGGGGGAACATTTCGACAGCTTCCGTTACTTTTAACCAGCTTTCCTATAAAACAAAATGAAGCTCATTCTCTCTTCTTGCTGGCGCAAGAAAAATTAGAAGTGTCGCAGATCTGGTTCAGGAGTTATTCGCATTTGAAACGAGACGCCCAAACTGTCAATTACATTGCGCCGAAAATAGAAATCTTTATTAATTGTAGTTGCCGACATTGGGGGGAACATTTCGACAGCTTCCGTTACTTTTAACCAGCTTTCCTATAAAACAAAATGAAGCTCATTCTCTCTTCTTGCTGGCGCAAGAAAAATTAGAAGTGTCGCAGATCTGGTTCAGGAGTTATTCGCATTTGAAACGAGACGCCCAAACTGTCAATTACATTGCGCCGAAAATAGAAATCTTTATTAATTGTAGTTGCCGACATTGGGGGGAACATTTCGACAGCTTCCGTTACTTTTAACCAGCTTTCCTATAAAACAAAATGAAGCTCATTCTCTCTTCTTGCTGGCGCAAGAAAAATTAGAAGTGTCGCAGATCTGGTTCAGGAGTTATTCGCATTTGAAACGAGACGCCCAAACTGTCAATTACATTGCGCCGAAAATAGAAATCTTTATTAATTGTAGTTGCCGACATTGGGGGGAACATTTCGACAGCTTCCGTTACTTTTAACCAGCTTTCCTATAAAACAAAATGAAGCTCATTCTCTCTTCTTGCTGGCGCAAGAAAAATTAGAAGTGTCGCAGATCTGGTTCAGGAGTTATTCGCATTTGAAACGAGACGCCCAAACTGTCAATTACATTGCGCCGAAAATAGAAATCTTTATTAATTGTAGTTGCCGACATTGGGGGGAACATTTCGACAGCTTCCGTTACTTTTAACCAGCTTTCCTATAAAACAAAATGAAGCTCATTCTCTCTTCTTGCTGGCGCAAGAAAAATTAGAAGTGTCGCAGATCTGGTTCAGGAGTTATTCGCATTTGAAACGAGACGCCCAAACTGTCAATTACATTGCGCCGAAAATAGAAATCTTTATTAATTGTAGTTGCCGACATTGGGGGGAACATTTCGACAGCTTCCGTTACTTTTAACCAGCTTTCCTATAAAACAAAATGAAGCTCATTCTCTCTTCTTGCTGGCGCAAGAAAAATTAGAAGTGTCGCAGATCTGGTTCAGGAGTTATTCGCATTTGAAACGAGACGCCCAAACTGTCAATTACATTGCGCCGAAAATAGAAATCTTTATTAATTGTAGTTGCCGACATTGGGGGGAACATTTCGACAGCTTCCGTTACTTTTAACCAGCTTTCCTATAAAACAAAATGAAGCTCATTCTCTCTTCTTGCTGGCGCAAGAAAAATTAGAAGTGTCGCAGATCTGGTTCAGGAGTTATTCGCATTTGAAACGAGACGCCCAAACTGTCAATTACATTGCGCCGAAAATAGAAATCTTTATTAATTGTAGTTGCCGACATTGGGGGGAACATTTCGACAGCTTCCGTTACTTTTAACCAGCTTTCCTATAAAACAAAATGAAGCTCATTCTCTCTTCTTGCTGGCGCAAGAAAAATTAGAAGTGTCGCAGATCTGGTTCAGGAGTTATTCGCATTTGAAACGAGACGCCCAAACTGTCAATTACATTGCGCCGAAAATAGAAATCTTTATTAATTGTAGTTGCCGACATTGGGGGGAACATTTCGACAGCTTCCGTTACTTTTAACCAGCTTTCCTATAAAACAAAATGAAGCTCATTCTCTCTTCTTGCTGGCGCAAGAAAAATTAGAAGTGTCGCAGATCTGGTTCAGGAGTTATTCGCATTTGAAACGAGACGCCCAAACTGTCAATTACATTGCGCCGAAAATAGAAATCTTTATTAATTGTAGTTGCCGACATTGGGGGGAACATTTCGACAGCTTCCGTTACTTTTAACCAGCTTTCCTATAAAACAAAATGAAGCTCATTCTCTCTTCTTGCTGGCGCAAGAAAAATTAGAAGTGTCGCAGATCTGGTTCAGGAGTTATTCGCATTTGAAACGAGACGCCCAAACTGTCAATTACATTGCGCCGAAAATAGAAATCTTTATTAATTGTAGTTGCCGACATTGGGGGGAACATTTCGACAGCTTCCGTTACTTTTAACCAGCTTTCCTATAAAACAAAATGAAGCTCATTCTCTCTTCTTGCTGGCGCAAGAAAAATTAGAAGTGTCGCAGATCTGGTTCAGGAGTTATTCGCATTTGAAACGAGACGCCCAAACTGTCAATTACATTGCGCCGAAAATAGAAATCTTTATTAATTGTAGTTGCCGACATTGGGGGGAACATTTCGACAGCTTCCGTTACTTTTAACCAGCTTTCCTATAAAACAAAATGAAGCTCATTCTCTCTTCTTGCTGGCGCAAGAAAAATTAGAAGTGTCGCAGATCTGGTTCAGGAGTTATTCGCATTTGAAACGAGACGCCCAAACTGTCAATTACATTGCGCCGAAAATAGAAATCTTTATTAATTGTAGTTGCCGACATTGGGGGGAACATTTCGACAGCTTCCGTTACTTTTAACCAGCTTTCCTATAAAACAAAATGAAGCTCATTCTCTCTTCTTGCTGGCGCAAGAAAAATTAGAAGTGTCGCAGATCTGGTTCAGGAGTTATTCGCATTTGAAACGAGACGCCCAAACTGTCAATTACATTGCGCCGAAAATAGAAATCTTTATTAATTGTAGTTGCCGACATTGGGGGGAACATTTCGACAGCTTCCGTTACTTTTAACCAGCTTTCCTATAAAACAAAATGAAGCTCATTCTCTCTTCTTGCTGGCGCAAGAAAAATTAGAAGTGTCGCAGATCTGGTTCAGGAGTTATTCGCATTTGAAACGAGACGCCCAAACTGTCAATTACATTGCGCCGAAAATAGAAATCTTTATTAATTGTAGTTGCCGACATTGGGGGGAACATTTCGACAGCTTCCGTTACTTTTAACCAGCTTTCCTATAAAACAAAATGAAGCTCATTCTCTCTTCTTGCTGGCGCAAGAAAAATTAGAAGTGTCGCAGATCTGGTTCAGGAGTTATTCGCATTTGAAACGAGACGCCCAAACTGTCAATTACATTGCGCCGAAAATAGAAATCTTTATTAATTGTAGTTGCCGACATTGGGGGAACATTTCGACAGCTTCCGTTACTTTTAACCAGCTTTCCTATAAAACAAAATGAAAGCTCATTCTCTCTTCTTGCTGGCGCAAGAAAAATTAGAAGTGTCGCAGATCTGGTTCAGGAGTTATTCGCATTTGAAACGAGACGCCCAAACTGTCAATTACATTGCGCCGAAAATAGAAATCTTTATTAATTGTAGTTGCCGACATTGGGGGGAACATTTCGACAGCTTCCGTTACTTTTAACCAGCTTTCCTATAAAACAAAATGAAGCTCATTCTCTCTTCTTGCTGGCGCAAGAAAAATTAGAAGTGTCGCAGATCTGGTTCAGGAGTTATTCGCATTTGAAACGAGACGCCCAAACTGTCAATTACATTGCGCCGAAAATAGAATCTTTATTAATTGTAGTTGCCGACATTGGGGGGAACATTTCGACAGCTTCCGTTACTTTTAACCAGCTTTCCTATAAAACAAAATGAAGCTCATTCTCTCTTGCTGGCGCAAGAAAAATTAGAAGTGTCGCAGATCTGGTTCAGGAGTTATTCGCATTTGAAACGAGACGCCCAAACTGTCAATTACATTGCGCCGAAAATAGAAATCTTTATTAATTGTAGTTGCCGACATTGGGGGGAACATTTCGACAGCTTCCGTTACTTTTAACCAGCTTTCCTATAAAACAAAATGAAGCTCATTCTCTCTTCTTGCTGGCGCAAGAAAAATTAGAAGTGTCGCAGATCTGGTTCAGGAGTTATTCGCATTTGAAACGAGACGCCCAAACTGTCAATTACATTGCGCCGAAAATAGAAATCTTTATTAATTGTAGTTGCCGACATTGGGGGGAACATTTCGACAGCTTCCGTTACTTTTAACCAGCTTTCCTATAAAACAAAATGAAGCTCATTCTCTCTTCTTGCTGGCGCAAGAAAAATTAGAAGTGTCGCAGATCTGGTTCAGGAGTTATTCGCATTTGAAACGAACGCCCCAAACTGTCAATTACATTGCGCCGAAAATAGAAATCTTTATTAATTGTAGTTGCCGACATTGGGGGGAACATTTCGACAGCTTCCGTTACTTTTAACCAGCTTTCCTATAAAACAAAATGAAGCTCATTCTCTCTTCTTGCTGGCGCAACATTGCATTTGAAACGAGACGCCCAAACTGTCAATTACATTGCGCCGAAAATAGAAATCTTTATTAATTGTAGTTGCCGACATTGGGGGGAACATTTCGACAGCTTCCGTTACTTTTAACCAGCTTTCCTATAAAACAAAATGAAGCTCATTCTCTCTTCTTGCTGGCGCAAGAAAAATTAGAAGTGTCGCAGATCTGGTTCAGGAGTTATTCGCATTTGAAACGAGACGCCCAAACTGTCAATTACATTGCGCCGAAAATAGAAATCTTTATTAATTGTAGTTGCCGACATTGGGGGGAACATTTCGACAGCTTCCGTTACTTTTAACCAGCTTTCCTATAAAACAAAATGAAGCTCATTCTCTCTTCTTGCTGGCGCAAGAAAAATTAGAAGTGTCGCAGATCTGGTTCAGGAGTTATTCGCATTTGAAACGAGACGCCCAAACTGTCAATTACATTGCGCCGAAAATAGAAATCTTTATTAATTGTAGTTGCCGACATTGGGGGGAACATTTCGACAGCTTCCGTTACTTTTAACCAGCTTTCCTATAAAACAAAATGAAGCTCATTCTCTCTTCTTGCTGGCGCAAGAAAAATTAGAAGTGTCGCAGATCTGGTTCAGGAGTTATTCGCATTTGAAACGAGACGCCCAAACTGTCAATTACATTGCGCCGAAAATAGAAATCTTTATTAATTGTAGTTGCCGACATTGGGGGGAACATTTCGACAGCTTCCGTTACTTTTAACCAGCTTTCCTATAAAACAAAATGAAGCTCATTCTCTCTTCTTGCTGGCGCAAGAAAAATTAGAAGTGTCGCAGATCTGGTTCAGGAGTTATTCGCATTTGAAACGAGACGCCCAAACTGTCAATTACATTGCGCCGAAAATAGAAATCTTTATTAATTGTAGTTGCCGACATTGGGGGGAACATTTCGACAGCTTCCGTTACTTTTAACCAGCTTTCCTATAAAACAAAATGAAGCTCATTCTCTCTTCTTGCTGGCGCAAGAAAAATTAGAAGTGTCGCAGATCTGGTTCAGGAGTTATTCGCATTTGAAACGAGACGCCCAAACTGTCAATTACATTGCGCCGAAAATAGAAATCTTTATTAATTGTAGTTGCCGACATTGGGGGGAACATTTCGACAGCTTCCGTTACTTTTAACCAGCTTTCCTATAAAACAAAATGAAGCTCATTCTCTCTTCTTGCTGGCGCAAGAAAAATTAGAAGTGTCGCAGATCTGGTTCAGGAGTTATTCGCATTTGAAACGAGACGCCCAAACTGTCAATTACATTGCGCCGAAAATAGAAATCTTTATTAATTGTAGTTGCCGACATTGGGGGGAACATTTCGACAGCTTCCGTTACTTTTAACCAGCTTTCCTATAAAACAAAATGAAGCTCATTCTCTCTTCTTGCTGGCGCAAGAAAAATTAGAAGTGTCGCAGATCTGGTTCAGGAGTTATTCGCATTTGAAACGAGACGCCCAAACTGTCAATTACATTGCGCCGAAAATAGAAATCTTTATTAATTGTAGTTGCCGACATTGGGGGGAACATTTCGACAGCTTCCGTTACTTTTAACCAGCTTTCCTATAAAACAAAATGAAGCTCATTCTCTCTTCTTGCTGGCGCAAGAAAAATTAGAAGTGTCGCAGATCTGGTTCAGGAGTTATTCGCATTTGAAACGAGACGCCCAAACTGTCAATTACATTGCGCCGAAAATAGAAATCTTTATTAATTGTAGTTGCCGACATTGGGGGGAACATTTCGACAGCTTCCGTTACTTTTAACCAGCTTTCCTATAAAACAAAATGAAGCTCATTCTCTCTTCTTGCTGGCGCAAGAAAAATTAGAAGTGTCGCAGATCTGGTTCAGGAGTTATTCGCATTTGAAACGAGACGCCCAAACTGTCAATTACATTGCGCCGAAAATAGAAATCTTTATTAATTGTAGTTGCCGACATTGGGGGGAACATTTCGACAGCTTCCGTTACTTTTAACCAGCTTTCCTATAAAACAAAATGAAGCTCATTCTCTCTTCTTGCTGGCGCAAGAAAAATTAGAAGTGTCGCAGATCTGGTTCAGGAGTTATTCGCATTTGAAACGAGACGCCCAAACTGTCAATTACATTGCGCCGAAAATAGAAATCTTTATTAATTGTAGTTGCCGACATTGGGGGAACATTTCGACAGCTTCCGTTACTTTTAACCAGCTTTCCTATAAAACAAAATGAAGCTCATTCTCTCTTCTTGCTGGCGCAAGAAAAATTAGAAGTGTCGCAGATCTGGTTCAGGAGTTATTCGCATTTGAAACGAGACGCCCAAACTGTCAATTACATTGCGCCGAAAATAGAAATCTTTATTAATTGTAGTTGCCGACATTGGGGGGAACATTTCGACAGCTTCCGTTACTTTTAACCAGCTTTCCTATAAAACAAAATGAAGCTCATTCTCTCTTCTTGCTGGCGCAAGAAAAATTAGAAGTGTCGCAGATCTGGTTCAGGAGTTATTCGCATTTGAAACGAGACGCCCAAACTGTCAATTACATTGCGCCGAAAATAGAAATCTTTATTAATTGTAGTTGCCGACATTGGGGGAACATTTCGACAGCTTCCGTTACTTTTAAACCAGCTTTCCTATAAAACAAAATGAAGCTCATTCTCTCTTCTTGCTGGCGCAAGAAAAATTAGAAGTGTCGCAGATCTGGTTCAGGAGTTATTCGCATTTGAAACGAGACGCCCAAACTGTCAATTACATTGCGCCGAAAATAGAAATCTTTATTAATTGTAGTTGCCGACATTGGGGGGAACATTTCGACAGCTTCCGTTACTTTTAACCAGCTTTCCTATAAAACAAAATGAAGCTCATTCTCTCTTCTTGCTGGCGCAAGAAAAATTAGAAGTGTCGCAGATCTGGTTCAGGAGTTATTCGCATTTGAAACGAGACGCCCAAACTGTCAATTACATTGCGCCGAAAATAGAAATCTTTATTAATTGTAGTTGCCGACATTGGGGGGAACATTTCGACAGCTTCCGTTACTTTTAACCAGCTTTCCTATAAAACAAAATGAAGCTCATTCTCTCTTCTTGCTGGCGCAAGAAAAATTAGAAGTGTCGCAGATCTGGTTCAGGAGTTATTCGCATTTGAAACGAGACGCCCAAACTGTCAATTACATTGCGCCGAAAATAGAAATCTTTATTAATTGTAGTTGCCGACATTGGGGGGAACATTTCGACAGCTTCCGTTACTTTTAACCAGCTTTCCTATAAAACAAAATGAAGCTCATTCTCTCTTCTTGCTGGCGCAAGAAAAATTAGAAGTGTCGCAGATCTGGTTCAGGAGTTATTCGCATTTGAAACGAGACGCCCAAACTGTCAATTACATTGCGCCGAAAATAGAAATCTTTATTAATTGTAGTTGCCGACATTGGGGGGAACATTTCGACAGCTTCCGTTACTTTTAACCAGCTTTCCTATAAAACAAAATGAAGCTCATTCTCTCTTCTTGCTGGCGCAAGAAAAATTAGAAGTGTCGCAGATCTGGTTCAGGAGTTATTCGCATTTGAAACGAGACGCCCAAACTGTCAATTACATTGCGCCGAAAATAGAAATCTTTATTAATTGTAGTTGCCGACATTGGGGGGAACATTTCGACAGCTTCCGTTACTTTTAACCAGCTTTCCTATAAAACAAAATGAAGCTCATTCTCTCTTCTTGCTGGCGCAAGAAAAATTAGAAGTGTCGCAGATCTGGTTCAGGAGTTATTCGCATTTGAAACGAGACGCCCAAACTGTCAATTACATTGCGCCGAAAATAGAAATCTTTATTAATTGTAGTTGCCGACATTGGGGGGAACATTTCGACAGCTTCCGTTACTTTTAACCAGCTTTCCTATAAAACAAAATGAAGCTCATTCTCTCTTCTTGCTGGCGCAAGAAAAATTAGAAGTGTCGCAGATCTGGTTCAGGAGTTATTCGCATTTGAAACGAGACGCCCAAACTGTCAATTACATTGCGCCGAAAATAGAAATCTTTATTAATTGTAGTTGCCGACATTGGGGGGAACATTTCGACAGCTTCCGTTACTTTTAACCAGCTTTCCTATAAAACAAAATGAAGCTCATTCTCTCTTCTTGCTGGCGCAAGAAAAATTAGAAGTGTCGCAGATCTGGTTCAGGAGTTATTCGCATTTGAAACGAGACGCCCAAACTGTCAATTACATTGCGCCGAAAATAGAAATCTTTATTAATTGTAGTTGCCGACATTGGGGGGAACATTTCGACAGCTTCCGTTACTTTTAACCAGCTTTCCTATAAAACAAAATGAAGCTCATTCTCTCTTCTTGCTGGCGCAAGAAAAATTAGAAGTGTCGCAGATCTGGTTCAGGAGTTATTCGCATTTGAAACGAGACGCCCAAACTGTCAATTACATTGCGCCGAAAATAGAAATCTTTATTAATTGTAGTTGCCGACATTGGGGGGAACATTTCGACAGCTTCCGTTACTTTTAACCAGCTTTCCTATAAAACAAAATGAAGCTCATTCTCTCTTCTTGCTGGCGCAAGAAAAATTAGAAGTGTCGCAGATCTGGTTCAGGAGTTATTCGCATTTGAAACGAGACGCCCAAACTGTCAATTACATTGCGCCGAAAATAGAAATCTTTATTAATTGTAGTTGCCGACATTGGGGGGAACATTTCGACAGCTTCCGTTACTTTTAACCAGCTTTCCTATAAAACAAAATGAAGCTCATTCTCTCTTCTTGCTGGCGCAAGAAAAATTAGAAGTGTCGCAGATCTGGTTCAGGAGTTATTCGCATTTGAAACGAGACGCCCAAACTGTCAATTACATTGCGCCGAAAATAGAAATCTTTATTAATTGTAGTTGCCGACATTGGGGGGAACATTTCGACAGCTTCCGTTACTTTTAACCAGCTTTCCTATAAAACAAAATGAAGCTCATTCTCTCTTCTTGCTGGCGCAAGAAAAATTAGAAGTGTCGCAGATCTGGTTCAGGAGTTATTCGCATTTGAAACGAGACGCCCAAACTGTCAATTACATTGCGCCGAAAATAGAAATCTTTATTAATTGTAGTTGCCGACATTGGGGGGAACATTTCGACAGCTTCCGTTACTTTTAACCAGCTTTCCTATAAAACAAAATGAAGCTCATTCTCTCTTCTTGCTGGCGCAAGAAAAATTAGAAGTGTCGCAGATCTGGTTCAGGAGTTATTCGCATTTGAAACGAGACGCCCAAACTGTCAATTACATTGCGCCGAAAATAGAAATCTTTATTAATTGTAGTTGCCGACATTGGGGGGAACATTTCGACAGCTTCCGTTACTTTTAACCAGCTTTCCTATAAAACAAAATGAAGCTCATTCTCTCTTCTTGCTGGCGCAAGAAAAATTAGAAGTGTCGCAGATCTGGTTCAGGAGTTATTCGCATTTGAAACGAGACGCCCAAACTGTCAATTACATTGCGCCGAAAATAGAAATCTTTATTAATTGTAGTTGCCGACATTGGGGGGAACATTTCGACAGCTTCCGTTACTTTTAACCAGCTTTCCTATAAAACAAAATGAAGCTCATTCTCTCTTCTTGCTGGCGCAAGAAAAATTAGAAGTGTCGCAGATCTGGTTCAGGAGTTATTCGCATTTGAAACGAGACGCCCAAACTGTCAATTACATTGCGCCGAAAATAGAAATCTTTATTAATTGTAGTTGCCGACATTGGGGGGAACATTTCGACAGCTTCCGTTACTTTTAACCAGCTTTCCTATAAAACAAAATGAAGCTCATTCTCTCTTCTTGCTGGCGCAAGAAAAATTAGAAGTGTCGCAGATCTGGTTCAGGAGTTATTCGCATTTGAAACGAGACGCCCAAACTGTCAATTACATTGCGCCGAAAATAGAAATCTTTATTAATTGTAGTTGCCGACATTGGGGGGAACATTTCGACAGCTTCCGTTACTTTTAACCAGCTTTCCTATAAAACAAAATGAAGCTCATTCTCTCTTCTTGCTGGCGCAAGAAAAATTAGAAGTGTCGCAGATCTGGTTCAGGAGTTATTCGCATTTGAAACGAGACGCCCAAACTGTCAATTACATTGCGCCGAAAATAGAAATCTTTATTAATTGTAGTTGCCGACATTGGGGGGAACATTTCGACAGCTTCCGTTACTTTTAACCAGCTTTCCTATAAAACAAAATGAAGCTCATTCTCTCTTCTTGCTGGCGCAAGAAAAATTAGAAGTGTCGCAGATCTGGTTCAGGAGTTATTCGCATTTGAAACGAGACGCCCAAACTGTCAATTACATTGCGCCGAAAATAGAAATCTTTATTAATTGTAGTTGCCGACATTGGGGGGAACATTTCGACAGCTTCCGTTACTTTTAACCAGCTTTCCTATAAAACAAAATGAAGCTCATTCTCTCTTCTTGCTGGCGCAAGAAAAATTAGAAGTGTCGCAGATCTGGTTCAGGAGTTATTCGCATTTGAAACGAGACGCCCAAACTGTCAATTACATTGCGCCGAAAATAGAAATCTTTATTAATTGTAGTTGCCGACATTGGGGGGAACATTTCGACAGCTTCCGTTACTTTTAACCAGCTTTCCTATAAAACAAAATGAAGCTCATTCTCTCTTCTTGCTGGCGCAAGAAAAATTAGAAGTGTCGCAGATCTGGTTCAGGAGTTTAGAAGTGTCGCAGATCTGGTTTCAGGAGTTATTCGCATTTGAAACGAGACGCCCAAACTGTCAATTACATTGCGCCGAAAATAGAAATCTTTATTAATTGTAGTTGCCGACATTGGGGGGAACATTTCGACAGCTTCCGTTACTTTTAACCAGCTTTCCTATAAAACAAAATGAAGCTCATTCTCTCTTCTTGCTGGCGCAAGAAAAATTAGAAGTGTCGCAGATCTGGTTCAGGAGTTATTCGCATTTGAAACGAGACGCCCAAACTGTCAATTACATTGCGCCGAAAATAGAAATCTTTATTAATTGTAGTTGCCGACATTGGGGGGAACATTTCGACAGCTTCCGTTACTTTTAACCAGCTTTCCTATAAAACAAAATGAAGCTCATTCTCTCTTCTTGCTGGCGCAAGAAAAATTAGAAGTGTCGCAGATCTGGTTCAGGAGTTATTCGCATTTGAAACGAGACGCCCAAACTGTCAATTACATTGCGCCGAAAATAGAAATCTTTATTAATTGTAGTTGCCGACATTGGGGGGAACATTTCGACAGCTTCCGTTACTTTTAACCAGCTTTCCTATAAAACAAAATGAAGCTCATTCTCTCTTCTTGCTGGCGCAAGAAAAATTAGAAGTGTCGCAGATCTGGTTCAGGAGTTATTCGCATTTGAAACGAGACGCCCAAACTGTCAATTACATTGCGCCGAAAATAGAAATCTTTATTAATTGTAGTTGCCGACATTGGGGGGAACATTTCGACAGCTTCCGTTACTTTTAACCAGCTTTCCTATAAAACAAAATGAAGCTCATTCTCTCTTCTTGCTGGCGCAAGAAAAATTAGAAGTGTCGCAGATCTGGTTCAGGAGTTATTCGCATTTGAAACGAGACGCCCAAACTGTCAATTACATTGCGCCGAAAATAGAAATCTTTATTAATTGTAGTTGCCGACATTGGGGGGAACATTTCGACAGCTTCCGTTACTTTTAACCAGCTTTCCTATAAAACAAAATGAAGCTCATTCTCTCTTCTTGCTGGCGCAAGAAAAATTAGAAGTGTCGCAGATCTGGTTCAGGAGTTATTCGCATTTGAAACGAGACGCCCAAACTGTCAATTACATTGCGCCGAAAATAGAAATCTTTATTAATTGTAGTTGCCGACATTGGGGGGAACATTTCGACAGCTTCCGTTACTTTTAACCAGCTTTCCTATAAAACAAAATGAAGCTCATTCTCTCTTCTTGCTGGCGCAAGAAAAATTAGAAGTGTCGCAGATCTGGTTCAGGAGTTATTCGCATTTGAAACGAGACGCCCAAACTGTCAATTACATTGCGCCGAAAATAGAAATCTTTATTAATTGTAGTTGCCGACATTGGGGGGAACATTTCGACAGCTTCCGTTACTTTTAACCAGCTTTCCTATAAAACAAAATGAAGCTCATTCTCTCTTCTTGCTGGCGCAAGAAAAATTAGAAGTGTCGCAGATCTGGTTCAGGAGTTATTCGCATTTGAAACGAGACGCCCAAACTGTCAATTACATTGCGCCGAAAATAGAAATCTTTATTAATTGTAGTTGCCGACATTGGGGGGAACATTTCGACAGCTTCCGTTACTTTTAACCAGCTTTCCTATAAAACAAAATGAAGCTCATTCTCTCTTCTTGCTGGCGCAAGAAAAATTAGAAGTGTCGCAGATCTGGTTCAGGAGTTATTCGCATTTGAAACGAGACGCCCAAACTGTCAATTACATTGCGCCGAAAATAGAAATCTTTATTAATTGTAGTTGCCGACATTGGGGGGAACATTTCGACAGCTTCCGTTACTTTTAACCAGCTTTCCTATAAAACAAAATGAAGCTCATTCTCTCTTCTTGCTGGCGCAAGAAAAATTAGAAGTGTCGCAGATCTGGTTCAGGAGTTATTCGCATTTGAAACGAGACGCCCAAACTGTCAATTACATTGCGCCGAAAATAGAAATCTTTATTAATTGTAGTTGCCGACATTGGGGGGAACATTTCGACAGCTTCCGTTACTTTTAACCAGCTTTCCTATAAAACAAAATGAAGCTCATTCTCTCTTCTTGCTGGCGCAAGAAAAATTAGAAGTGTCGCAGATCTGGTTCAGGAGTTATTCGCATTTGAAACGAGACGCCCAAACTGTCAATTACATTGCGCCGAAAATAGAAATCTTTATTAATTGTAGTTGCCGACATTGGGGGGAACATTTCGACAGCTTCCGTTACTTTTAACCAGCTTTCCTATAAAACAAAATGAAGCTCATTCTCTCTTCTTGCTGGCGCAAGAAAAATTAGAAGTGTCGCAGATCTGGTTCAGGAGTTATTCGCATTTGAAACGAGACGCCCAAACTGTCAATTACATTGCGCCGAAAATAGAAATCTTTATTAATTGTAGTTGCCGACATTGGGGGGAACATTTCGACAGCTTCCGTTACTTTTAACCAGCTTTCCTATAAAACAAAATGAAGCTCATTCTCTCTTCTTGCTGGCGCAAGAAAAATTAGAAGTGTCGCAGATCTGGTTCAGGAGTTATTCGCATTTGAAACGAGACGCCCAAACTGTCAATTACATTGCGCCGAAAATAGAAATCTTTATTAATTGTAGTTGCCGACATTGGGGGGAACATTTCGACAGCTTCCGTTACTTTTAACCAGCTTTCCTATAAAACAAAATGAAGCTCATTCTCTCTTCTTGCTGGCGCAAGAAAAATTAGAAGTGTCGCAGATCTGGTTCAGGAGTTATTCGCATTTGAAACGAGACGCCCAAACTGTCAATTACATTGCGCCGAAAATAGAAAATTTCGACAGCTTCCGTTACTTTTAACCAGCTTTCCTATAAAACAAAATGAAGCTCATTCTCTCTTCTTGCTGGCGCAAGAAAAATTAGAAGTGTCGCAGATCTGGTTCAGGAGTTATTCGCATTTGAAACGAGACGCCCAAACTGTCAATTACATTGCGCCGAAAATTGAAATAGGTATATAGGAAAGCTGGCTAAAAGTAACGGAGGCTGTCGAAATTTTCCCCCCAATGTCGGCAACTACAATTAATAAAGATTTCTATTTTCGGCGCAATGTAATTGACAGTTTGGGCGTGTCGTTTCAAATGCGAATAACTCTTGAACCAGATCTGCGACACTTCTAATTTTTCTTGCGCCAGCAAGAAGTGAGAATGAGCTTCATTTTGCTGTATAGGAAAGCTGGTCAACAGTAACGGAAGCCGTCGAAATGTACCCCCCAATGTCGGCAACTACAATTAATAAAGATTTCTATTTTCGGCGCAATGTAATTGACAGTTTGGGCGTCTCGTTTTAAATGCGAATAACACTTGAACCATATCTGCGACACTTCTAATTTGTTCTTGTGCCAGCAAGAAGAGAGAATGAGCTTCATTCTAGTGTATAGGAAAACTGGTTAAAAGTAACGGAAGCTGTTGAAATTTCCCCCCCCCCAATGTCGGCAACTACAATTAATAAAGATTTCTATTTTCGGCGCAATGTAATTGACAGTTTGGGCGTCTCGTTTTAAATGCGAATAACTCTTGAACCGTATCTGCGACACTTCTAATTGTTCTTCCGCCAGGAAGAAGAGAGAATGAGCTTCATTTTAATGTATAGGAAAGCTGGTTGAAAGTAACGGAAGCCGTCGAAATGTACCCCCCAATGTCGGCAACTACAATTAATAAAGATTTCTATTTTCGGCGCAATGTAATTGACAGTTTGGGCGTGTCGTTTCAAATGCGAATAACTCTTGAACCAGATCTGCGACACTTCTAATTGTTCTTGCGCCAGCAAGAAGAGAGAATGAGCTTCATTCTGCTATATAGGAAAGCTGGTTAAAAGTAACGGAAGCTGTCGCAATTTTCCCCCCAATGTCGGCAACTACAATTAATAAAGATTTCTATTTTCGGCGCAATGTAATTGACAGTTTGGGCGTTTCGTTTCAAATGCGAATAACTCTTGAACTAGATCTGCGACACTTCTAATTTTTCTTGCGCCAGCAAGAAGTGAGAATGAGCTTCATTTTGCTGTATAGGAAAGCTGGTCAACAGTAACGGAAGCCGTCGAAATGTACCCCCCAATGTCGGCAACTACAATTAATAAAGATTTCTATTTTCGGTGCAATGTAATTGACAGTTTGGGCGTCTCGTTTTAAATGCGAATAACTCTTGAACCATATCTGCGACACTTCTAATTGTTCTTGCGCCAGCAAGAAGAGAGAATGAGCTTCATTTTAGTGTATAGGAAAGCTGGTTAAAGTAACGGAAGCTGTCGAAATTTCCCCCCCAATGTCGGCAACTACAATTAATAAAGATTTCTATTTTCGGCGCAATGTAATTGACAGTTTGGGCGTGTCGTTTTAAATGCGAATAACTCTTGAACCATATCTGCGACACTTCTAATTGTTCTTGCGCCAGCGAGAAGAGAGAATGAGCTTCATTTTAGTGTATAGGAAAGCTGGTTAAAAGTAACGGAAGCTGTCGCAATTCCCCCCCCCCCCCCCCCCCCCCCCCCCCCCCCCAATGTCGGCAACTACAATTAATAAAGATTTCTATTTTCGGCGCAATGTAATTGACAGTTTGGGCGTCTCGTTTCAAATGCGAATCACTCTTGAACTAGATGTGCGACACTTCTAGTCTGGAACACCTGTAGCATGCGTAGGAATGTCCAGGACACTAAAAGCAAGCTTAGAAATCTCTAGAACACTTTCTCAAGCATGCTATTAGTGTTTTGGACATTCCTAAGCTTGCTATTAGTGTCCTGGACATTCCTACGCATGCTATTAAAGTTATGTACATTCCTACGCATGCTATTAGTGCCGTGGATATTCGTACGCATGCTATTAGTGTCCTGGACATCCCTACGGATGCTATTACTGTCCTGGACATCCCTACGCATGCTATTAGTGTTCTGGACATTCCTAAGCATGCTATTAGTTTTTTGGACATTCCTACGCATGCTATTACTGTCCTGGACATTCCTAAGCTTGCTATTAGTGTTCTGGACATTCCTAAGATTGCTATTAGTTTTTTGGACATTCCTACGCATGCTATTAGTGCCGTGGATATTCCTACGCATGCTATTAGTGCCGTGGATATTCCTACGCATGCCATTAGTGCCGTAGATATTTCTACGCATGCTATTAGTGTCCTGGACATTCCTAAGCTTGCTATTAGTGTCCTGGACATCCCTACGCTTGCTATTAGTGTTCTGGACATTCCTACGCATGCTATTACTGTCCTGGACATTCCTAAGCATGCTATTAGTGTTCTGGACATTCTTACGCATGCTATTACTGTCCTGGACATTCCTAAGCTTGCTATTAGTGTTCTGGACATTCCTAAGCTTGCTATTAGTGTTCTGGACATTCCTACGCATGCTATTACTGTCCTGGACATTCCTAAGCTTGCTATTAGTGTTCTGGACATTCCTAAACATGCTATTACTGTCCTGGACATTCCTAAGCTTGCTATTAGTGTTCTGGACATTCCTACGCATGCTATTAGTGTCCTGGATATTCCTAAACATGCTATTAGTGTCCTGGATATTCCTAAGATTGCTATTAGTGTTTTAGACATTCCTACGCATGCTATTAGTGCCCTGGACATTCCTAAACATGCTATTAGTGTGCTGGATATTCCTACCCTTGCTAGTAGTGTTCATGCGCATGCTATTAGTGTTCCGGACACTCCTACGGATGCTACAAGTGTTCCAGACACTCCTACGCATGCTATTAGTGTTCCGGACACTCCTACGGATGCTACAAATGTTCCATACATTCCTACGGATGCTACAAGTGTTCTTGACATTCCTACGCATGCTACAAGTGTTCCTGGCACTCCTACGCATGCTACAAGTGTTCCTGACACTGCTACGGATGCTACAACTGTTCCTGACATTCCTACGCATGCTATTAGTGTTCCTGACACTCCTACGAATGCTACAAGTGTTCCGGACACTCCTGCGCATGTTATTAGTGTTCTTGACACTCTTGCGCATGTTCTCAGTGTTCCAGACACTCTTCCCCATGTTCTCAGTGTTCCGGACACTCCTAGGAATGCTACTAGTGTTCTGGACACTCCTATGGATACTATCAGTGTTCCGGACACTCATACAGTCGCTATGAGTGGACTAAGTCTGTCCCACAATAATTGCAGACGTCGTGCTTGTTGCTATAAGAGCACGGCACTACCATTGTTTAACAAGGAAAAACACGTGGTGGTTGTAGCGGGTTCACTACGGTCGACAACCCAAAGTATATCTGAGTATTAACTCTTGATAGCTTAAGGGGGGTAGGGGGGAAACAACCCTGGAAGGGGTGGGGTAGGGGTATAACAAACATTATTGCCGCCCCCACCATGATTCGATGCATTTAAGTACAAGCTTTAAACAACAGTTAGCATCTAAGTCTTGGCAGCGCAGTGGTGAAGGTCAGTGACTCACACTCGAGGTAGGTGTGGTTCGAACCCTGGCAGGGTCGATATTTTTACTTCGAAATTTTAGGGGAGTGGCAAAATGGTTAGCTTAAATACTAGTTTCAAACGTTAACTAGTGCGATAGTCGTGAAGATCAGTGACTTACACCCGAGGTAGGTGTGGACTAGTGGGATCTTTTAGCTATGAATTTTTAGGGGAGTGGCAAAATGGTTAGCTTAAATACTAGTTAAAATCTTTAGCTGGTATGATAGTCGTGATGGCGCAGTGGTGAAGGAGAGCAACTTGCACGCGAGGAAGGTGTGGTTCGAAGACACGGTTGGTCCAAGGAAGAGTGAGGAGGAGGCGAGAAGGTAGGGGAGGAAAAAGTCTTTTTATATGCACTATCTCTTTTATGCACCTGCTCAGCGTTGTTTTTAGGAACTTTATTTGAACAATCAAGGAGGATGTACAAACACTTTATATACACTGGTAATGTCAAGGAGTTAGTCTTACTGCAAAAGACTTAGACTCATTTCGCAGTAAAAGTTAACTCATTGAGATTAACAGTGTAGTTATGACAGTTAAAACTTAAGAGTATTTTTACAAGGTAAAGAAGTGTTAGAAGTATTAATGTTTGCAATAGTTGCTTGTTTAGATTAGTGTAGTCTTAAGGAAGACTGTTGGTGGTAGTAACTTACGTTTCGACAAACTTAATAGCAGTCATCTTCAAAGTCAAGTGAAATGTTTCTCACAGCTTCGACTATACTTGTGTGTCTTGTGATACATTCATGTGTAGGAGTTGAGGGTATGTATGGAGAAGATGGGTGTAGGAGTCGGTCTATTGTTGAGGATATTGTCTGTTGGTTTGTTAAAAATAAGTCTGTTGTTTTAGTTCGTATATGAGGTTGTGAATAAGTCTTGAAATGTGCTGGTAATTGTTGTGGTCGGTTTAACGGTTGTTGTTCTAAGGATTGAGTACCAACTTTCCAGTGTAAGTCATTGTCTGTAGTCGATGCAATAAGTAATGCACTCTGTCGAGTTCCAAACACAACATTGACTGAGACTCGACAGAGTGCATTACTTATTGTACCAACTACAGACAACAACTTACAATGAAAAGTTGCTACACACACTTTGAACAAGAACAGCCTAACCAATCACAACCATTACCAGCAACTCACAAAAGACTTTTCACAGCATCATAGGTAGGCACAAACGAACAAACAGACAATACACTTATTTTGAACAAGCCGACAGGCAATAAGGACAACAATAGACCGACTACAACACCAACCGTTCCCATACCTAACCACAACTCCTACATAAACCAGACACATAACTATAGCTAAACCTGTGAGAAACATTTCATTGACTCAGTCATCACCAGCACCAACAGTCTTTCTTAAAACCACACTAATCTAGACGAACAACTTTCACAAACATCTAATACTTTTACAATAGAATATTTCTAAACATGGAATGAAAATACTTATGGTAGCTCTAACTTTCAAATTTTCCTCTAACAATGTGCGTGTATTATTGGAATAAAATAGAATTGATAAAAGTGCTAGAACTTAGCAAAATTTCGTTGCAAAATGCCTAATAACAATCGTTCCATTAAAGTTCAAATTTAAATTTGCCTTTGTTGTTAAAACAACTTCAGATCAAATGAAAAAACACGTTCTAAGCAAAGCCGTTGCTATTCCTAGAATTATATTTGGGTGTTTGCATTTTTCAATGCGGAAAAAACGTTTTAGAGCTACCTTGAAAAAAGATGGTAAACCTGACTATTTTCAAATTCGCCACTTTCGCAAATACCGTAATGTTTGCACCATGAAGGGAGGGAGGTAAAATCATTTTTGATCAGCTCTTACAAGAGAATTATATAAATCGAAAAATTATTTAGAAATATAATGCATAAAATAGTTAGGCCTGCAGAAAACACATGTTTTATCCTGTTCACTTTGTCAACAGGCTAAGATCAATGCGGGTCAACAGCACAAAGTATTATGGCAATGGAGAAAGTGGCGAATATGAAGTTATTTTATCTTGTTATACCTCATGTTTTTACTACTTACCACATACCATTTCGAAGGTGTAATTCTCCCCTATTATTTTTATCATTTTTCATGATTTCGAATCAGTATGTGATCAGATAAGTATTTAACCGCAACCCAAATACTTTTTCTAGTTCATTGGAACAAAAAGCATGTCGAATAAGTGGACCAATACATAGTGATCTAGGGGCATTACTTTAACGAATATCTAGAGAACCAAAAACGCTCTGAATGTAATATCCAGGTTTATGGAACCACGTTATCGAATTTCTGTGAACCCCTACTGTGATCGTACCAGAACGAAATAAACTTCATGATCTCAGAACCGCAAACTTTATTCCTTTTATCCATCATTTCACATACTGACCTAGTTTCATGTGGCCAAAATAATTTCCAAGTTTCTTGGAAACCAGTATTATTCAAATGTATTTAAACACTCAATAAAAAAACATTCAGAAAATTACACCTCCGAAATCTTAAGGAGAATAAAATTAATATAGAAAATATAAATTCCAGGTTTACCATCTCATTAAGTATTTTCAACCATGTATATACTATAGCGAGTTGAAACAACAACAACAACAATATATTTATTTGCACTACTTGTGTCCATAAAGTAATTACAATTAAAGATTTATAATTACTGGTAAGTGACTGGGTACCCAAAATATACCTATATTGAGTTAGTTGGGTACCCAATGAAAGACTAAAATACTTCTTAAAATGATGTGAAGTAAAGTGGAGTGAAGTGGAGTGAAGTGAAGTGAAGTGAAGTGGAGTGAAGCGGAGTGAAGTGAAGTGAAGTGAAGTGAAGTGGAGTGAAGCGGAGTGAAGTGAAGTGACTTATGTGATGTAGGTAAAGTGACGTAACGTGATGCAATTATACAATGAAAAATGATGTAATGTAAAATGATGTAATGTTAAGCGATGTAAGATAAAGTGACGTAATGTAAAGTGATGCAATGTAAAGTGATGTAACGTAAATCATAAATAAATAAATAGTTAAATAAGTAAACAAACAAATAAATAAATAAATAGATAAGTAAATTAAGATATCAATAAATAAATTAAAAAATAATCGAATAAATAAATAAATAAAACTGAAGTAATAAAAAACTAAAAAAAAAACCTGCCTAGAACATACAGCTGTCTTCATCTTAGATTCCTTCTCCCCGAAGGGAGGGTTGACTCACATATATAGACATTCAAAAGCTGTCGCATGTTCGGCCTGTGGTTGAAGGAACAATGACAAAAGGCCAAAGCTCCGAAAACAAACAGCAGTCAAATATATGCTCCATAAAGGATTAGCCTTAGCCTTGAGGATGCTCAAATTAAAAATCAACATAAAACTTAAATTCAAAACTAATTCAAATAAGATAATTCAAATAATAAATAAACAAATAAATAAACAAATAAATAAATAAATAAACAAACAAACAAACAAACAAATAAACAAATAAATATATAAATAAGTAAACAAATATTTAAATAAACAAACATATAAATAAACAAATAAATAAACAAATAAATATATAAACAAACATATAAATAAACAAATAAATAAACAAATAAATAAATAAACAAACAAACAAACAAACAAACAACAAACAAACAAACATATAAATAAACAAATAAATAAACAAATAAATAAACAAACAAACAAACAAACAAACGAACAAACAAATAAATAAACAGACAAACAAACAAACAAACAAACAAACAAACAAACAAACAAACAAACAAACAAATGAATAAACAGACAAACAAACAAATAAATAAATAAACAGACAAACAAACAAACAAATAAATAAACAGACAAACAAACAAATAAATAAATAAACAGACAAACAAACAAACAAATAAATAAACAGACAAACAAATAAATAAACAAACAAACAAACAAATAAATAAACAGACAAACAAACAAACAAACAAACAAACAAACAAATAAATAAACAGACAAACAAACAAACAAACAAACAAAATAAATAAACAAACAAATAAACAAACAAACAAACAAACAAACAAACAAACAAACAAACAAATAAATAAACAGACAAACAAACAAACAAATAAACAAACAAACAAACAAACAAACAAACAAACAAACAAACAAATAAATAAACAGACAAACAAACAAACAAACAAACAAACAAACAAACAAATAAACAAACAAACAAACAAACAAACAAACAAACAAACAAATAAATAAACAGACAAACAAACAAACAACAAACAAACAAACAAACAAACAAACAAATAAATAAACCAACAAACAAACAAACAAACAAACAAACAAACAAACAAACAAACAAACAAATAAATAAATAAACAAATAAATAAATAAATAAATAAATAAACAATTATAATAAATAAATAAATAAGTAAAGAAACAAATAAATAAATAATATCTGTAATATATAAATGTGTTAGAGTCCATGTTCATTGTCAAAGTATAGAGGAATATATTGTATTCTTTCAAAGTCGAGTTTTTCTGGTCAGTTTCCCAGTGTTCAAACAGCAATCATTCAAGAAGTATTTTAACTTTCCAATCACGAGGCATCTATACTATTTATCCATGATTACATGTACTTAATTAGAACTAATTAAAAGCTTGACATTTTTGGATTAAAAACAATTTGGCAAGAACAAAAACAATTTGAAATTCAAATTTCAATAAATAGAACAAAAAGATATAATTCACAGAAATATAAAAATTATTGGATGGTTTGAAATCATTAAAATTCTTTTTTAAAAAAAATATAATTTTTTTCACTTTTGTTACATATAGTCAGTATTTTTTTAATCCAAAAATGTCCAAGCTTGATTCAATAGTCTAATGTTGTATTAAGAAAATAATATTCTTGGTATAAATTAAACATTCATGTAGTTGCTTTATTGCTTTTCGATGGTTGAAAAACATTTCTTTGATAAATATAACCTGTGACTGTACTTGAAAAAAATTGATTACAGCTTTCAAAACTGAATCGCGACCCTCAGTTAACCTCAAAAGACAGGAAATTTTTGCCAAGCTCAAACTAGTTTTCTTTGAAGAAACAAAACCCAAACTCTGTCATAAACACAACAGCAACATTAAATGTGTATGACAACACTCCAAAATGTTTAAATTTGTTTCAGTTCAATACAAACGCTGTACTCATTGGTTAAATTAACATAGAAACTTGTGCTTTTTTAACAGGCTTCCATTTTGGAAGCAGAGCCCTTCATCAGAGTAAAAACTAGAGTGCTGTGTAGGCAGTGTTTTAAATAGATAAAGCAAAGTGAAAAGATGCTAAACTGCCAATATTTAACTTGAATAACAAAATACTGGTGTTTTGATAATTATTAAGTTGTATCAAAAATTTTAAATTCTAAACTTCATTTATACCATGAATATTATTTTCCAACATAATACTATTAAATAAATAAATAAATTCTCACATAATTGCATGGTCTCGTGTGATCTGTAAGATTCCTCATATCCAATATGGTTCCCAATTATATTTCTAAAATACAAAAAAGAAAATTCATTTTAATAACTTGAAAAGTTAGATCAGCAAACCACTGCAATCCCACAATATTTTCACAAAATGCTTGCACAAAATGGCAGCCAAAATTGAACTCCTACCATGCATTTTACAAACTTCCTACTCTGGGTGATACTCATTGGCATAATACGACCAGGTGCGCAACGAGAGGGGGATCAGTGGGTGCGACTGCCCTCCTTTTTGGGGGTGTGAGGGAAATTTTGGAGGTCAAAAAATTACTTAATCTACTCTCTCTGACGTCTAAAACATGAGATTTAAAACCTTTATACTTGGGTCAAAAGTGTCCACAATGCAGGAAATGCCATTTTACAGACCCAAAGTTCAAAAACTTCCTGCAGGGCCATGCATGCCCTCATATTACTGACATTATTATTATTGTAATTAATTTACCAACAGTAACACAGGCTACCCCTCCCCCATAATGTTTTTTGGAGTGGTTATTAGATTTGTCCAAATTACTGGGGGGGGGGGGCAGTGTCAGCTGGCCATTCTGAAAATCAATATTTCAACAGTTGTAACTGTAACAACACACTTCAATTAAGGCAGGAAATGCCATTTCAGAGACCCAAAATTCAAAATATTTTTTCCAGGGGGGTACACCCCTGGACCATCCTATACATGTGTCATTTAACAACGTATTACCCCATTCTGCCACCACCCCTGAAAAAAAATCCTAGCAGTATTCTCAAAAGTAGAGATGTGCCTCACCCCCCCCCCCCCCCCAACACACACACACACACACCACACCCACGTGTGATTTGGTGTGATCATTAATTATGGTGGGAAATTGTGTACATTGTTAGTGTGGTAAATTAGAGAAAATGTTAATTACCTCAATTTGATGAACATAACTTGATTGATCCAGATGACATCACACATATCAAGTCACTTGAGTCGAATGTATTGAGAATTTCTTTAATATCTTCATTGTTTAGTCAGTAAGAAGCCCCCTGAAAGCTCTACACAGAGACTGAGACCTTTAGAAAGAAGAAAGAAACATTAAATAACTCGACAACTGACGTTAAATGACTTTTCTTACCTTCTTGCAAGATGCACACGTGCTCTCCAAGCGTGCCTTAATCACAACTCGTTTTTAATTCGATATTTAAGAAGTAATTTAGCCTCTTACCTCAAGTTATTCTGCGTCTAGATACACTTGATATATCTTTATTCAAATACTTTCTAAAATATTTCATTTTAGTCGTATTTTGAATGAATAAAATCAAGTTAAACATACACTAAATGATTCCACCAACTCAATAATTGTAACAACTTTCTACTCAAAGAATTGGTGTAATCAATTAAAAGAAAAGAAGTCGAAATTTAAGAAAAAAGTCGAAATTTAGGAAAAAAAGTTGAAAGTTAAGGGAAAAAGTCGAAATTTAGGAAGGGAGGAAGGGAAGGAAGGAGGAAGGAAGGAAGGAAGGAGGGAGGGAAGGAAGGAAGGAAGGAAGGAAGGAGGGAGGGAGGGAGGGAGAGAGGGAGGGAGGGAAGGAGGGAGGGAAGGAGGGAAGGAGGGAGGGAAGGAGGGAAGGAGGGAGGGAGGGAGGGAGGGAGGGAGGGAGGGAAGGAGGGAGGGAGGGAAGGAGGGAGGAAGGGAAGGAAGGAGGGAGGGAGGGAAGGCAGGAGGGAAGGCAGGAGGGAAGGAAAGAAGGAAGGAAAGAAGGAAGGAAGGAAGGAAGGAAGGAAGGAAGGAAGGAAGGAAGGAAGGAAGGAAGGAAGGAAGGAAGGAAGGAAGGAAGGAAGGAAGGAAGGAAAGAAAGAAAGAAGGAAGGAAGGAAGGAAGGAAGGAAGGAAGGAAGGAAGGAAGGAAGGAAGGAAGGAAGGAAGGAGGGAGGGATAGAAGTTTTAAACCGACGTCAATTTAAAGAACAGGTTTCAGTTTAAAGGGCCGGTCCCGGCCGGATTTGTCGCACTTTCTTATTAGGCTTTCTTATTCGCCATTTCATTAAAAAAAAATTAACTAAAGCTCAAAGAAATATTAAATGTATATGAAACATTATTTAGTGATGCTTTAAAGCAGCTATTAATAACATAATATTACCTTCAAAATTAATGAAAGGACGCGGCACAGAACAAGAGGTTTAAATCTCCCTCCATCTTCTCTTCGGGTAAAGAATCACGTGACGCGTGACGTCAAGAGTCACGTGCTTACGACATTTAACGAAAGTAAGTCGACGAACTCCGAAGATGACTGATCATTCTTTTTCTATTCTAAAATTTAAAACAAAATAGTTTTCGGTCGTTTTAGGCTGTTCCTAAGTTCCTTGTTTTTTTAATTTATATATATATATATGAGATGTAACCATAGTTTATAGCAATCAAGCACAAACTTGGACAATTATCATCTTCTGAATGGCTTGTTTCTAAATTCTAATTGACAACGACTTTTTAATATCGTTACACAATTTGTCTTGTTTTTTTAAACTACTAAAATAGTTATTTGTCTTCAGTCTAATTCGGAGAGTCTAATTTAATACAAGAACACGAAGCTCCAGGCATTGAAACATACTTTTGAAAATTTCGTTTGAAATTCTGGTTAACCAGAACCTGCTTGATGCTATATTTTAGACGCGTTCTTAACTGCCATTCTCTTCTTTGATTGGTTAATTCTCATTAATTACTTTGCCGTTCTCCGCTCTGATTGGTTAATCTGACCTATATTGCTATTCTGCGGTAATGACGTAATGTGATTGGTCACCTGTATTTTGCCGCATTCTCGCGTCGAACTTGAAAGCGCATGCGCTGGCTTGATGTCAACAAGACGCTTGTGGAAGAGCGCGTTCACTCTCCTCTCAACTTTACTCCGTTTTACGCTGCAAATACTCGCTTACCTTTGCAAACATGGGCAAGAAAATAAAACTGTTTGTTTTAGCTGTACTTGTTGCGGTGATTGCTTATCTTTATCCAACTGTGAAAGAAAAATACACGAAACATGTCAAGCCTCGAGTGGAATTTGCGCTGAAGTTTGGCAGGAAAGTAGCAAATCTTCAAGTTCTGGGAAAACCAGTTCCATGGAGGTTTATTTTGCCAGTAGGAGGAGTCTTACTACTTCTTTTATACGTTAGGGTAAGTAGAGAAACTTCTTCTTGTGTTTGACTTTGAGTTTCTTGCGAGCATTCATCTATATCTAGTTGCTGGTAGCTGCAGGCGTTTCAGAAGCGATATCAAACAACCAGTTCACTATATTTAACTTGTACTTTATTCCCCCAGCAGATAGATACAAATATGTGCGAGAATGTTATAAAACTATTATTATAAAATATAATATATTACAGATATGTCTTTAATATCAAACTGGACAATAACTAACTACAAAGAATAACGGTAAACGGTTGAACCGTTGAGGGAGTTGTGTGTGGTGAATATTTACCAAGTTGATATTGTTGACTGAATTAAGAAAATGTTTAAAAGGTTTATTAATTATTATTTAGACAAGTATTAGCTAAATATCATTGTCTTTTGGTAAATTTAATGATATTCTAGGGTGGGGCATAGTGTGTCAGTCATTTGTGCAGGAAGACCTAATTATTTCATTGAATCATTTTCTATTATTAATATCATTGTCTGAACTTTATTTTTCCTTATTTAGTGTATTTTATCTTTGTCTTTAATATTCCTTTTCTCCATATTAAAACAAAAATTCTGCTCTATTCTTTACACTGGTTTTACTTGTGTACCTGCAAATTATGCTTTATAAACCAAACAACTTTTGTGCATCATGAGTTATTAAATAATTAATGATTCAAACTAATAAACCATGAAATTTTTATCATATATATATATATATAGTTCAATCTACAGACACGGTGTTTCACTGTATTATAGCTCATCAGTGTAGCTTGGAACAATCTGAATGAATTTCATCAATTACTTATACACATGCGATCGTCGGTGACAACCGCATGTGGGACAGCATCGGTGAAGTGTACATTCAGATAGTGTGAAGTGTGCATGGGCCCATATATTATATATATATATATATATATACAAACGAGCATGTGTGATTTTGTTCACAGAATGTATGCTGAAGATCGTTGATCTACCGGTGTGAAACTCTGAGTAACAATGAACAGTTTTAAGTTTAATTACTAGTATATATTTACCCTGTCTCCTTCACTGCTGTGTTGTTGAGCACTCTGTGAGGATAGTGTAGCCCTTGTAACAGTTTGAGTGAGCACTCTGGCCCTACACCACTTCATGCTCTCTACATGTAGATGTGTGCACTATACTTAATATACTACCGGTATCCCACAAGCAGTTGTGACTAGCAATTGCTTGGGTATATATAAGTGGTGTTCTCACATCTAGATTGTTCCAAGCTACACTGATGAGCTGTAATACAATGAAACACATGGTCTATAGATTGAACTATATATTTACTGTATATAGGTATATAGCATGGTTACAGTAATACATTTTTCAATGTATTGAATATTCATGTTAATTTATTCCAGAGGAGAAAAAAGAAATTACAGAAATTGAAAGAAGCAGAAGAGAAAAGAAAAGCAGAGTTAGCAGCACAGTATAAAGCACTTGGTGGCCCATTACTCACTCCTGATCAAGGTAATTGTTATAAAATTAATATTTATTACAGCTTTCTGTCTGTGTAATCTAGTGACCAGGCAACCTCGTACCCAGGGTCTTATCTCTGCTGGGTATTAAGTTGGTGACCAGGCTGTCATTGTGTGTAGTCTTTTTTGATTAAAACAAGATGCCTGGTCAGGCATTCACTCGGGCTACTGCAAAATCACAGTGCTATATATAGTAGGTGAAGGTGTTTTGCAATCATATACATGCGCAGGTTGTCACATGCAGTGATAAGATCTAAAGTCTATTAAACACATTGGTCACAGACAAAAGTCAAAACACAATCCAATTCTCCGATAGAAAACACAATTTGCAATAACAAAACATGATTGCCTGTATTTATTAACGTAATTAACACACAAAACACATCCGGGATGAGAAAGGGCACTCACTCACTCACTCAATCGAAAAGAAAGAAGGCACATGTAGTCATGCACTAGCTGGTCACATGCATAGATATAGTCACATGCCTCGCATACCTGTTTTGCAAAACTTATTGGTCAATATTGCCAGTGGCTGTGTGGAGGACTAATAACGCGTCGCAAAAAAATAAAAATAATCGTGAAACCTAGACTTGCGGTAGCCCGAGTAATTACTGTACAAACGTTTACCAAGATCATAGAAATACGTACTGATTTGCTATGTTTAATAATCATGATAGCTCAGTGGTCTAGGTATTAATCACCTAATCTGTAGGCTAGTCACTGCAAAACTGCATGTACTGTATGTATATTAATTATATTGCTGCTATACAGTAGCACTGCTGATGTCAGTCAGCTCCGTGCAGCTAGGATGAAATGTGTTACCTACAGTATGTAATAAATATTTATTATAACTGTCAACTACAGTACATTGGGGTCTGTGGTTGGTTATTGTCATGTGGTATGCATCCTTTACTGAACATAATTTTGAACTACAGTAGCAAGTAGAACTTCTGCCTTTATTACTGGATACTCATGTCTCATGATAACTAGTGCTGACAGATATACATATAAATTAATCATAATGTTATAATATTGCACAGTAGTGTCACTAGCCAGGATGAAAATTTGGAAAGACTTGTGAGCAAATTCAAGTTAACATGATTAAAATTATGGTGAATAATTCACACACTTTGGAGTATTAATAGATACTGTAAGCTGATTTTCATATAGAGGATGCTGAGATCACATGCCAAAGCTAACCACAAGGCACCAAAATTATATTTAACTACCATAACATTAACCCTGATGCATACCACACTTGACAGATAAACAACCACAGGCTCCGCCAGCACCGGTGCCATCACCAGCTGTGATCCACGCTGATGATGGTGATATTGGAGGTCGAATCCAGTCCTTCTCTGAATGGTCCTCTACAAATACAGTGAATGTGTTTGCCCTAGCGAGGGCTGGGTTCTGCTACACAGGACGAGGAGATGTTGTGGAATGTTTCAAATGTAAAGGAACACTGAAGGAATGGGAACAAAATGATGACCCACTGTCTTCTCACAAACAATATTATCCAGATTGTGAGTTTGTTAAAAAATGCATAGCAGAGACTGAAATTGAGAAGTTATCATGTCGGAAAAGAATAGATGACTTGCTGGCTGCTAGCACTTCATGTGTAAACAAACTGAAAGAGGTTCAGAAAATGAAGTTATCCAGCAGTGGAAAGACAGGTAGTGTCAAAAACCAGAACTTACACATGACAGAGATCACTTTTCTATTATAATTATTATACTGCATATGGGTCTTCTGTATCAATGACTGAAAGAGAGTGATCACTGACCTACAGTATATTATAACTGGACTGTGGGTGCCCTATATCAATGACTGAAAGAGAGTGATCACTGACCTACTGTATATATAACTGGACTGTGGGTCCTCTATATCAATGACTGAAAGAGAGTGATCACTGACCTATATATAACTGGACTGTGGGTGCCCTATATCAATGACTGAAAGAGAGTGATCACTGACCTATATATAACTGGACTGTGGGCCCTCTATATCAATGATTGAAAGAGAGTGATCACTGACCTATATATAACTGGACTGTGGGTGCTCTATATCAATGACTGAAAGAGAGTGATCACTGACCTATATATAACTGGACTGTGAGTGCTCTATATCAATGACTGAAAGAGAGTGATCACTGACCTATATATAACTGGACTGTGGGTGCTCTATATCAGTGACTGAAAGAGAGTGATCACTGACCTATATATAACTAGACTGTGGGTCCTCTATATCAATGACTGAAAGAGAGTGATCACTGACCTATATATAACTAGACTGTGAGTCCTCTATATCAATGACTGAAAGAGAGTGATCACTGACCTATATATAACTAGACTGTGGGTCCTCTATATCAATGACTGAAAGAGAGTGATCACTGACCTATATATAACTGGACTGTGGGTGCTCTATATCAATGACTGAAAGAGAGTGATCACTGACCTATATATAACTGGACTGTGGGTCCTCTATATCAATGACTGAAAGAGAGTGATCACTGACCTATATATAACTGGACTGTGGGTGCCCTATATCAATGACTGAAAGAGAGTGATCACTGACCTATATATAACTGGACTGTGGGTGCCCTATATCAATGACTGAAAGAGAGTGATCACTGACCTATATATAACTGGACTGTGGGTGCCCTATATCAATGACTGAAAGAGAGTGATCACTGACCTACTGTATATATAACTGGACTGTGGGTGCCCTATATCAATGACTGAAAGAGTGGGTCCTCTATATCAATGACTGAAAGAGAGTCAAACTGGGGGGTCCCTATTGAGTATTGACGCTATATCAATGACTAAATTGTTTTTAAAATATGACGTTACAACATCAATTGATTGAGATACGAGAGCGGTAATAATTTCAGCAACTATTAACTTATTGCTCTGACTGGCTTAAGCGAAAGATGCGTAATCAACATGCAGCAGCTGTTCTCTCAAGTGACAGCATTATTTTTCAAGCATTTCATCAATTTATAATTTGAAATTGAAATTGATTTTTTTTTGCTCTCAATTATTCATAACACATAAAAAAGTTTTCTGTGTCGCCTGTGCAAATGCTTTTTCCGTTTAACGGACGTTTTAAACCAATCAAAATGGATGAGAAATTGTTGGAAATTACTGATTTAGGAAGTCTTGTAACTGAACTGAAAGACGAGCTGATTGAAAGTAGGTTTGTGCGTTGCTAATTGATGAGATATTGAGTTTAGTGCTTGTAGTGTACACTATAAGCTGACGCCGAGAACAATAATCATGCTGTTTCTCACTTGCTTTTTCTCGGAATTCTCATGGACGTATGCATGGTTGACTTGTAACGAGTTGGGGCAATGTCTCTGTTCCCGCTCTGACTCATTTTTGGACGATTTAATACCATGTACTTACTTTGACTCTGATCTAGTTGTCTCGTTGTCTAAACGACTCAAACAGGACATCGATTCGACCCTGTCTATAGTGACTTGCTTTTTCAGTAATTGTCGTTTAATTTCAGGAGGTCGAGGGGGCCGGGGGCGCTTATTTAATTTTTTAGCAAACACCGCAATATGATTCCATAAAAACGCAGAACTTTAATAACAATCTTAACAAGAACAATAACAAGGATTTAAAAAAAAATGAAACCCTAGTTCTCTGCTCTAGTAGATAGAATACAAGTTATATTTATAATGTAGCTAATTGTTCTCAATCAATGACAAGTTCATCGTCACTTTCGTCAACAACAAGATTGTCGGGCGCAGCATCCTCGACGTCCAACTCTGTGATTCCGTCGAAAGGGTCACGTTCACGTGATTGGGTTGATAGCATGTTGAGGGGGGCGCTTATTTTATTGGAAAGGGCGCTTATTCGAATCACTACGGTATCTTAGGCGTTATCGAATATAATTATATAAGTCTCAACCGATATATTCATGTAATTAGGGGCTGTTCATACTAAGTGTAGTCGGAGTTACCGATCGACCGATCAGAGTCAATCTGAATGTATTAAGCGTTCAAGTGGGGAACTAATATTAATCTAAACTAGTCTGATGTCGATCTCAACGAGTCTCAAATTTCAGTATGAAAGTTGTGTTGAACAACAAAGTATACTGTACGTTTTATGTGACTGTATATGTATGTGTATGCGTATAATATATATTTATAGGCAAACGTTTTTTAGTATCACTCAACTTTTTTTCACATGCGACTTAATAAAAGTTCGTATAAATCTTTAAAAAAACCCAACTTTTATTACGATTCGGGGCTTGCGTCCTTAGATTTGTTATACGTAGCTATCTATAAATGTTTTATGACCTTTTCAAATGTTGTTGAGTATTATTATAAATAATTAAATTGACTTTAATTTCTTCTCTTTTAGCTCAGAAACACTTGGCTGATTTGCAGAAACGTTTAGACACAACTGAACGAACAATGCACTTGGTGATGAAACAGATGGAAGCTGTGACCAAATGTCTTGCCAGAACCTTAGAAAATGATCCTTCTGGTGATGTCAAAGAAATCAATGATGGCTTGAAAGTTATGAAAGAAAGCAACGTTTAAAAAAACACCCATTTCCCTTCCACAAGCTCTTTCAAATTATTAATATATAAAATAATTAATATATAGACGTTGCACGAATGACGTTTGATTCGATTCACACATTTCCCCGATTTGGCCAATTCATCTAAGAATTTTAAGTTTTAAATATTATCTTTCAAAATATTTCCTTATTTATACAGTTTAGGTTGTAACATTTTTTTCTGTAGTTAATTGTATAGTAATTTATTGGTTTGTAACATATTAAGTAAAAAATATTTAATGAGGGTAATACTTGACTGATTACAACTTATAATTAAAGTTGTGAGACTCAGCGCAGATTATTTTTCTGTGCTGAATAATATTGTAAAAAAGAAAAACAAACTAATGGATAATTGAGCTAGTAAGGTTTTAAAATTTAATTTGTTCTATTTATGATACATTATGTATTTACTCATGGCGTACGAAAATTCGATAGTAGATTTTAATGTCCAATTTTTTTGACCATTTGACTGTCTGTACTGTACTGTGCTCTATGCTAGTATAAGATCCTTGTCACGTGATAACAAGGGGGTGGCGTGGGTCTGTCTGTCTGTCTGTCTGTTTGTCTGTCTGTCTGTCTGTCTGTCTCTGTCCATCCGTCTGTAGACAGTCTGTTTTTTTTATGCAGACTTACTAGCCTAGTCTCTAGGCCTTCCTCGATTAACGCGTTTCGGAAGTGATCCGCTTGGGAAGGCCAAGCAAAATTCGTAAACACTTTCACTTTACAGCTTGGTTGTTTATTGAGGAAGAATATATTAATTGCATTGTGACGTCTTCGTGTTCGTGCAATGCTCGCACAATGTTCGGAGATGAACGGAAGAAATGACTTGTGGGACCAGGCCTGCAAAATGGCGACAAGGAAGAAGATTTTTTGAAAAATGAATAAAACATGAAAGAAAGATTTATACAGAACTATACGTTCTTGCTTAATGTCACTACTACATGGAATAAAAAGTGGTAAGGTCAACAAAACGTTTTAGGTTAATTGTTTGTATTGCTCGTGTTTTTATACTGAGACAAATTTGCATTTCAATCGTAGTTTTAATAACTTACTATTATCATACAATATGCTAATTTGTAATTCTTTAAAAGTTTCATGGTTACAAATAATAATAATACAAGCGGGAATTTGTGGAAACACCACGTTTATTAAATAATGAAATAGATATTATTTATTTTAAATAAATAAATAACAAACGCGTGTTTCCACAACTTCTCTCATTATATATGCCAATTTTTATTGTGAATTGTTATGATTTAATAAAGTAAGGACAGTGTTATTAACATTTTTGGTTGAGTTGAAGTTATCTATAGAGATAACAGGAGATAGGCACTAATTTATTTTTAATTTAATATTAAATATAGATAATGAGAGTATGAGACTAATTACTGTATTTAATACAAAATAAATAGAATAGTTTGTACTGATACAAACTTTAATGTTTGCTATTTTATAGAATGCTATAAAGTTATATTTGAGCACAGTGTGAATATTTAAGAAGGACTTTAGAAAATAACATGAGAGGTAGTGTTTTAATGTTTAATATAAAATTATAATTATATTTTAATTAATATATATATATATATATATCACTTATAATATATATATATATATATATTATAAGTGATATTGGGCATTTCACTCGATTATATATATATATATATATATATATATATATATATAATATGTCACCTGAAGATCGCCCCGCGTGAAACTGACAGTTGCAACACTCTTATATATATATATATATATATATAATATGTCGCCTGAAGATCACCCCGCATGAAACTGACAGTTGCGACACTCTTATATATATATATATAATATGTTGCCTGAAGATCACCCCGCATGAAACTGACAGTTGCGACACTCAACATTTTGAGGTAAGCCCACTTAAACTATACTATATATATATATACTATACTATACTATATATGGTATTGAGCACTCTCTAACATTTCGTGAACCATAACTCACTTATATATATATATATATATATATATATATATATATATATATATATATATATATATATATATATATATATATATATTATAATGTATTTTAATTATAAAGTACATGATTATCAGGGTTTTTGGGATCATGGAAAACAGAAAATTATTGAATTTTAATTCTGAAAACATACATGTACAATAATAATCTCACCTGGAAATAAGCCCTGTGATAAAAAGGGTGTTTTAGCTTTGAACTCATTTCTATAATTACCCAGGTCTTTGTGTGGAAGACAGACAGACAGACAGACAGACAGACTGACTGACAGAGACAAACAAACAAATTATTCTAACTCCTGTGATGCATGCATGTGGTAATTACATTAATTACATGAATAGTTTATTTTGAAATGCCAAATTTCTTTTCAATTATAATGACCTGGAAATTACACATGGCCAAAGATAAGCACAGAAGACAAGTCTTTTGAGAATATATAAAGCCAAGAACCTATCAGACTTTTACAGTTTTTCATGATCATGATAATATGAAAAATCTGGCTGCCCCAACCAGGAATTAACCCAGGCTCTCCAAATAAAAATTGATAATACATATACTGTACAACAGTAGCTAGAAAGTTATAGTATCCAATGACAAGAATTGATTAGGAATTAATATCTATATTTTTTAAGATAAAAGAGAAATTTTCAAGAAAGAAAGACTTCCATTGGATGAACAAGATGTAGCTTCTCTGGATGAAGTTGATAAAAATGCTAAATCAAACAAAACACATTCAACCAAACAAGACAGACATGCTCAGTCTAAATTATCTAGAAAATCCCTGAAACGGCATTCTGATAAGCATAATCTATGTGAGGTAAATTATTTCTATTGTTATAAATACATGTAACTTAATGTAAATTACTGGGGTTTTTTTTGTTGTAATTGATCAGAGAGGATTATTAGCACAGTGTGTAAGGAACAAAAAGTGCAACACAAGATGAAGTTGAGTTATGTGGCTGTCATCTGTGATCTATTACAGCACACACACAGAAATGTAATATACTGTATCTAATTGTTTTATACAATAAAAATTCAAGTGGTTTATTGAAAGATGTGACATAAAAAAAACAAGTCTGCTAATGTGATCTGATGTGATTTGATCTCTGTGTGATATTTCGATTGTTTCAACACTGCCTACACAGCATGCTACTTTTATTTCACTATTTGGAAAATGCACACTGTAGATTGAAGCCCAACATTGCAGACATTTAGACCTGAATTACATAATAATGTAGTCTCAGTCATCTACTGTATGCAGTCTGATATCTGTTTAGACATATATCATCAATCTTTGCCTTTCTTTAAGCTGTACCATTAATATCAAGTT
Source organism: Paragorgia papillata (assembly GCA_035771165.1). Taxonomy (NCBI): domain Eukaryota; kingdom Metazoa; phylum Cnidaria; class Anthozoa; order Scleralcyonacea; family Coralliidae; genus Paragorgia; species Paragorgia papillata. The sequence goes on along the minus strand of JAWNZC010000114.1, from coordinate 2,902,993 downwards.
TAAGATATATAATGATTTTTAGGCACATGTAAAGGATTCCTATTCCCCACAGAGCAGGGGTCATTTGAAACATAAAAGAAGACGAGACAAGGAAAGAGCTGTAAGTTGAATAATTTATTGACTATCATTTTAACTGTGTGTCAATTTTCTGTCCTACTATAGTTGATGTAAAGTATGAGTTGTAATGAATTAAAGTTTCTTTTTAGTTAATAAGAGACGCAAAAATTGGCACTCATGCTGAAAACACAAATGAAAGGAAAAGTTTTATTACCAAAAACAGATTAACTGTGAGTTGATATTTTTTGGCTAATATGAACAGTTTGACTGTAGTGGTGTAATATTGCTACTATGATGTGATTTATTACTAACTATATTTCCTCTTTTGAGTATTTGCAAATTCTTGTTACTGTAGGAACCTGTCAAATGTTCATTTTTTTTAGAGATACATTGGAATCTATAATAAAGGGAAAAAATCTGAGACAATCTATAGAGGTTAGTGCGTGATTAATACAAATTTATTATAAAGATTATTTTATACAGGGATTGAGAATGTAGCAATCTTAGAATGTAGCGCAATGTCTTACAATGTAGCATAACGTCTTAGACTGTAGCGTAGTGTCTTATAATGTAGCGCAACGTCTTAGAATGTAGCGCAATGTCTTACAATGTAGCGTAATATCTTACAATGTAGCGCAATGTCTTAGACTGTAGCGTAGTGTCTTATAATGTAGCGCAACGTCTTAGAATGTAGCGCAATGTCTTACAACGTAATGTAACGTAACCGCAGGTGCTGTCACAAACTGTTATAGTTAATTTTAGATATTGCAAGTTGAGATGTTTAGTATTGAAAAGTGGGATACTAGATTTCCAGGAGGGATACCAAATTCAGAAACCTGGTATCCGATTTGGATACTGCTGGAAAAATTTTATAATTTATATATGAATTACTTTTTTTATTGACTGTATAGAACAAAGAAAGTCTAAATTTTTTGATAAGGTAATGTTGTGCCGTGCTTACAGTATTACAGATTTGTTTGATATCTGTTTATTGTTGTTTTCTGTTTGTTTGTTTGTTTATTTACCATATACATGATCTTTTATAGGTATCCGATAGGTTGAAGGACAAAACTAATAAGGATATGTCAAAAGTACTTGATTGTTCCTCTTTCCAAATCAGACCTTTACATGCAACTAGCATGGATATAACTACATGTATGGATCATTTAAATTATCAACAAGATATCAACTCAGGTATTTTGGCTGCCTAAGTTTTCTCTTTGACTAATACCAGTAAATTATTTTGGTATTAGACAGTAAGATTTTTACAATAAAGTGTTTGGCCAGCCTAAGCTGGAGTGGTAAAGATGTTTGAAAATTTACATTAATTTATATTTATTTTGAAGGATCTTCAAGTTACAAGTCAGATCATAAAGACCAACTTGCGTAATGTTAAATTATTCTTTAATAATTTTCAGCAATTATAGGAGTTAATAATATTTAATATTTTATTTGTAATCATTATGCTTAATTTAGCAGCAGCATTGAAAGAAAAGAAGTCGATTCATCTCCAGCAAGGTGTGTAAGATCCTACACACAGTATAAACCTGTGCTGGCATTCAGTGAATAAAATATTAATGTTAAATAGATTTTATAAATAAATAAATTTTTATGATTTTTTAAAGACTTTCATGTACAATTTTTCCCTAACAGCTTAGGAAGTGTCTCTACATCCAAAAATCAGTTGAAAGATGATGCGCCATCAGGAAACCTACCACTTAAGGTAATTTAAACGACAACAACAACTGCAGCAGCAGCAACAACGGCAGCAACTGCAGGAACGACAACGGCAGGGAACAACAACAAGAACGACAGCAACAACGACAGCTTTTCTACTAAATTGGATTAGTTGCTTGGTAAAAACATTTATCGAAATGTTGTTAAATGTTAACCACCAGTTCAAACTATAATTGTTGTTTGTGTCATGTTTACAGACACCGTTAAATAACATAACACAAAAATTAATCAATAGCCTCGAACCATCTGAAACATTTGGAAGAGGTTTGTGAATGTTTTAATACTCCAATTTCTCTTTTCATTATTAATATAACATTAATAAGTTTGTCTCTATAACACTAATAAGTCTGATTATATTCTACTATAGATTGTTTGCAAGAGCTCCGTAATGAACTCAAGACATATTATCGGAAAAGGTTTGTTCATTTATACGTACAGTACAATAAAGTGCAGTACAGTACACAGTACAGTGCAGTGTACAGAAATCACGAATGACGTAAAATGGCATGGAAAGGTGTAGGATGGCGTCACGTGGTGGGAAAAGCCAGCCAGCTTTCAAAACTATCCAACTTTAGCTTGTTTTTTCTAATTGTTTTATAACACAAATAAAACATATCGCTCCTATGCATAGTAGGTTCGTGAAGGTACGTTTGATGCCATTCTTATCACATTCGCAATTTTGCTTCAATTTCTCATTCAATGATGAATACTTACAGACTACAAATAGTTTTTTTCCTGGCCTGTTAAGACTTGTACCTCACTAATCTGTTTCTATTTCTACTTTTCTACAGTTCTTCCTCACTTGGTTGCTGTGAAAGTGAATTGCCAAAGTCTATTTCGACGCCAGTCAACCCTGTCACCCCAGGTATAGTTATCAGTGGAGTGTGGAGTTCAACTTGATAGTAAGGATCAACCTTTTATTTCCAAAAACTAAAAACTTACTAAGGTTTCTGACAATTGTTAATTTGCAGTTCGAATAGGAAGTAAGGCGGAGTCAAGGAGGAAGCTTTTCATGTCTTCGATCAGTAAAATTGGACTTCTTTCAAGGCAAAGTATGGAAACGGCCAAGTTACATAGAGACCAAAAATCTGAGAATGAAGAAACTCTAATGGAAGCTGAGAAAATATCTGAACCAAACGTAAGACCAACGAAACGCAACAGCAAAAACAGATTATTATTGCATTCGACGTAGGAATGCACAAGATCAATTATGAAAATGCAAAAAGTTTGTCTTGTCTTTTTTGTAGGAAAATATCTCCAGCGCAAGGTCTGGAGTGGCGCAAGAATACAGAACTAAATATCACCACCTAACAGATAATACAGAATTTTGTTTTAAAAGCAATCAACCAGATTTTCTTTCTCAGCCATTCTCCACAGCACAGGAACAGATATCAACGCAAACAACTGATCATCAACCAAGTAGCGATTGTTCGTTTGATATGTTAAGTATTTTAGATCAAGATTTAAGATGCACAGATGAAGTGAGTCTCTTTGACTTGCAATCTCCATTTTATTCAAATGTATCTCCGTTAAAGAAACCTTCACTGGAAATAGCAAGTCCACCAGGAAAACTTTTTCCAAGGAAATTATTCTAATGTAGGAGAACATCTCTTGAATATTTTGCTTGATATATATAATTTTGCAGATCAGTAATACTTTGTCAGAAGTTTTAATCAAACTTTCATTGGAGTGAAAGACTATAGTCTTTTATAAAAAGGCAACCCTAAAACGACGCGAGCCCCCAATCATAAAGACACCCTTCCCAATCATAAAGACAACCCCCCCCCCCCCCACCCCAATAAAAAAGATGACCCTATGTACCACCTTAACAGTCAGTGCAAGTTTACAAAAAGAGGATTCTCTACTCCGCATGCGCAGTCAGTTACATTTGGTCAGCTTTATTGAATAGTCACTACTGCACCACATGTGGGAGACACTAAAATTGGACGTTGCGTTTGCGCATGCGTAAATGTTTGATTTTAAATAGTTGACGGAAGCAGTATTGCGATTGATTATAAATATTTATTGATTGATTGATTAACATCACCTTTCTCTCTGACAGGACTTTGCTCGAAACGTTAGATTCCTACGTTCTCTGTTTCAGCAGTATATCTAACCTTACTATATTTCGATTGTTGTTTCTACACTGCCTATGCAGCACGCTACTTTTATTTCACGGCTTGAAAAATATCTGATAACAAGGTCGTTTTAGATCGTTTTAAGTTGTAACTTTAGATCGTTAGTAGGTCGTTATAGATCGGTTTACATCGTTTCAGATCATTTTACGTCGTTTCAGATCGTTTTAGTTTAAACTACGGAGTGTGATCAGCTTGAAAATTTTAATTGAATAACTAGGACATATTGTTTTACTTTCTATTATTTATTTTTAAAATGATTCACAGAAATATTGTTTTTAATTTACAAACTGAAAGGTTTACATAAAATGAAAACTGTTTTTTTCCCTCTTGAATTTCATCCATGTTTTGCACAAGAATTCTCAAGCTGGCATTCTGCCAAGCTAAAGACTACTGAGTACTGGATTTAAAGAGTGAAATAATCTGTCAGATTTAAAATGGTTTTGGCAACCTGCAAGCCACCATGATAAGAACACACTACATAATCCCCAGCAATCTCATTTACCAGCAGCAAGCCAAGTACATCATTTAAATCATCTATAATTCATCATCATTATTCACCACAATACGATAAGGCTCAAATACAACAGGTCTTATAAAGAGTTTATTTCTTTCTAAATTAGCTTTCATTTCTTTTAAATCTGCTCCAATGTTAACTACTTTTCCAGTCAACTCCATGCTTCGTTTATGTTCCAATGCTTCGAGGACCTTAGTTGATCTAAAAGGAACCTTTGTAAGAATTGAAAGTGAATGTACTTTCCCTCGAACACTTCGTAATGAAAAGATCAAATATAGTCTGGATGTCTTTAATGTGTCTCCACTTGCAGCGAGGTTGTTTGTAGTTACATTCAAATCCACTACTTCACTTGCCATCACTTGCAGAGTTACTCGAGGAGTGATTAATGAAAGGGAATATAATGATTTACTAAATTGTTTTAAGCAATGTTCTCCACAATCTTGTAAGATTTCTTCAGCAGTTGTACTCAGTTTAAATCTTGTTCCAACATCTTTATTAGCCAGCACAACTGGAGAACACGTGTAGACTTGAAGAGAAGGAAAGAGTAGTAAAGGCAGGAGAATTAGAGCAATATATTTATGAAAACCTCGCAGAGCTGTACGAAAATACATCCAAATAGCAACAACTACAACGGCTGTCAAGACCACATAGACGTACATGGAGAGACGAAATGATTTTGAAATACTTGATATTGCATCAAAGAAATACATAAAAGTAGGGAAGGTGAAGAGAGCAGTAAACGCCAAGTATTTCCATCTCGAAGTCTCGTCATTCCCTCCTGCTTCTCCAGAACGATCTGATCTCTTCTTTTTGGCCATCTTCATCCTTCCTCACGTCTTCCAAACAAATGATTTAAAAAAAGATATCTTAACACTCCAAAGGATTCTGATTTAAAACGTGTTTTCTTCTCTGTGGTTCTTCGCTTCTAATTCAATTAAACACCGGAAGTGAAAATGTCGCAAATTATCCCGGCAATTTCCGACCACTATTTACGCAGGCTAGCGTATGGTATTTAAGACGGTGTTTCCCTCGGTCTCTGACGCTGTGTAATATTTGGCGGGAAAGTTGTTTTCCTTGTCAGTTCGTGTATCCTTGTGTTAGAAAACTTGGTATTACTTTTTAACCATGAAGCTGATCACTCCAGAAATTTCCTGGCATGGAAAGGAACCTTTATTCAGTATTGATTTTTCTTTGTACAGTAAATCTACGCGTTTGGCTACGTGTGGCGCTGATTTTAACATCAGGGTATATAAACTCTAATTACTCTATCCTATATTTGTCCTTTAAAATTGGTTACAATGTCCATTTCATAATGCGGTTTATTGGTTTCAGATCTGGTCAATATCCACTGATGATAATGGTGATTCCAAGGTCGATTTCAGAGCTAATTTATCACGGCATACAAAAGCTGTAAATGTCGTCAGATTTTCACCACAAGGTTTAAAATTATAATTTTATATTTGTGATTTTATTAATATCTTCAAGCATTGTTGATCGAGATGGCACTGAAAAGACTTCTGATTTCGTTTATTTACTAGGAAACGTATTAGCTTCTGGTGGAGATGGTCAGTATTAAAATGGATGTATTTTAAATATAATCAATTTATATTTTAATAGTCATATTCCACATTATATATATATACTATAAGTGGGCTTACCTCAAATGTTGATGGTCGCTACTATATATATATACAGTATATATATATATATATATATATATATATATATACACAAACAAGCACGTGTGATTTTGTTCACGGAAAGTGCTCAATACCATAAAGGTAGAGTGAATATAGTATAATTTAAGTGGGCTTACCTCAAAATGTTGAGTGTCACAACTGTCAGTTTCATGCAGGGTGCCTGAAGATCGCCCCACGTGAAACTGACAGTTGAGACACTCAACATAAATAAATAAATCATATGGTTGTGGCAACAGTTGCATGGTACGATCATAACCATATATGGCAATATTTGTGTTTAGCTGTCCGTGCAACCAAATTAAACTCGGCAACTGTTGCCCTGCTTTATCAAACAGTAAGCAAGTAGCGACAATGTACTAGCTGTCTGATAAGTGAGCTATGTATGATAAAGTCTACAACCACATCGGAAACAATCTTTACTGGCACCACCAAAAGTCAAACTTGTTAATTATACCAGTAAAGATGAATCTAATAAGTGCTTTATTATGGTACAATGAGTTGAGTTGGTCAACAGAGGCAGACATAAGGCTCCTCTTTTGATGACTACTACCCTAAGGTGATAAGGGTACCACTCCATACAAATAACCCTGAAATCTTATAGAGTTCTCAAGACCCTAAATGCACCTGATAGGACTCACCTCATTCTTTGCTCTTGGCCGAGTATGTACCATAAATTTTCCAGAATCTTTCTGGAAAAAGTGACCTGCCCAAAAAGAACAGAATATGTAATTAAAAGAATGCGCTGTTGATTTAGATTGCTTTGTAATTATTTGGAGACTGTCTGATAGCTCCGAGACCAATAATGGCTTCTCTCATTTGGGAGGGTTGAATTCAGAGGATGTTGAAAGCAAGGAGACATGGCAAGTTCAGAAAATGCTAAGGTATATAAATGTGTATTTAAAGTGAAGAAAATTCAAAAGAAATGTTATTTTGATTTGCCAAAAGGACCTAATTACTAAAGAATTAGTTTTGAATATGTCACGATCTGGTGTAAAAATTATTTATTTACTATCTAGAGGTCATATTGAAGATGTGTATGATTTAGCATGGTCTCCGAATGGATCTCAGTTGATATCTGGCTCTGTGGACAATAGTGTCATTATTTGGGATATAACTAAAGGTATTCAAACACAGCAGGCAGCATTGTTATGAAGCTATTTTGCTGTCTTTGAAAGTTCATTTCTACCTTCCTTCCTTTTTTCTCCCATCCTTTCTTCTCTAGCACCTCTACCTTTCTTTATTTCCACTCTCCCTCATTCCTTCCTTCCCTATTTTTTTCTTCATTTCCTTTCTTTTCTGTCACTTCCTTTTCTTATTTATTCCTTTCCTTCCATCTCCCCCTTATTTCCTCCTTTGTTTTTTCCCTTCCTAACAAAAACTCTCCCCCCCCCCCCCCCATTGTCCCATCCATCCTTCTCCTCCCTTCTATTCTACTTCCTTCCTCCCTTCCTAATCTTCTTGATAAATAGCCATCATTTTCTTATAATTAACAGGAGACAAGCTGAAACTTCTTAAAGACCATCGTCAGTATGTACAAGGTGTTTGCTGGGATCCTTGTGGAGCATACATTGCTTCATATTCTAGTGACCGCACTTGTCGTATATACACAACAAGCAACTATAGATGTTGTTATAACATTAATAAGATGACTCTTCCAAACTCTTCAAAACCAGACAATGCTAGTCCGGTATGTTCAAGTTCAAATAAGGATTTAGAACTATGCTATGCATTCAAATGACTGATCATCTTTTAAAAAAAATGTAACAGGATTTTGGCCAGTCAGTGACTGACAGTTGTTTTGAACCCTGTAATGTTGATATAATATTGGAGTGGGTTGACGAGTAATCGGAAAACGAAAGGAGGGAAGGGAAAAGTAGTGGAGAGAAAGAGAGAAACTAATTGACTGAATGAAGCAGGGAGGGAAAAGGGGATGTAATGGAGAAGGACTAATGGAGAAAAAAAAGAAGGAAGGATGGAAGGGTAGGAGGAAAGGAAGGAAGAGCTAGAATTGAGTAAGGTAGGAAGCAAGCAAGAACTTTTAGCAAAACGAGACTAATGGATGAAGAGAAGAAGCAAACTGGAAATTGTAATCTTTCTTAACATTACTCTAACTCATTACCTTCAATATTAGAGTACCAAACAAATAAAGCTTTTCCATGACGAAACAATGCCTTCGTTCTTCCGTCGGTTGACTTTCTCCCCAGATGGCTCTCTCTTACTGGTTCCAGGTGAGCTGAAAAAACAAATTTTCAATATTTAATTTTAACATTCTGGACAGTTGTTTTATGTTTGTGTGGCACGAAAATGAAGAATCTTATGTTTAATCTTTAAAAAAACAAATTAAATTTAAAGTTGTAGATGTTCTAAAGGTCTTAGGTGTTATATTAAAGTTAGAAATGTCTGTATTTTCTTAGGAGGACGGTACGAAGTAAAAGAAAAAGCAATACACACAACATTTGTCTTTACAAAAGCCTCAATGAACAAGTGAGTGTAATTATAGAGATGGCATGAAACAACATTTAAACAAATATATAGTGAGCCCTGAAAAGCAGAAGGAGTTGTAAAGAATTTTAACAAATTTGACATCTGAACTATAAAATTTGGGGGGGGGGGGATGAAAAAAAAAAGTTAAGTGTTAAATAAAACTACTCTAAAACTTTTCAGACCAGTGATGTACTTCCCAGCAACAAAGAAACCAACCATTGCTGTAAGATGCTGTCCAGTGCTTTTTCAACATCGAGTCACAATGACAGAGAATCAAAACACAGGTTTGTGTATCATGTTGGGATACTACAGTACATTATTATTAATATAACTAAGTTCACTTTTTTAATTAATTTCCATGTAGAAGAAGGAAATAAAGAAAAAAGGACATCAACATTCAAGTAAGTTAGGATTTTCCAAGACTGTTCCTTTCTTCCTCATCCCCTTCCTTCCTTCCTCTCTCCCTCCCTCCCTTCCTCCCTTCCTTCCTCCCTCCCTTCCTTCCTTCCTTCCTCCCTTTCCTTCCTTCCTCCCTCCCTTCCTTCCTCCCTTTCCTCCCTTCCTTCCTTCCTCCCTCCCTTCCTTCCTTCCTCCCTCCCTTCCTTCCGTCCTTGCTTGCTTCCTTCCTCCCTCCCTTCCTTCCTCCCTTCCTTCCTCCCTCCCTTCCTTCCTCCCTTCCTTGCTTCCTTCCTTCCTTGCTTCCTCCCTTCCTTCCTTCCTTCCTTCCTTCCTTCCTTTCTTCCTTTCAGGTAGTTTTAAGGCCAAAACAAACCCAGCATACTAATTCTACATTTCGTGTTATATTTTCAGTCTTCCTTACCGTATGATCATTGCAGTTGCTTCACTGGACAGCGTTGTTTTCTACGACACACAACAAACTTCTCCTTTCGCGTTTCTCTCCAATATGCACTACGCTTCCTTAACAGACTTAACTTGGTTAGTAAAGAACGTGGAAGGAAAGAAAGAAAGTAGGGAACACAGGCTGAGGAATGAAGACGATGAAAAGATAGCTAAAAAGGGAGGGGAAAGGAAGATTTGTGTGTTTCTTGTTGAATAAAGCATAACGTATCTCTTTTTGTTGTTGTGAATTATGATTTCAAAGGTCGAGCGATGGAAAGATGTTGGCAGTTTCTTCCCGAGATGGTTATTGTTCATTGGTGACATTTGACAATGGTGAACTAGGCGTTCCTTATAGCGAGACAGCTCGGGAAGTCATCGAGAAAGCAAGCCTTACTGTCAAAGATACTAGTCCTCGTAGAAGAAAGACAAAGCTCCAAGGTACGCGAAGAACTACAAACTGTACAGCAAAGTGATGGTATAAACTGCCGAGAATACTTTGATGAAGAGCCCCCGCTTGAAACGTCAGTATTTCGTTATCAAAACTATTCTCAGCAGTTTACCATCTTTTCACTTTGCTCTATCCAAAACACTACCTACACAGCACTCTACATTTTACTCTGATGAAGGACTCTGCTTGAAACGTCAGTATTTCGCTGTCAAAACTATTTTCACAAAAAATCCGCAATAAATTCAAAAACTGATCAGAAACCCAATAAGAAAATTCATAGATTTTTGAAAGTCCAAAAATCTCGTGCACTTCACAGGGGAGTAATCCTTCCTCCTTTTGCATCTGTTTTCTTTCACATATTTTCTGTTTTTTAATTAAATTGCATTTTCTTTAGAAGTACATACAACGAAAGATGTGGTCAAAGAAAAGGAGCAAATTATTTCACCTAAAATGGAATCTCTCTCGATAAAGAAGTTTGTAACAGTGACCAATGTCAAACCTAGTTCTACCCCAGCCGTGGTGACGCCAGTACAAAATCCACCATCAACAACCACCGCTCCTGCACCTCGAAGAATCTCTTTTGTAACCCTGAAACCAGCAACGCCAACGCCAACGCCAAAACCTCCGAATTCTGATCTCAACGAAGCAAGCATAAAACCGTGTGTGAATGGTCCGTCTTTGAACGACAAAAAGTGTTTCGAAATTGAAAAACTCACGACCCAAGCTGCATCTCGTAGAGTGGGGTTTGTCACTCTGCAGCCATCAGGAAATCCTGGTCTAGCAAGAAAAGAAAAGCCTCCAGTTCCACTGGAACCTGATGTTATTATAATTAAAGACTAAGGGAAACAGCTCAACTACGTTAAAAACGTTTTAGTAAAATCGAACATTTAAAATCTCAAAGTAAAAAGATGGTAAACTGTCGAGAAAAGTTTTGACACTGACGAAATACTGACGTTTCGAGCAGAGTCCTTCATCAGAGACTCAGAGTAAAATGTGATGAAGGGATCCGTTCGAAACTACAGTATTCAGTCGTTATCAAAACCAATCTAAGCAGTTTATCACCTTTTCACTTTGCTCTATCTAAAACACTTGCCTACTAGATATTTAAAATGTCAGTTTTGTCACTTGTGTGTCACTTCAAACGTGGGAAACTCGTCAGTACAGCGAACGTTTGGTATATAACTACTCGCCAAATATATATTTTCATAGTCAGGAATTATTTAGCTTTCTAGATTAAGAATTTGATCTACAGCAGTATACAAAGTTTAAGCGCGCACTTTGCCCAATCTCGTTCATCTAATATGAAAATGGAGCAAAGTGAAAACGTGGTGCAGAGATTTTTAGTAACGAAAACTTGATTTCCCGTTCTACTAAAAATCTCAGCAGTTTCACTTTGCTCTGTTTAAAACACTACCTACGTATAGCACTTTACTTTAATACGAGAATGTAAAGGTTAAGTTTGAGTGTTGAATAAAATGTTTGTTTCTTTTACAAGTTCAACTGGTACTAATATTTCTTGTTACGGTTGGCTGCTTCACCAACTCGTGCTTGAAGAAAAGCTAAGCTAGCGAAAGAAGAATTTTAACCATCTTCGAAATCGGAAATATAAAACGTATTACTTGAAATGGTATATATTTATTACAAATAAAAAAGAAATGTTTATTCCGTGAAGGAATAAAGCTGATAAGTTGACGTTGAATTTGGATTAGATGTTTGATTTCTGCCGTAAGTATATAATTATCTACTGACACTAAATCACAAGCAATTTTACGAATTATTTTCTTCAATTCTTAGAGTTTTTTGTCTTTAAAATGATATATTCAATCAGGCTTAGTTATGAGAAATCTACGAAATTCGTGCAACTAGTCAAATATATCATATATCTTTGATAAAACTACCTCGCCGTTTCGACCTCTTTTAGTTTGGTCTTAATCAGTGAAGAATGACAGCGAGGTCGTTTGCTTTCCTATTGTTGTGTTGTATTACTTCAACTATCCAAGGACTGGGTAAGTTTAATAACTGACAAAGTTCAGCGGTAGTATAGAATTATATTATAATATGGTTTCCTAGACATCCTTTGTCTGTATTGTGCATTGGGTTTTCATCAATTACTGCGGACACTCACTATACGGTCGCACCTGTGTTGAAAACGATGATCTAGCTTGGGTTTCGCCTTCAAAGATTTTCAAATGATGTGCAGCTTACTTCCTTACTATCATTTGTATCTGCTAAAACTCATGTGAAACTAAATATCAACTATTACAGTAAAAACCCGCTAAAAACCTACATTTTACCAAATCAGCCTGGGGCAGGTTCTTATATTCTTATATGTTCTTATATAAATAAATTCTTAATTTCAGCCTGAGGTTCTTATAGTTGAAGGTTCTTGTTAGCGTTTTTTTTACTGTAGTTCAAATTTCACACGGTTGTTATTCATAAGTCTTTATCTCCCATCCAAACTGAATTCAATTGAATTGAATTGCTCATTATAAATGCACGATCTTTATCTGTATAAAGCCCAGGGAAGTACAGATAAAGACAAAACCTTGTGAAATTTGAACTAAATTCTACGTGCCTCTGGAAGAATGTGGCTTAATGCCTCGGTTCGAGGTAATTAACTGATTAACTCTTACTTTACAAGATGAGCCTTTAAGTTTGTTTACATTCTAATAATTAAAGCTATAGGCTTTTATTTACGTTATAATTATTACGAAATTTATACTTGTAAAGTAAGACGCATGAGGTTCAAGAGGTAAACTATTAATTGTACAGATTTGATATTGTAGTTTCTCTGTTTTGAATTATTAGGGTATAGATTCCTCATCGATCGAGATTTAATCGCGAAAAAAGATGGTTTTAAATTTAATGTTCGCAATGGACGGGGTAAAGTGAGGGGAATGGGTGAGTTAATTTTAAGAAAATGTAATGTTTGAAAGAAAGAATGAATGAATGAATGAATGAATGAATGAATGAATGAATGAATGAATGAAAGGAAGGAAGAAAGAAAGGCAGGAGAGGAGGGAGGAAGGAAGGAGAGGGAAGGAAGGAGGGGAAGAAGGAAAGAAATGAATGAACGAAGGAAGGGAGGAAGGAAGGAAGGCAAGGAAGGAAGGAAGGAAGGCAAGGAAGGAAGGAAGGAAGGAAGGAAGGAAGGAAGGAAGGAAGGAAGGAAGGAAGGAAGGAAGGAAGGAAGGAAGGAAGGCAAGGAATTAAGGCAAGGAAGGCAAGGAAGGAAGGAAGGAAGGAAGGAAGGAAGGAAGGAAGGAAGGAAGGAAGGAAGGAAGGAAAGAAGGAAGGAAGGCAAGGAAGGAAGGCAAGGAAGGAAGGCAAGGAAGGAAGGAAGGGAGGGAGGGAGGGAAGGAAGGAAGGGAAGGAAGGAATGAAAGAAGGCAAAGAAGGAAGGAAAGGAAGGAAGCAAGGAAGGAAGGGAAGGAAGGAAGGAAGAAAGGAAGGAAGGAAGGAAGGAAGGAAGGGAAGGAAGGAATGAAGGAAGGAAGGCAAGGAAGGAAGGAAGGAAGGAAGGAAAGGAAGGAAGCAAGGAAGCAAGGAAGGAAGGTGGGAAGCGATCAAATCAAATAAAAAACTCAAACGATCAAATCTTAATTTAGGTTTTCAAAGTTTTGGTTGTTGGAAGGACACGTGGGACAGAGCAATAGAGCCACTTGAAGGCAAACATGAATTTTTGATGGACAGTAACTATAAATTAAGAGAAGATCCTTTAAGAAAATGCGCCTTAGTAGCTCTAGTATATCATTTAAGGATGTTCGCCATTGAGAATGGAGGCCAGTGCCTGGGAGACAGAAATGCAGCACGTTTCTATCAAAGATTTGGTATAGGTGACCAATGCCGAGGTACAGTTAGAATCATTACTTTGCTTTAAAATGAATTCAACCAGAATGCTTTGCCAGTATGCTTAGCATTAAAATGCTGACATCATAGCATTCTGGTAGCTAATTAATTAAATGTTTGTTTCTTTTGAATATTCCTCGTGAATTATTCATGAGTTTGAGTGAACCTACAGCAATCATTGTTGTGAATTGTTTTCGTTTCAGACGATGGATATGGTGGTCCTTGGAGCATGCAGGTTTATGCGTAAGAATTAAACCTATTTCAAACTAGTATTTTATTTTGGCTAATGCCAGACGATTTTATTCAGCACAGGGAGAGATCCAGGCCTCAAAGTGTTAAAACCTATCTCTTTAACACTTTGAAGCCTGACGACGAGTCTTTAGTATTTTATTTTGGCTAATGCCAGACGATTTTATTCAGCACAGGGAGAGGTCCAGGCCTCAAAGTGTTAAGTAGTACATTATCTTCCAACTGGTCCATTGAGTCAATGAAATTCTTTAAGTAATGTTTAAAACAGTAGCGTTTTCAATTTGAGCACGCAAACAGCTTAAAAAACGTTTCGTTGGTTGTTTTTGCTTAATTTATTCAAATATTATTATTTTATTTTATTTATTCACCTCGCCTTTGGCGAATAATTTTTAAATGTTCTAATCTCGCTTAGTTTCACGGGATATGAACTCAAACCACGACACGGCAGGTACACCAAGTGGTCATTGTGGACAGACTGTTCTAAAACGTGTGGCAAGGGGATCAAGAAAAGAACTCGTAATTGTACTCAACCATCCCCTGCTAACGGAGGAATGAACTGCAGAAGATTTGGGCCATCAAATCAAACCAAATCATGTCAGAATGACTGCTCGGACAAAGACATTGGTAAGCAGTTTAATATTCAAATAAAATAAATTATATTTTGCCGTCTCTCTCTGTTGAGCTCGAGATGAAACTGTAGGCATAGATCACGTCAAATCTTTTCATTGGTTGTTGCTTACGATCTATTACCATGGCAACAACCAATCAAAATACACGCATAGAAACGAGGCTAATGTATAGGACTTCAAACAGCGACCAAGCCAAGCATTATATGACACTTATGTTCATTATATAGGTAGTTACAACACTCCTCCCCAGTCCCTCAGCCCAATAACCGAAACATTTATGATGACACCAAAAGAATCCCAGAAAGTGAAAAGCTTAACAAACTCGCACCAGTCCACTAGCAGCTCAAGTCACAAAGATGAGGACGATATGGATGACGACGATGATGAGAAAGACGAGGACGACGATGATGACTACGATGATGACGAAGGCAAAGTGGAAATAACTGTCAGTAGCGAAGACCACATGAAAAGCGGCAAGAATGTGGCGAAATTCAACGACGATAAAACGAAATCTGGCAATATAACGAAATCTAACGATATGACAAAATCTAGCGATGATATAACGAAATCTGGCGACGTTATAACGAAATCTAACGATGATATGACAAAATCTAGCGATGATATAACGAAAGCACACGATGATATAACGAAAGCACACCAAGGTGGGGCGAAATCTACGAAATCTAGCGATGATATAACGAAATCTAGCGATGATATAACGAAATCTAGCGATGATATGACGAAATCTAGCGATGATATAACGAAATCTAGCGATGATATGACGAAATCTAGCGATGATATAACGAAAGCACACGATGATATAACGAAATTTACCGATGGTGTGGCGAAATCCACTGACGATGTGACGAAACCAGCCAATGACGTGGTGAAATCAACGGATGATGTGACGAAATCAACCGATGATGTGTCGAAATCAACCGATGATATGACGAAATCAACCGATGATGTGACGATATCAACCCATGGTGCAGCAAAATCAACCAATGATGTTACGAAACCTGCCGAGCACGTGGCGAAATCAACCGATAATTTGGCGACATCAACCGCTCCCGTGACGAACGATATATCGGAAATAGACAACGGTATTTCCCAATTTAACGATAAATCAGGCAATGGCATAAAGACGTACACTGAAGACTCAACACAAGCAAACAAGATCAACCCAGAAGAGAACACCAACATTAGTGACGACATGAAAGAGAAACTGTGGAACAATCAATTGAAAGCTGTAAGTACCTTAGCTAAAACACATCACTCAAAACGACCCTCCATGCAATCCTTTCGCAGCTTTTGCCAGGTTCATTAATCATTTCATGCATGGCTTTCCGAGACGTCTCCCTTTGACGAGTAAAATCGTCTGAAGAGCTTTTTTATTCTATTTTTGTCGTCGTTCCAGGCTCACGACATTCTTCGAGCAAGATGGCTGTCACTTGACAAGAATCGTTTGGAAGCCTCACCCAAGCAGGAGGAACACGGTTCTTCACGTCAGGCTGTCGTCGAAGCTTCGTTGACGGACGGAGATGAACCGAGCCATGAAAACGATGACGACGAAGATGAAGAAGATACCGATGACGAAAAGGAAGAAGAGAAAGAGGAAGAAAAGGATGAAGAGAAAGTGGAAGAAATGTCTGCCAGAATGGAAGAAACTGGGACAAAAAGAATCACTGAGGAATGCATATGTCCAATTGTCAGTAAGTTAGAGCAATGTTTACTTTCTCAGCTACGCAAAGTTACTAGACTTCTAAGAAGAACAGTTTAGATAGGACTGATAGGGTTATCCAGTATAAATAAAGTTAGTTTACTCTGGTTTCCTCTTGTAGTAGCATTGGATCAATGAGGGATGGTCCTTATTGCCACCTCTAGTGAGAACAGTTTAGATATGACTGATAGTGTTATCCAGTATAAATAAAGTTAGTTTAGCACGTTGGCTAAATGCCTTACACATTTATTTCTTGCAGTGTGCTTACATTTGGCAAACACAGGTGTTCTCATAGACAATTCTAACGTGACAGACATCGATGATCTAGTTGAGATGAAAAGTTTTGCTAAAGGACTTGCTGCTGGATTTGGCACAGAAAAAAAAGATATTCAGATGGGCATAATAGCTGCAGGAAGGCGTTCCAAAATTGTCGTTCCATTTGGTGAAACAATACCAGCTCACGATCTTAACAGACGAGTGGATGGTATACGTCGAGAAAACGGGCCCTCGGCGCTCAGGCAGGCGATGAAACGGGCAGAAGCTTACTTGCTGGCTAAACAAAAGAAAGCTATACCGCCTCTATTGAATGATGTTGTGTTTGTCATGGTCAGCGGTGATAGTGACGTTGATGTGCATGCGCCGTTGGAAGATCTGAAAAAGGGTGGAGCTAAGGTTGTTGTTATTGGTGTTGGGAAAAATGCAAAGATTGGAAAGATTGCGTCACAAGCTGATAAAATGTTCATGGTTCCCCCCGGTGCTGGAAACGCTATGGTAAACGCAATTATTGCAGCTGTCTGTAAACCTGGTAAGTAGTGAGTAGGCAGGGGGGTGAGCTGGAGAGCATGTCCTATCCTATATCACTTAAGCTAGATTTCGGCCGACAACCTTTTAAGTTAGAGATGGCCTCCTTTTATATAAACACTTCCTGATTCATAATTTTTGTTGCTTTCTAGACCTCATGGGAAAGATTGGTCCAAATCCCAAACCATGTCCTTGCACGGCGGCACCATCAAAGAAAAGAAGTTCACCACAAAACTCACCAAGTAAGTACAGCTATTAGAACTTCGTGATTTTCTTACACTATTTTTTTCAAAAAACTTTTCCTTTCTATTTTCTAGATCCTGCTGCTCTTGGTCTTCAAACCACAGACCCCACAACGGCAAAAGATGACAGTAAGGTCTCCACAGAACCACCACCGCCAGCCATTGTCAATCAACCTACACAAGAATTAACTAAAGCTAAGGGTGTAGCCTCACCTCAGGCTGCACCTGCAACCATGCCTGCTGCATCTGCAACCTTGCCTGACACTCCATCTGCAACCTTGCCCGACACTCCATCTGCAACCTTGCCTGACACTCCATCTGCAACCTTGCCTGACACTCCATCTGCAACCATGCCTGACACTCCATCTGCAACCTTGCCTGACACTCCATCTGCAACCTTGCCCGACACTCCATCTGCAACCTTGCCTGACACTCCATCTGCAACCTTGCCCGACACTCCATCTGCAACCTTGCCTGACACTCCATCTGCAACCTTGCCCGACACTCCATCTGCAACCTTGCCTGACACTCCATCTGCAACCTTGCCTGACACTCCATCTGCAACCATGCCTGTTACGCCACCCGCAACTTCGCCTGCCACTCCACCCGCAACTTCGCCTGCCACTCCACCCGCAACTTCGCCTGCTACTCCACCCGCAACCGTGGCTGCTCCACCCGCAACCGTAGCTGATAGTTCACCCGCAACCGTGCCTGCTACTTCACCCGCAACCGTAGCTGATAGTTCACCCGCAACCGTGCCTCCTACTCCACCTGCCACGTCGCCCGTAAAATCACCAGGAAGTGTACCTGCAACCTTACCCGCAAACCCGCCTGTGATGTCACAAAGCATCGCCAATCCTACAAAACCAAGCAACGATTCCCCTAAACCTAAGGAAAACTCAGGAACATTCAACAAAAGCATTCACTCAACAAACAACAAAATCAAACCACTGTCTAAATCATTGTTTGCTCTGAGCGAGAGTTTAAACAAAGCTCAGTCAGCTGGAGAACTGAAAGAAGGAAACTTTTCTTTGAGTAGCGATATCAGAAATTTATTAAAAAATATCGTAATGTTAAAAAAAGAAGCTGACGATCTTAAATCTAGTAAGAACCAATCAGAAAGCAAGATATATGTAGGTGACGAATCCAGCCAATCATTGTTCAGTACTGAATCAACTAACCAATCATCCAACACCACGTCAATAAGCCAATCAGCATCAATTACTGAATCTACCAACCAATCAGCTTTATTAACTAGCGATATACCGCTGAACTTACGAATCAGCGACCAAACAAAGTCTCGACTTGGTGAGCAATCGGCATCGAATGGCAAAGTAAATAACCAATCAAAAACAGGCACTCAGATGATTAGCCAATCGAAAACGAGCACTGATGTGATTAGCCAATCGAAACCAAGCACTGAGATGATTAGCCAATCAAAACCAAGCACTGAGATGGTTAGCCAATCAAAACCAAGCACTGAGATGGGTAGCCAATCAAACCCAAGCACTGAGATGATTAGCCAATCGTTACCGAAGCCAAAGATTGCTAGCCAATCAAACATCGTGGCTCCCACATCAACAAACAACATGCCCCACCATGTCAAGCTTGCTCAACCAATCGCGCCCCAAGAACCAATCGCTCCCCAAAATCTCCCCAAGAACCAATCAGAAAGCAAGATATATGTAGGTGACGAATCCCCTAGCCAATCATTGTCCAGTACTGAATCAACTAACCAATCATCCAACACCACGTCAATAAGCCAATCAGCCTCAATTACTGAATCCACCAACCAATCAGCTTTATTAACTGGCGAAATACCGCTGAACTTACGAATCAGCGACCAAACAAAGCCTCGACTTGGTGAGCAATCGGCATCGAATGGCAAAGTAAATAACCAATCAAAAACAAGCACTCCGGTGATTAGCCAATCAAAAACAAGCACTGAGGTGATTAGCCAATCAAAACCAAGCACTGAGATGATTAGCCAATCAAAACCAAGCACTGCGATGGGTAGCCAATCAAACCTAAGCACTGAGATGGGTAGCCAATCAAACCCAAGCACTCAGATGGGTAGTCAATCGAAACCAAGCACTGAGATGGTTAGCCAATTAAAACCAAGCACTGAGATGGGTAGCCAATCAAACCCAAGCACTCAGATGGGTAGCCAATCAAAACCAAGCACTGAGATGATTAGCCAATCAAAACCAAGCACTGAGATGGGTAGCCAATCAAACCCAAGCACTCACATGCGTAGCCAATCAAAACCAAGCACTGAGGTGATTAGCCAATCGAAACCAAGCACTGAGATGATTAGCCAATCAAAACCAAGCACTGAGATGGTTAGCCAATCAAAACCAAGCACTGAGATGGGTAGCCAATCAAAACCAAGCACTGAGATGATTAGCCAATCAAAACCAAGCACTGAGATGGTTAGCCAATCAAAACCAAGCACTGAGATGGGTAGCCAATCAAACCCAAGCACTGAGATGATTAGCCAATCGTTACCGAAGCCAAAGATTGCTAGCCAATCAAACATCGTGGCTCCCATATCAACAAACAACATGCCCCACCATGTCAAGCTTGCTCAACCAATCGCTCCCCAAAATCAAAAAGTCGCGCAACCAAACAGTAATCTTAAAGAAGGAACCACTGCTCAACCCAGCGGCAAATTACAAGACACAAAACTACAGCAACCAGCACAAAGCAGCACTTCTAAAAATGTACCATTGGCTAAACCAATCACCAGAGTACCATTAGCACAACCTATCAGCACTGTCAAAGGGGTACCATCAGAACTACCAACCAACTCGATCAAAGTGGTACCATTATCTGTTTCAACCACCACCTCACAAGATGCTAAACTCACAAACACAAAACTACAGCAACCAGCACAAAGCAGCACTTCTAAAAAAGTACCGTTGGCTAAACCAATCGCCAGAGTACCATTAGCACAACCTATCAGCACTGTCAAAGGGGTACCATCAAAACTACCAACCAACTCTATCAAAGTGGTACCATTATCTGTTTCAACCACCACCTCACAAGATGCTAAACTCACAAACACAAAACTACAGCAACCAGCACAAAGCAGCACTTCTAAAAAAGTACCGTTGGCTAAACCAATCGCCAGAGTACCATTAGCACAACCTATCAGCACTGTCAAAGGGGTACCATCAAAACTACCAACCAACTCTATCAAAGTGGTACCATTATCTGTTTCAACCACCACCTCACAAGATGCTAAACTCACAAAACCAACCACAATTTCCCATGATGCACCAGTCTTTCAACTTTCAAAAAACACTCCACCAAATGCAAAGTTCGTAAAACCAAGTGGTGCTTCCCAAGATGCAAAACTCTCGCAACCAACTGACACTGGACCAGACGCAAATCCAACACCACCGAAAATGACTACCCAGAATGCAAAGCCTTCGCCAGCAACCAGGATTACCCAGAATGCAAACGTGTCACCAGTGAGCAGCCCTTCCCATGCAGATGCAGTGACGCACTGGCCAGGGTCAACTGTAGCAAGTACGACTCAGACAAAAGGTGATTTTCTTACGATTGAAAAAAAATTGGCAAAAAGTGCTGCGACTCAAACAGCAACTCCCAAGTCTTCGATACCAGGTCAGTAAACAGCAAAGATTAATGTCGCTTGTTTCTCCTGATACTCTACCTGTAGTACACTCGGACTCTGATTAAATTAACGATCACGTTGGAGTAAGGTGAAGTGGAGTGGGATGAGAATAGAGGAGGTAAGGTGAGGAGGGGTAAGGTGAAGTGAAGCGAGATGAGGTAAAGTAAAGTAAACTAAAGTAAAGTAAAGTAAAGTAAAGTAAAGTAAAGTAAAGTGAAGTGAAGTGAAGTGAAGTGAAGTGAAGTGAAGTGAAGTGAAGTGAAGTGAAGTGACGTGACGTGACGTGACGTGACGTGAAGTGAAGTAAAGTGAAGTGAGGTAAAGTAAAGCAAAGGCAAAGTGAAGTAAAGCGAAGCGAAGTAAAGTGAAGTGAAGCGAGGTGAAGCGAAGCGAGGTAAGTACGGTGAGATCATGCAAGGTAAAGTATAAGAGGGTGTAACATTTGTTATTTTTTTCTGCCAGACTGTGACATTAACCTTGGTTTTGTCTTGGATGGTTCAGCTAGTATCGAAGGAATGAAGCGAGGAAATTTTATAAAAATGATCAACTTCGTGAAAGACATTATTCATGGTTTTGTTGCGCTCTCGAGGCAGGTTCATGTCGGAACTCTGGTCTACAGTACGGGTACCTCTGTTATTCTAACGTTTGGTACCAAAGGAACAGAAGAAATGATAGATCGTTTATTGGACAATGTCCATTACCCAGGTCAAGGTTCTCGTACTGGCAATGCATTAAAAGATTCTTGGAATAAAATGTTCAGTAGTGTTCCACGTGGTAGAAAAAGTGTACTCCTACTCCTAACTGATGGTCCTTCCAATGATGACGTTAAACGTCCTTCGGAATGGATCAAGGCTCAAAAAGTTGAAGTATTTGTCATAGGACTGGGTACAAGTTACGATGAGCAACAGTTGAATATTATGGCCAGTGAACCTGCTGAGAAACACGTCATGATGAAGCAATTTGATGAACTAAGATCATCAGTACAAGAAGTGAGGAATAGATTATGTGGTTTTAACGCCAATGAAAGTAAGTTGAATTACACGTATCTTAAATTAACGCCTAAATCATAATCCCTAGAAATTGTCTGGAAATGTTAGGTCATTGTTGGTTTGTATTTGTGGCTCTGTTTGTTTGTTTATCTGTTTGTTTGTTTATCTGTTTGTTTGTTTATCTGTTTGTTTGTTTGTTTGTTTGTCTGTTTGTTTATCTGTATGTTTATGTGCCTTTGTTGTTTGTCTATGTGGTTGTCTGTCTGTTTGTTTATCTGGTTATCTGTGTTTATGTGCCGTTGTTGTTTGTCTATATGTGGTTGTCTGTCTGTCTGTCTCTGTTTGTTTGTTTGTCTGTTTGTCTGTCTGTCAATTTCAAAACAAACATTTCACTACCATTCTTTTTTTTTCTTGCGCAGTACTTCAAATCATAAATCGTCCAGGTTATCAAAACGATGCTGATATAAGTGCAGTTCAAAAGCGCTTCAAACCAAACCAGTGTATCCTCGACGTCGCATTCCTTCTCGATGGTTCACGACAAGTCGAAACAAATGGCGAAGGGAACTTCCAACGACAAATAAATTTCATTAAAAAAGCCGCGAAATTTTTACCGCTTTCCCGAGACGATGTTCATATTGGGTTAGGGTTGCTAGGAGACAGTGAAGTGATGGTGTTTCCTACCAATGAACATTACACCGAGGACGCAATTGATTATGAACTAGACCATATCCGCTATCCTGCATCCTCGGTCATTCAAACCAGGGATCTAATATCCGCCCGGGACATAATGCTTCAGAAAGGTATACGAGATGTTGCCCCTCATGTTTTCGTTCTTGTGACGGACGTGAGTTCATTGGATTCCTACCGACCAGCTATCGAAGACATGCAATCGGATGGTAGCGACGTCGTAATGCTCGGAATTGGTACATTTTCTTGGAAACAAGAGCTCAAAGTGAGATCTAGTGTTGAGGGATTGGTTGATCAAGTCGTGACGATAGAAAATGTTGATGAAACTGAAGCAGTGCAAAAATTTGCTGATAATCTTTGTAAATTATCGAACGCAAAGAGAGCGGAGATACCTCGTCGACACTGGAAATATTCACAGAAAGTCCTCAATGCAAACCCTTAGTCGCTGCATGCGTGCTGTGGTTAATACTTTGCGTGCTGTAATTAATATTTTGCGTGCTGTAGCTAATAGATTGCGTGCTGTAATTAGTAGTTTACGAGCTGTAATTAATAGTTTCCGCACTGCAAATTAATAGTTAGCGCACTATAATTAATAATTTACGTGATGTAATTATAGTTTGCGCACTGTAATTCATAGTGTGCGCATTAAAAACATATCGTTCGCGCATTCCAATTAAACGTGTGTGCACTGCGAATAATCGCTTGTACACTGCAATTAATTAGTGAGACAATTTTCTCTGCCCTCATGTAAAAAAAGTTATTGAAACGCAAAGAGAACGGAGATACCAGTCTACATTGGAAGAAGTCACAGAAAGTTTTGAATAAAAAATCGTTTAGTTGCTTACGCTGAGTTTGCGCATTCAATTATTTACGTTTGCTATTGTTTGTGCACTGCAATGAGCGTGCCTTCATCACATTCACCAAGTCCCCTCCCTTCGACCACTCTGAAGATTCATTCTATATCAATCACATAATTTACTACAAATCTTAAATTCTTTTTTCATACTCTCTTACTATGTGACCTGCTATAAAACTGTATGCGTAAACTGCAATTTAGAAATACGTGAAAATGCTGTTTGCTTTTGAATGAGAAATTAAAATGTTCAAAAAAATTCGATTCATGGCATGCATTGAGAAAATTCAAAAATATTAAGTCATTATAAATAATTCGCGAAGTTCACTTCTGAAGCACGCATCACGTGACTTGGAGTGTCGTCATTCATTGTTGTCTTCACAGGAGACAGGTGACTAGTTTCCAGGGAACTATTCTTTATATTCGCAGCCAGTTCATTTCCCGTCGGTAAACTCGCTGTATTAGGATTCTCCGCTGAGCGATGGCATTTACTAGCGGGCTCATAATTGTCAATAAACGGCGCTCCGTTACAAACACCTAGTTTGCTGCATCGACCATTTTGATAAACAGAATTATCCCCGATGTCCTGGTTATCCCCAATATCCTGGTTATCCCTGATGTCCTGGGCACCCCTGATATCTGGGTTATCCTTGATGTCCTGGTCATCTCTCTTACCAAGCACATTCATATTGTTTTCTGTTTTATAGCAGTTCTTAATACTAATTTCTTCGTTGATTTCTTGCGGCTTTACGTGCTCCACATCCATATCAGTAATCTCATTTTCACGCACAGTATTGTCACTACCGTTATCTCTATCCCCATTGATCATCATATAACCATCAATATCCCCATCACTGTCTTTCAACACGTCATTTTCTGTTCCATCTTCAATACACATACTGTCCTCTTTACCACGACTATCATCTTTTGTAGCGTCTTTCTCGGAAACCACCAACATGACGTCATCATTTGTAACATCTTTCTCGGAAATCCTCAACATGACGTCATCTTTCGTTACATCTTTCTCAGAAACTCTCGTCATGACGTCATCGACTTTACGATATTTCTCGGCAATCCCGTTGATTTCTCGAACAAGCTCGGTCTTGGAACCTATCATGTGGAGATCATTATTTGTTCCAAAATTCTCAGAAGCTCTATTGGTGCTGTGAGCTTCTTCAGTGTGAGAACCATGAACTCTGACGTCATTCTCGAAGCTCGTGTTCGTTTCCGATAAAGCTGGAGATGATACTGGTGTTGAACCCTCGTCGTCATTCAACGTTCTCTTTCTGTACTTGTTCCTGCTTCTCGTAACCAAGGAGTTGCTCTCGCCATTGCCCTCGTTACCGCCTTCGCAACGTGAACTATCTTCTCGTGACGTATCATTAGGCGTGGCGCTCAATGACATATTCTCACTACCAGGCCTTTCCTCGGCCAACTGCCAAGGATTTGAATCCTCGCGTTCAGTGATCTCATTCTGTTGTAGTACCACGGGAGAGTCCTGACGTTCTTCATCATCTTCGTTTTGAGCATTCTCCTCGCTTGCTGCGACCGACTCGTTTTCTAAGGAAAAAACAAACATGTATGTTGGGTGTGTTTAAAAACCTACACATAAAACCACACAACTTTTCTTTTTATTAACCTTCTTGTTCGTCTCGGGAAATATCTAGACTCTTGGAAAAACAAAACTAACTACATAGGTTAGCGCACGTGCCTTTCACCTCTGCGACCTGGGTTGGATACCTGCTCAGTTCAGTGATTAAAATTTCACCTCAACACTGGCCGCATGTGAGAAGAGTGCTTTCAGTTTGACTCTACCAAACACCACAGGTTTCCCCCGTGTACTCTGGTTTCCCCCGTGTACTCTGGTTTCCTTCTGTAGTAACACTGGACCAATAAGGGATGGCCCTTACTGGACCTCTAGGGAGAACAGTTAGATATAACTGATAGGGTTATGCAGTATGTAGTTTATGTAGTTTAGTTTAGTTTAAAATAAAATTAACACATTAAAATGAACTAACTATTAAAATACCTGAATCACTCCGTTCCTCTACAGTCTTCCATTGCTTCATCAAGCTCACCATTCCTTTGATCCTTGCTTTAGAATATTTTCCTTCAAACGGTCCAAGATCTTCCAATAACGTCGTGAGAACATTATGAAGCTCTTTTTCGGATCGTTTCCTCGACGGTCGACCTCGTCGTTTCTTTCCGCTAGATGTCGTCGGGTGGTCGGCAAATTGCTCACACAAAACACGAAGTGTTTCGACATCATGGCAAACAAGTTGAAAACCTTCCTCGATACTCGTGCTCAGGCCTCGGCTTTTTGACGCAGATTTCTTCGATTGAGACTTCGAAGATCTTGATTGGCTGCTACGGGCGGATGTCACGTGTGCGTTGACCGGCTTAGACTATGACGAAGAAAAGCATGAAATAATCATCTATATTTTATTCTGATGGAGGACTCTGCTCAAAACGTCAGTATTTCGTTCTTTCAAAACTAATCTCAGCAGTTTACGACTTTTTCACTTGGCTAAAATGATCGCTTACAGCCGCACCAAACTTCTTTAACATATAAAAGCCTAATCGCCTTTCCTAAAGTCAGACCATATTTTTACAAAACCTAATAAGGATCGTATTGCAAAGGAACAAAAAAAGGTCATTAATCCCATTCCGTACGATGACTGTAATCAGGAGTATATCGGCCAGGCCAAACTTTAGTTTGGTACGCATTTAAAAAAGCACCTCAAGTGTCAACTATGAAATAGCGTGGAGAAATTCAAAAATCATAACCACCAATCCACGCTACCATCAAAGACGCTGTTTGGAGGCATATCAATAACGTGACAACCTCGCATTCAAATCGCATTGACGCTAGTCTATTACCAGAAGCCGAAGATGACGTTATCATTAGTTCTACAAGAAAATAAATATGGGACCTTTATTCACAACGATCACCCCCTTGGTATAAAAACACTAGATCGGAGTGTCGAAACGTTGGGTCATGAAGAGTAACTTTTTAAGCTACTTTTTCAGAAAAACGTAGAAATATTTTAAGCATTTTTCTCAATATGCGAGTCTGACATACGAAAAATATTTCACTCAAAAAACGACTCAGTATTTCGTTATCAAAACTATTCTTAATAGTTTACCATCTTTTCACTTTGCTCTATCCAAAACACTGCCTACACAGCACTCTAATTTTTTACACTGATGAAGTACTCTGCTTGAAACATCAGTATTTCGTTCTCAAAACTAATCTCAGCAGTTTACCATCTTTTCACTTTGCTCTATCTAAAACACTGCCTACACAACACTCTACATTTTACTCTGATGAAGGGCTCTGCTTGAAATGTCAGTATTTCGTTATCAAAACTAATCTCAGCAGTTTACCATTTTTTCACTTTGCTCTATCTAAAACACTGTCTACACAGCACTCCACTTTTTACTCTGATGAAGGACTCTGCTTGAAACGTCAGTATTTCGTTATCCAAAGTAATCTCGGCAGTTTACTATCTTTTCAATTTGCTCTATCTAAAACACTGCCTACGCAGCACTCTACATATTTTATAGACTAAAAGAGACGTGTACTTACATTCGATGTCCATTTTCTGTACCATTCAGCAGGTGAAGGCAGTGGTGACTGTTTATATATTCTGATATCAGTGGCATCAAATATTGGGAGGTATATGTAAGAACAGTTTGCTTCGTCATGACCGAGAAATGTTTCATGAAATGGAGTCGTCTCTGTGCTGCCAAGGCTGTCTCTTAACTGGTAGTCGTAATCCTAAAAATCAACACCTATACTTTAGCCGTGCTCCGTTGTTTCGGACATGTATTGTATAGCGGCTGCCTGGAGCGACTTTGATATGCCGAATTGGTCTTTAGTATTTTATTCTGGCTAACGCCAGACGATTTTATTCACCTCTGGGGAAGCCCTTGGACAGGAATGAGTTATAAACTATCTCTCCAACTCTTTCCTGTCCGAATTGGTCTTTAGTATTTTATTCTGGCTAACGCCAGACGATTTTATTCACCTCTGGGGAAGCCCTCGGACAGGAATGAGTTAAACTAAAAGTTTAATAAAAATCTGTCCAACTTTTGTACGATCTGTACAAGTTTTGCTAATTGCTATTGGCAAAAAGAAATGGGTTTTTTTTTACAAAGTGTGGCACGAAACTCACCAAGCACTCGTCACACAATGTTTTTAAGATCAACGCACGTTGATGTAAAGACAAATCTAGATAAGATTTCTTCTCTAATGGATTGCTTTGTCCTAAAGAAGAAAACAACAAGAATGTGTAAATTGAAAAAGGAAAAAATAGCTACAGCTTAACAATAAATGAGCTCCAAGGGCTAGCAATGAACCACTACATTACGTCAGTATTTCATTCCAAAACTGAATTTTGGCAGTTTGCCACCTTTTCACTTGGCTCTATCTAAAACACTGCCTACACAGCACTCTACTTTTTACTCTGATGAAGGACTCAGTTTTAAACGTCAGTATTTCGTTATCAAAACTATTCTTGGCAGTTTGCCATCTTTTCACTTTTAAATCTCAGACTTGTCGCAAGTTGCAGTCACTACCAGGCTTTTAACAAGTCTGTGAACACGTTGTAGAGTAAGAAAACACGTAAAGGAGAACCTGCCAGAAAGAGATTACCTAAGATTTCAAAGAAAGCATTATCCAGACCAATCTGACGTGCAACCTGGAAAAAATATATGAAAGAATTAAAATAGGCAAGCATTGTAACGACTAGACTAGACAGTATTGCTGTATTATTTTATTCAAGTTTCACTTACTAACTGATACTCTTCAGCTTCTCTCGTCATATACCATTCATCCATTCTTTCCTTCAACTTTTTCTCCCACACTGAAAATCTCATGGGTGATTTCTTATGAAGACTAAAGAAAAAAATAAAGTTAGTTGAGAAATGGGTAACGCCTTAATTTCTATTGGTCAAAATGCACAAACATTCAAATTTCTCATGGGAATGTATCAAACTTTTCAATAAAACTTCAAGTCTCCAAGCTCAACTGAAAATTGCAGTAACATTAACCAGTGAGTGTTGAAGGTTGTACCTTTTACGTTGATGAGGGGTGACTAGAAGAGCAGAAAATATCCTGGCCATTTGATGTGATTTGTGTGGAATAACAAAACCATTCTCAAATTCAGTGTAATTCAACTCAGGAAGATTCAACGCTTCTCTGAACAACCACAAAAAACTACCAATCGAAGGAATCTAGAATTGTAATAAAAACAATATTTGAAATTCTTGTTCTCTTCACATTCCCTTCTTCACACAATGTATTAAATGCTCTAAAATTCTGTATACCTCCCACATTGAATGAAGTTGCTTCACCACATTAGGTGTAAACAATTCTTTTTCCCATTCATTCAATTCCTGCATTAAAGCTTCATTTGCTTCTTTTTTCTCCTTTTCTTTTATTTTTCTTAATTCTTTCTGTGTTTCTTCTTCTTCGAGTATCAAGTGATTCACCAAACGTGATGCTTGGTCGGTATTTAAACCATTCAAATACGTTGAGCGACCAGATCTTCGTCGACGACCTTCAGGAACAGTTAAAGAACATGTTGACTACCAGTGTTATTGCACATCACATAGGATTTCAGATTTCATGAGAAAGTTTTCTTAATAGCATCATTTTCAAAAATTACCTGGTTCCTCAATTTCTGGAAGAAGTTCTTTATTACTACGAAAAGCCATCGTAGCTCTGAGAGTAACCTTGTCTCGCAGTGATCTAATACACAATGAAAAAGTTATTTATTAACTCATTGCTTCCTAGGATGTCTGAGGGTTCTTCCTTTGATGAATAAAATCATCTGGTGTTAGACAGAGTAAAAGAATAAATATTTTCATACACACCTGTTTAACAATGCCAGTTTTTGGTCCAAAATATTTTCCAATTTTTGGGCTATTTTTGATATCCAGTGACTGGAGCCATTATATCTGTAACAATTCTCCAATATTAGACGCATATCTGAGATAATCTCTGTAATGCTCTGGTATAAATAACTTTTGAATTTACTTTCAACTAAAAAAGAAACAAAGAATTAAAAAAAACTAAGAACAAATTTAAGTTTAAATTTTTAAAATTAAGTTAAAAATATATTCAACACATATTTCCTAATTTAGTATTTTATCTAAAAATTAATTGAGGGGTCAATTTTATATAAAAATTATTTTAAAAAATAACACTCAACACTAATTATCCCACCTGAACAATAAAATGAAAGATTTAGAAATGAAATGGATGAAATGAAATGAATGAATGGGATTTTATAAAAGACAGGAAGAAATGCTATCATCAGATTAAAAGTGAGAATTTGGCAAGAAAAAACAAAAGGAAAAGCATTAATATGAATAAAATATTAATATTATATATGTATGTACATTTTCTAACACTTACTTTGCTTAAAACTCATTGGGGTCTCTATCCTTGAGTGGTAATCCCAAAGACCTAAGCCTTCCACATCAACTGGTTCAATAAATGGCAGTGTCACTGTCTTGTATTGATCAGATAAAAGCTCACGGAATATCCTATAGCCATGTTGAACACCATAATTAAACATCGTCACATCTGGCACAAGAGGTTCATAAACGACAACGGCTTCTGGGGCTTTTATTTCCATAATATTAACACTATTGTTCAAAATCTTGTCATCTTCTCTCAAAGTTTCATCCGTTGTTAATACACCATCATTGTTTTGTTCAATATTCACAAGAATATCTTCATTATCATCTTGTTCCATTCTTATAGTTTCAGACTCCATGTTGTCTTAGAAGCGAGCTAAAAATGCCCTGAAACTCAGCTTTTCTCGTTCTTTCAAAAGATCTTTCGTCAACATCAACCGGTGTTTAATTTTTGACTTTTCCGACACCACGCGGGAAGCTGGGAACAACGGCAGGACATACCCAGGCGAAAACACACAGGAGTTTTACCCCCCTTTAATTTTAACTTTAAAATTTTAACACAAATCCATTGCCCAAAAAAACAATATTACAGCCCTGAACAAAAATATTCAAAAACATAAACTATTATCTGGGCGTATAATAAATAATAAGTACGTATTTTAAGTGTAGATAACAAATACATTTTAATCTAGGGTAAATAAATACCGGTACCTAACCATCATGCTATGCGCGCCTAGAACTAAACTTAAACGTTGATAAAAAAGATAATATAAGTTATAGAGGGAATTTATTCGTTTTACGTTATCGATTTATATACAGGGTAAAAATAAACACGTAGTTGTAAGGAGATTTGGGTTTATTTTCAAATATTATAGTTTGTTAGTGTCACATGGGAGGGTCGTATGTCGTAGTGGTCCAAGATGCTTAGCGATGCCATTTGCGGGTAGCGTCCTTCGTCGATCTGCCTTGAAAGAAAGGCGTAAAGGAATACACAGGCTCAAAAGGCAAAGAAATTTTGTTGCTCGGAGAAACTGCGTGATCGTAAACTATTAGAGTAATTTTCATCTCTTTTCTTCCTCTCCAACAAGGTACGTTGCATTGTGCAAATATTAGCTGGTAGTCTGTAAAAATCGCTCTTTAATTTCAGAAGCAATATTCAACTCAAAACACACGCTTCGTGAAATGGTAAATAGATTATTTTACAACGATTTATATACATTTGCACTATTTCTTGTACGTAAATGTAGAAAGATCTTTAATAAGGAGATGTTTATAAGAAATAGGAAGCATCCAGGCTTTGATTTTTCAATGCATTTTGCAGCGATCAAAGTGTTTGAAAAAACGCAAAGCTGGATCAAGTCATTGTGAGAGAGTCCGTTGCAATATTAAAGTTTGATGAAAATGCTGTAAATAAACAGTTCTTTTTAATAATTTTTCATCTTTTATATTTTAATACAAGTGTTGTAACAGCGTTTAGCTAGCGTAGATCGAGGTGTTTGTATGTAGAGGAAAATGGTCAATTTGTCAAACTGAGATTTCCTGCAGACATGTGTTGAACTGCCATGACTGATGTGATCTAAGGCCACTTCCTGTATTCCGATTGTAATGCACCTATCAATGTTAAGCCCGAGGGGGGGGGAGGGCGGGCAACAATAGGGGATTTGAATTTTTGTTGCAATTTTTTGTCAAATGTCCCCTGTTTCAGAACTTCATCCTGGTCAAAACAAATCAAAATACCCCTGTTCTGAGATTCCCTTTTGTTCAAATACCCCTTGTCCCCTGTATAATCATTAAGACTTTAAACATGACATTCAAATGACCCAATAATATAAAGTGATTTGTAAAGAGTATTCCGATTTCAAAAAATTAATAATTCATGAGCAAAAAGAACTTGACTGTTTATTTTAACGTACCTCGGGTAATTCCGCCATCTTTGAACCTTCAAAAACCTCGTGGTGAACATTTGGTTACCAGGCCTTCTCACCAAAAAAACTGGTCAAATGTCCCCAGGCAGCTCGCGGTAAAAAGCATGTTGTCAAATGTCTCCAACCTCGGGCTGTCATCAATGAGCAAAAGCCCGACCAAAGGGATAGCATCTGCCGTCAAATCCCCTATTGTTGCCCGCCCTCCCCCCCCTCGGGCTTAACATTGATAGGTGCATAATCTCAGATATGTACATGCATGTACATCAGAACAAATCAAGTATCACATTGCATAAACCACAATACATTTTTTGTTACTGAAATCAATTTTTGCAATCAAGGTACTATTGATCCCTAACTCCATAAATAAATCCACCCAAAATCAAAGTTTACCTGAGTGCAGGAGAAATTGTGTTTCCAATAAATCCAGAACACTTCCAGTGGATTCAGGTTGGGTGTTTAATGTCATGTTAGTTGCAACTGATTAATTATGTGATGTTTCTAGGCAAAATGTCAGATGTTACTGGGTGGGGCTTACAAGTTCTTATTAAATTCACACACAACGCAGAGATTTTTAAACAGAACATACAAACAGAGTTTAAAAGTAATTTAATGAGTTCTAATGTTTCATTGCTTCTCGCAACATCTTCAGAATTGATGAGGGAATAAATATACGTAATATATATGTTTGTAATTATTTATTCCCTCATTCATTCTCTGAACATGTTGCGAAAAGCAATGAAACGTTACAACTCATTAAATTACTTTTTTAAACTCACAACTTTGCTTCGTGTATTATGCTGGGCATTGATATTTATACTAATATATTATTTTGGGCTTATTTTTCATCACACGATTATCCTTCTTATATAAGCTCGTTGTTTGTTTACACTCTTTATGTTTCTCTCTGATGAAGTGCCTTTGCTCGAAACATTAGGTCTCCTACGTTCTCTGTTTCGACAGTATATCTAACCTTACCATATTTCGATATATATATATATATATATATTATGCTTTCTTTAACTAGGATTGATATGAACTGGACTGGATCTGGGAACCCAGAAGAAAGCATGAATCCAGAAGCAGCATCAGCTAACCAGCCAATGGACAGCAGCATTGTGGCTTCCACTCCAGGGACATCTGGAGATAGCATGGGACAAGCACCAACAGTTCAGGATAATGAGGATACCAGTGCAGAAAGATCCCTCGGGGGCATTGCAGTGAATAGTAACGTTGGACAGAAACTTGATTCAAGTCAGATGGTAGTGCCAACCGTTGGTGAAAACGAGAAAGGCGAGTCCAATGAAATGGTGTACACTGTGGTTACCATTGACAACAACATCAGTGAACTAATTCAGTCTTCATTGAACAATGGTGGTTTTCCCAAGGGAGTACAATTGAGTCTTGTTCCCTCCGGCTCAGATAATGACACTGCTACCACGGGAGGTGTTCCACTCTCAGCTGCTCAGAGCTCAACAGCCTTTGATCAACTAGCACTTATTGCTGCCAGTGTTCAAGCTTCGCAACAACAACAAGAAGAAAGTCAACAGTTTTCATCAGAGAAGAAAGCTGATAATTCAAAGCCATCATCATCGTTTACTGTCACTTCACTCGAAGCTCTGAATGAAAACACCAACAAGACAGAGGAAGATAAAGGTTTGTTAGATGCAGGTTTACTAAACAAAAATGAAAGAAGTTTACTATATTAAAATATGCATATATAACATGCATAGCCTGATATAAACACAGCAACTGAGTGAACTGACCAATCGCAGCGTGCGCTGTAAGATGCAACCTATTTTATTATTCAATATAGTAAAGTTCCCTCATAGACCTTACTTTTGGCTACCAGTTTTATAAAAAGTAGAGTGCTGCGCAGTCCCTAGGTGAAACGGTCTTGATCAATGGAGTACCTGGCCCCAATGGATTGTCTGTTTTACTCTGATGAAGGGCTCCGCTCAAAACGTCAGTATTTCGTTATTAAAACTATTCTCAACAGTTTACCATCTTTTCACTTTGCTCTATCTAAAACACTGCCTACACAGCACTCTACTTTTTACTCTGATGAAGGACTCTGCTTGAAACGTCAGTATTTCCTTATCAAAACTATTCTCAGCAGTTTACCATCCTTTCACTTTGCTCTATCCAAAACACTGCCTACACAACACTCTACATTTTACTGTGATGAAGGGCTCCGCTTCAAACGTCAGTATTTCGTTATAAAAACTATTCTCGCCAGTTTACCACCTTTTCACTTTGCTCTATCTATTTCCCTTTCTAACTTTATACCTAATTCCTGTGAGAAGTCAATAGTTTTTTCTTATTTTATCGTTTAGATGCCTCAAGTAATGGTCATAAAAAGCGCAGAGTAAGATGCGATGTGTGTGATCAAGACTTCTCTGATCTTCCCTCCATGAGACGTCATCGTTTGATTCATTCAGATGATAAACCATACCAGTGTGAGTTTTGTGAGAAAGCTTTCCGTCGCAAGGACAATCTGCGCGAACACAGAAATATCCACACCTTGGAAAACGTCTATCCTTGTACACGATGCGGGAAGACCTTTCCACGCAAGTATACGCACAAGGTGCACATGGCCAGGTTCTGCACCAAAGATAAACCAAATACCGAGTCTTGTACGAGTACTGGTGACGAGGTTATTGGTTGGGAGACTGATGCCAAGTCTCCACGCGGTTGCGCGAAGTCGTCATCGAAATCTGCCGTCCCGAACAACACTAAATGTTCAGAGCCATGTCCTGTTTGTCTCAAGACGTTCCGAGACTCCTCGACGTTGAAGCGACATTTGTTGACGCATTCCGAAGACCGTCCGTTCAAATGCGAAGAATGTGACAAATCATTCCGACGGAAAGATCATCTTCAAGAACACGTGATTGTTCATAACGAAGTAAGACCATTCGCTTGTCAACAGTGCGGCAAATCATTTTCAAGAAAGAATGGACTCAAAACCCACATGATCCGTACATCCCATGGACCACAAGCCGTGCTTCTATCCAATTTTTCCGTTCAGAGCTTGACTGGTCGCTCGCAAGAACCCCAAAACGACGAACCAGCCGCGGAGCAAGATACCAACAATGAGTTTCAGTTGGTCTTGACAACTAACCAAGAACTCCCCAGAAATTCAGATGAAAATAATGGAAACGATGTAGCTAATATCCTTCCCGAGAACGACTCGACTCGAACCGAATCGGTGAACGTAGATTTTTCCGAAATTAACAGGGATTCCGAGACTTCTCACGTAAATCCCGGACATGACTCAAATTCCGGAAATGGCGTGAATCCCAGAAGTGATGTGAATCCTGGAAATGGTGTGAATTCTGGAAATGGCGTGAATCCCAGAAGTGGTGTGAATCCCGGAAATGGTGTGAATTTCGGAAATGGTGTGAATCTCGGAAATGGCTTAAATCCCAGAAATGGCGTAAATCCCGGAAATGGCTTAAATCCCAGAAATGGCGTAAATCCCGGAAATGGCGTAAATCCCGGAAATGGTGTGAATCCTGGAAATGGCGTAAATCCTGGAAATTTGGTATCAGCAATGGATGGAATAAAGGAGACTGAAACGACTGTGGTAATTTCTGAGAAAACAAGGGAACCAAGAGATGTTGGTGGTGGTTCTTCTGCAAGACATAACGCTGAACATTTCCTAGAATTTGATGGCGATGGTCAGGCTGCCTTGGCCAGTAGCAAAGAGAATCCAGTGAAAGACAACTCGGACTCCAAAGATGAAAACGTGCGCCAGGTTGGAGGAAATCAAAGTGATGAAAACAACGGAGAAGCATTGCACTGCCCAAACTGTCCTGTTATTGTTCAAACAGTTCACAAACTATGGTTACATTTTCAAGAACATCTCGCTGCTGATGTCTTTGCTTGTCAACACTGTCTTGCAACCTTTACTGCCCCCGAGCTCTTCAAAGAACATCAGAAGAAGTGTGTTGATGGGATAGCAGGGAACACATCAAGTGATCCTCAGGCAAAGCTTGGAGAAATCGGGAGTGGAGGAGAGCCACAGTCGGAGAAGACAGATGTCGAGATGTCAGATGTCAGTGGGGGTACACTGGGGGATAAAGGGGATACAATGGAGGATAATGGGGACACACAGGATGATACATCTCAGGGTTCGGATAATGGAGATTTGGATAAAGCAGGTGGCAGTGACGTCAGCGGAAGTGACGTCAACGGCAAAGGAGAACGAACGTGCTTGGTTTGTAATAAAGAATTCCGTGATACAACTGCACTGAGACGGCATTCACTGGTGCACAGCGGTGAACGACCACACGCCTGCGATCAATGTGACAAGCGGTTTCGACGTCGCGATCATCTCAAGTCTCACGTGACCGCATATCATTGTGGAACGGCAACATTTTCTTGCAAGAACTGTGAGACAGTGTTTAACACGAGATATTCCTTAACCATTCATTCCAAATCGTGCAAGAAACCTGTTGTAGTTCGGGCTCAAACAACCATTCTTGATGCAAGCAAGCTGTCAGATATCCCTGAATCGAAATCTTGTCCCATTTGCAACAAGTCCTTTAAAGATCCCTCAACCCAGCGACGACATCTAAGGATACATTCCGAGGAGCGTCCGTTTCCCTGCGACCTATGCCCGAAGTCGTTCCGACGAAAGGACAACTTGAAGGAACACATGTTGTGTCATTCCGACCAAAAACCGTTTTCTTGTGAGGATTGTGGCAAGGCATTGTCCAGACGAAGTAGTTTAACCAATCATCGCACTATTTGTCCCATGAGGAAACTGGACACTAGTTCCATGGTTCTTGATACCACCACCACCATACCGGAAACGACCTGTACTGAGCCTCTGCCGGAAGCTACCGAGATGTGTGTCAGCGGTGATAACCATGAACTTACGTCATCCGACATGAACGATCCGAGTGCAGGTAGGTAGGTAGGTGACACTTTATTTATATATACTTATACTAACACTATTAACAGTTTGAAATTAATTAAGCCACCCCAGTTCTTTCTGTACAAGCAGACCACCTAGGACGACGACGATGGTGGTTAAAAAAACAACATAAATTGCACAAGTCAAACAAGTCACGGCTAACTATTATATTTGATATTTGAAGCTAGTTTAATGACTTCCAAAACGCCCCAGTATTGCTAAAATGATTGTAGTGTCTGTATTGAAGTCAATCTTTAGCAACAGTTCTCATCTTTTGGTGAGTTGACGTCGTCCAGAAGTGAAAATGCTCTAAGGGGCGTTGTATAAAGAACGAGGACGGTGTTGAGCTAAAAATTATTCTTTCACTTTGTTTGGCAAAAAGAATCCTTTTCTTTGAAAGACATCGTCGTTGAAGACGCCATTGAGATCCAGGTTTTCTGACCATTAGGGACCTCCCGCGTCTCAGGTGTCGAGCAAAGGGAGCAGCGAACCCAACCACTCACCGCCATTTTGCGTATACACGGCAATACGCAAACTCCAATATACTTTCGCCGCCTCACGCCCCCCATTTCTAAACTCCTGACTCTTGCCCTCAGATACATGAAAATGCTGTTTTGCAACTCTGTTTTGTCTTTCAGAGACTATGGAAGATGATCCTGAAGAGATTACAATTGATGGTGAAGATGGCAATGAGAAAGGATTTATTTGTAATCAATGTGGAAAGATATTTCGCGCTAAATGGACTCTGAGATATCATCAACGAGTACACACTGGAGAGAAACCTTACACGTGCTTGACATGTGATCGACAGTTCCGTCAACCAAGTCATCTTAAAATCCACGAACGCACGCATTCTGGCGAACGACCTTACGTTTGCGAGGCTTGCGGGCGCGCTTTTATCGATTCCTCGACCATGCGCAGACACGCCAAACTCCACAAGGATACCGCTGACCTTAACGAAGTCATGGATGGCTCGGTTTGTAGCGAGGAGACTGGTATCGAGCATACAGAAGAGCTGACTATGGAAGACAATATAGAAGAGAGATGTATTGAAATAGCTGTTTCTTCGGCTAGTGAAAGCTCAACTCAGCCAATTAGCACGAATGTAGTACCAAATATTAGCCAATCAGAAGAAGCGACTCTTGTTCACGTTGACGGAACGTTAGCGGATGACGTATCAGGTCATGTTGGGCACATTACATTATCCAAGATGACAACACTAGGAGATATCAACTGGCAAGATACTGCGCAGGACGGGCTTGAACAAATGACTTATTACATTGTTCCAGCTCAGAAGGAAATGACCAACAAAGAACGTTGTCCTGAAGCTTTTGAAAACATTTCATTTTGATGTTTGATTTTTATTCATTTTCCTGGCATGCTTGTAGCCAGAAGGACGTCCAGGTGTCGGACGACACCATATAATGAAAAATAGGGGCCTTTGTACACAATGTAAATTGTAGAATTTTCAAGTGATTATGTTTGATAATAGCTAAGTCCGATAACTCGTTGTGCAGATGTGACGTCAACATGTTTCATTTCCATTAGGCATATCAAAACAACGAAGCAAGGAAACGAAAAATTGCATAAGAAAAATGACATAATACTTTGTCATATTAAGTGTTCTTTCGATAGATAAGATAGACTTTTCGTTTCATATGCAGTATAATGATTTGCTTAAATTTATATGAAAAGAAATCGTACATTTGACAGTTTATCTCAAATTACTCAATCAGTAATCAAAAGATAGCATTTCCAAGTTAAGTAAAGCACCATGGCAGCATGAAAAACTGCATGACCATACTTTAGTGCGTCACGGATATTTGGAAGTGTCCAATGTTCGCCAAAGGGCCATTCTCCTTCATTACAATAACCACCATTGAAATTGGACGCCCTCCTTGAAATTCCTGGCTATAATTCTGCTTGTATAGGCGATTGAGTTACTCGTGAGTTTTCAATTGTAGTTCGTGATAGTATATTTATGAAGAAGCAGTTCATCGTGTAAAAACATGTATCTTAGTGAGTATATGAACTATTAAATGCTGTTCATAGTGTGTATTCCCAATGTTGTGATTAGAAATGTTTTTCAACCCGACCTAACTTGATTGCTGGTTCTTACTACTGAATGAATGAATGCGCGTGTCTTTTATATCGTAAAAAGTTTAACCGCAATAGTAGTGGAACACCATTTAGACAGAGAGATGTTTATGTAAATGGATCGTGTACTCCAGAGCATCTAGCGTCACATTTTACTCTGATGAAGGGCTCTGCTTGAAACGTCAATATTTCGTTCTCAAAACTATTCTATCTAAAACACGTGTCTACGCAGCATTCTACTTTTTTAATTAATGACATCATAATTGCCTGAATCGAATACTAATTAGAACACTGGATTAAAGGGACTTTCGAATTAAGATTTATGCAATTTAGGTCGACTATTTTCTTGAGGATTTCTTCATGAATCATGTTTTTCCGTGCCAATCCTGGCATGACTTCATTACCGTGTTCTTGTAAAGAGATCTACGCACGAAACGCCGCAGAAGAACTGCTCCAGGAAGATGAATGTTATGATTTATATGGGCGATGTCGTCACTCCAATATTCTTTACGGAAACAAGGAGGATCTGGCAATGAAAGCTACCGCAGACGATGGAGAAGTTTCCAGTATTTTTAGTCAGCTGAAATTACACCCATCGCCTTCTAAAACTAATATCTATGACTTGTTGGAAATTTCACCGTGGCGTGCGTGCGCGATCGTGCGTGATCCACATAAAGCGTGCTTGGTGATTTCCGAGAATCTTTCCAGTTACGAGAAGCAGAAGTCCGGAGAGCCGACGATACAACGACGATCTTTGTCGACATGCGAGGCAACAGCCAATGCAATGAAAAAGGGAAAATCTGAGAATGGTTACGAGGCTATCCGACCGTACAGTGATTCGAAACTGAACGAGAATTCTCGGAAACCAAACGAAAATTCTCGAAACTCAAAAGAAATTTCTCGTCCAACAAACATTCCCGGATGGAACAGCTCGCGTCTTTGTAGTAAAAATACATTTGAAGACACTTACAAGTTTCATCATTTTAAAGATTTCTGGGAATATATGAAGGAATACATGAATTGTGTGACAATTATTAGATTACAGGAACAATATCGTGTCCAAATTTCACGCCGTCGTGGAAGCGTTCGAACGCAATACGAACGACAGCGATGGTGTTGCCAGGATACGACATCAAAGGAATGCGATAAAGTGAACGATCAAGTCAAAGAAGTGCCCGCGACCAACCATGAACTGGCCAGAGGAGATTCCAGGAAAAATAGTCTAGTATCACGTGATAAAGCATGTGACGACACGTGTTATAGTTTCAAGTTTCCAAACTTCGAGACGTGTTCATTTAAGGTGGCGAGGTGCTGTGTTCACACTGAAAGCCGTAAAGAAAACAAACCAAGAACATACAAAGACAGAGAAAAAGACAGAGAACACGAGAGCTCTGTGATTAATGAAAAAATACAAATGTTGTGTCAGCGTCTTGCAAATGTAAATAATTGCACCAAAGACAGGAGAGTTCGACGACAAGAAAGTACAAAGGTAGGCACTCCTAGGAGTTCTTAGGTAGGAGTTCCTAGCTTCTCCTGCAGTAACACTGGACCAATGAGGGATGGTCCTTACTGGACCTCTAGGAAGAACAGTTTAGATATGACTGATAGAGTTATCTAGTATAAATAAAGTTAGTTTACTCTGGTTTTCTCCTGTAGTAACACTGGATCAATGAGAG
Source organism: Paragorgia papillata (assembly GCA_035771165.1). NCBI lineage: Eukaryota > Metazoa > Cnidaria > Anthozoa > Scleralcyonacea > Coralliidae > Paragorgia > Paragorgia papillata. The sequence goes on along the minus strand of JAWNZC010000114.1, from coordinate 2,862,371 downwards.
ATGGTCCTTACTGGACCTCTAGGAAGAACAGTTTAGATATGACTGATAGGGTTATCCAGTATAAATAAAGTTAGTTTAGGTTACTCCAGTTTCCTCCTGAAGAAACACTGGATCTCTAGGGAGAACAGTTAAAATAAAAAACCAGTATAAATAAAGTTAGTTTAATTAATATATCAAACTGATTTATTAGTTTGGTGTGTTTGTAGATTTTACAAAAAAGCAGGACTCGTAAACTAGAGATTGTCACTCGACCATCCAAGAACAAGACCCCAAGAAAAATCCCATCCATCACGAAGCTAAAAGGTCAGCCTTTACAGTGGCAGGAATACGGAAACCTTGCCAAAAGATTCCCATCGCCCAGAATCATATGCAAGAGTCCGTTGGTCGCCAAACAAGCGAACTTTCAAGGCAAAATTGTCGCAAAAAAGTATCCGACAAAAATTTCGAAAGATTATAATCCGCTTGAAATATCGAAAACGCAGAAACTTTTTCTAAAATATGGACCTATGTAAGGCAGTGCATGGAAAGATCTGAAGTTATTTAGAAAAAGAGTGAAGGAATGTGATGAAGGATTTTGATTGAGAAAGTTTTTGTTTATTCAATAAATAAAACCAAAAATCAAATTATGTGACTACGTTGTAGAGTTAGAGTTAAGACCACTGTTGAACCAATCACATTGCACGAAAAATACGCTAAGATAATTCGAGGACCAATCACATTGCACGAAAAATGCGCTAGAATCATTCAGGAACCAATCGCATTGCACGAAAACTGCGCTAAGACGATCCAGGAACCAATCACATTGTACGAGAACTGCGCTAGAATCATTCAGGAACGAATCACATTGCACGAAAGCTGCGCTAAGTTCATTACAACGTTGCTCGCGTAAACCTGCGTGTGCATTTCCCGTGAGGTTTTTCATAAATTAGTGTTTGAGATATTATTAAGACTCCAGTTATAATCACCATAACTAACAGAGATTGTAGCCAGCTCTCCCTTCTCACTGTCTTGCAGGAGCACTTCAAGATCATGAAATAGTTGCTCGGATAAATATGGTAGTATCCATCTACAAGATTATGAGGAGAAAATTCGACTCTTAGTAAAAAGTGATTTTGGTGATAAAAACACGAAACGAAGAGACAAAGAAGAAGGGAGAAATAACCTCAAAATCTCCACATCAGTTCTTCCAAAGTCATTTCTATACCAGAAAAATATCTTAGACAATTTTACCTGAAAAATAAAAAGCAATCAATTTATATAAGGAAAGAACTTGTCCTATATTTACATTCATCTCGAACCTGTCGTATTTGTAAATTAACTTGCACTTCTTGGGAACAAAAGTTTGCTGTTGCTGCTTTTAAACCACGATCAAGATTTTTAGTAGAATAAATATTGATTGCAGGACATGACTGGAAGAAAAAAATTATACATGTCTGAGTATATTGATTAGAATAAAAAAAGTTTAAATTAATAAAAAAGAATGAGAGGGGAAAGAAACAGGAGAAAAATGAATGGGATGACAAGAAATGGGAAGAGAAAGAAATGGTGAGGGGGTGGGTGTGAGAAGAAATGGGAGGGAAAAGAAATGGGGAAAAAATAAAAAAATGGAAGGGGGGAAAATGAGAGGAAAGAAATGGGAAGAGAAAGAAATGGAGGGGGATGTGAGAGGAAAGAAATGGGAGGGAAAAGGAAAGAAAAAAGAAAAAAAATGGGAGGAAAATGAAATGGGAAAAAAGTAAAAAAATGGAAGGGGAAGAAATGGGAGGAGAAAGAAACAGAAGAAGGAAATGAGGGAAGGAATAAATGGAAGGGAAGGAGTAGTTAAGGACCAAAGAAAAGGAGTAATCAGCAGAGTACAGTGATGTTGACAGACCTTAGCACCACAAACAAGAGCAAAGTGGATTCTTGGATCAACATGGTGCATTGAGAATTGAAGACGAGGATCAGTCTCACTAAATAAAGGACTGGGACTAGATGGATGTGGTCTATTTCCTACAACATATGTCAGAGAGAAAAATATTCTAATAAATTGGACATTTTTTGATCAGTCATCTCAGTGACAATTTTATGTACATAATTATACAGTATGTTAATTACTATTTTGATGCTCTAATTTAGCTTTAAATTCTATTCAATTCACTCAACAAACCTCGTAATATTCCATGCTCAATATCATCTAAAGTAAATATATAGCCGCCTATATCATATGCTATTGACTTCCAAAAGTTCTTGACCTCTATAAAGACAGAAGTTGGCACACCTTGTTCACAAATGCCATGAATGGTTAATGCATTGTAAATATCTATATTGTTAAAGATGCATACATTTGCTTTCCTTTCTTTCTCTTTTTTTCCTTTCTTTTTTTCTTTCTCCCTTCCTTCCTTCACTGGTTTGAATGTTTATTTGGTTCATTCATTCATCCATCCCTCCTTCTCTCCCTTCCTTCCTCCCTTCCCTTCCTTCCTTCTTTCCCTCCCTCCTTCCTTGCTTGCTTCCCTCCTTCATTCCTTGCTTCCCTTCCTCCCTCCTTCATTCTTTCCCTCCCTCCTGGCCTTCCTTCATTCCTTGCTTCCCTTCCTCCTTCCTTCCTTCATTCCTTGCTTCCCTTCCTCCTTCCTTCCTTTGTACATTTGAACAAGGATACTTATAAAAAACGCCATTCTTTCTTCATCTACCAAAGCTGCTAATCCACCATAGCAAGCTTTGAACATTCTTTAACATATCTTATAAATAATTCACTAGTTTTCAAACCACTGTAGTCAACACCTCTTCCTTCTTCGCTCATAAAATCTCCTTTTATTTGCAACATTAATCTTTGAAGTCGTGAAGAAATGCCGCCATTTTGCTGTTCGTTCTCGCCGACATCAACTTCTGTTTCTTTGTTAAGAACTCGTACGTTATTAGCCATTAAATAGTCTTTCTTTATAGTTTATAAAAACACTGAACTATACAGAATATTTATTATACGGTAGAAATTGACACCCCGGGTCGTTTTCCGCCCCGGGAAAAATACCCTGAATACGAATGTAACGATACGAGTTTATTTTCCCGCCCTTTTTAACTTCGCGCCCAATCCCCCCACGCTTTTATACTCAAGCACGCGCAGTTGTTGTCAAGGAAACTGTCAATTATCAACGGTTGTTGACGCGCAAAACTTAGCACGAAGTTGAGAGGGAAAATGAGGACAGCAAGTGACAATTCGAAGAATCAAATTTTTGATCTTGGTTTGGATCGTTCAAGCGTTTTCGATGATGTTCAATTGCCTGCGTACAGGTAAAACGTTTTCACTTTGCAACAATTTATGAGTAAATAGTAACATTGTTTTTGCAACAATTTATGAGTAAATAGTAACATTGTTTTTGCAACAATTTGCAAACAGCTAGTGACTACATAAAAACTGAATATCGAGACACTTTTCCAGGGCTAGTAAACGGATAAAAACATGAATGCTACGAAGTGTTAATTTGCAATAGCTAGGCAAATCTGACAGTTGAAGTAAATCTGAAAAAAATTTTCTTGATCTATCAAATTCGTCAGTCCTCCATTCATTATGACGTCATGTTTGACAAAATTTAGCATGAAGTGCGCATGCCCTAAACACTTTGAAGTCTGACGACGAGTCAGGTAAATACTAAAGTATTTTATTCTGGCTAACGCCAGACGATTTTATTTAGCACAGGGAGAGGTCCAGGCCTCAAAGTGTTAAAACCTATCTCTTTAACACTTTGAAGCCTGACGACGAGTCTTTAGTATTTTATTCTGGCTAACGCCAGACGACTTTATTCAGTACAGGGAGAGGTCCTGGCCTCAAAGTGTTAAATAGCTTGCGTATCTTTGACTGTAGACCTCAGGTAAACGTCTATCGTGATTACTCGATTGGTCGTTCGTCACCAGTTTGGACAGTGAGCTCGGCAGCAAAAAACGCACATAGAAACGAACATTGGGAAAAGCTGTCAGAACCAAGAAAAATGCACCCTGAATATCAACCTGCAAAACCCGCCAGACCAATCATTACAAGAGCAGCCCTAGTAGCTGTGCCTTCCGAAAGAATTGAAGAACTAGCTAAAGCTTCATCACGTACGAAGGTCACGGATAATGATGACTGGACAGTAAAACTATCTGCATTGAACTGTAAACCAAGTGAAAGAGTATTGGAACTGTCTCGTCCAAGACCACTACCAAACGGCTATCTACCAAGCAAGTCAGCTACAGAAATGTGGATGGTGTCCCCAGGTGCTCGCAAAGCTATGATTTCTGATAGGATAGATGAACTTAGTAAACCTCATATACGTACTGTTGGTACAAATCTTCCACGTACTGACGCATTTGTTGTTTCCGAATCTGCCAAGAAAGCAGTGGCAAGCGAAAGAATAATAGAACTCGCTCAACCTATTGTACGGAGTAATTAAATAATCGACATTTTCTTGCTGTCAAATCAAGATTTTTAAGACAAATACATCTTAAATTAAAGTATGTGTTGTTTATCGGTAGGACGCGAAGGAATAGAGGTGGTTGGTATGAGAGAAAAACGTTGCATGGGGAAGAAAATCAATGGTAGGAAAAAGATAGAAGGGTAAACGAAAGAATAAGGAAAAGAAAGAGAAAGAAAGAAAGAGAAAGAAGGAAAGAAAATGGAAGGAAATGAAAGGGATAGAAAGAAAATAGAAAAATAATGGAAGGGAAGCAAAACAATGAAATCGAATAGAAATAAATGAGAAGAGAATGGAAGAAAAGGAAAGGGCAAAAACGAGGAAAGGAAAAACACAACAAAGACAGACACACAAAAGAGAGAAAGCAGGCACAGCAAAGCCAAAAAGATAAAGCTTAAAATCCTAATGCTATAATTAAGTACCGCTACTTATCATCTTTTAATACTTAATACGTAAATCACTATTTCCATAACCTCATCTCTTGTTAAACCTTTGCTGGTTCTTAGCAGCGGCTTTCTTCTTTACCATTTGCAATCGTTTCATTGAATTTCTCGTTACATCACGAGGATAGGCGTTGCTAGGTGATTTTAAACCACCACCGCTGCTGCTGCTGCTGCTACTCATGTTGGCACCAGTAAGAGAAGGAATGCTGAATGACTGATTGACTGATGAACTACTGGGTGAAAAACTGGGAGGCTAAAATAGAAAAAATAACGGCAATGCTTTATAGCGTGAAAACATTCAAATAACGAAGAGAAGAAGTCTGTATTTTTCAAGGCTTCAAAAACTCATTAATAGTTCATGAGGAAAACACAAAAGAAAATCATGACCGTATCGTGTCTTTTAAAATTAGCTTTGATTTTCTCGGCTTAGACAAGATTATTTTTCAAACTTACCACGCCAATGAACTTACCAAGTGGTTCGTTTTGGAAGCCGTTCAATAAACTCGCAGTTCGTGTTTTATCAGATATAAAAACACTCGGCTTCGCTTCGTGTCTTTATATCTGATAAAACACTCATGCACGTTTATTAAACAGTACTTAAAAATGTAGAGTGCTGTGTAGGCAGTGTTTTGGATAGAGTAAAGTGAAAAGATGGTAAAATGTCGAGATTTTTAGTAACAAAATATTGACGTTTCAAGCGGATCTCTTCATCAGACTGAGTAAAAATTATCTCAGCTGAATAAAAAAGCAAAAATCTTTAAAAAGCAAAGTAATGATAATATGTGAAATACCTTGCCATCCATTCTCACTGGTGGTTTAAATGATTGAGTAGGAGACTTAAATGGAAGACCAGGAATAATTAATGGTTTGAGCTTCGTTGCTGTTGTCGTTGAAGTAGATGTCTAAAGCAAATGAATAAATAATATCTCAAGCACATGTTTTTAGGTATTTTTCTTACAAAATGCCATAATGGTGGTGGTGGTAGCAATGTTAGTGATAATGGTAATGATGGTGGTGGTGATGATGGTGGTGGTAGTGATGATGCCAATGATAGTGGTGATGATGTTGATGATGGTGGTGGTGATGTTGATAGTGGTGGTGGTGATGATGGTGGTGGTGATGTTGGTGGTAGACTGGTAGTGATGGTGGTAGTGATGATAGTAGTGATAGCAATGATGTTAATGGTGGTAATGATGGTAATGGTGGTGATGTTGATGATGGTAATAGTGATGATAATGTTGATGGTGATAGTGGTGTTGATGATGGTGGTGTTGATAGTGGTGATCATACTCAGCAACTTACAGCTTCTTTCATTCTCTTGAAACAACTTGAGCAATACCAGACATGTCGAGGATCATTGACACTTTGATCTGTAATGTTAGGTTTGTGACAGTTCTGAAATAAAATTAATATAGATAAGTTTTGTGGAAACACCACAATAATTATTTTTTTTAATTTTTTATAAGCTTTATCTTTTTCATTTTTCATATATAATCATACATGGTATTTTCACAAAACTTATCTATATTACTTTATCACCATGAAAACTTTCAAAGAATTAAAGTAAAATTAGTTAGGGCCAGACAGACCCAGTATGCATGCTTATTAAAGTTCTGCTGAACTACCAACCTGATGATAATATTCATGACATTCATGACATTCAACCAACTGATTTCCAACCACACTAGTTTTACCACTAACAAAGAAAAATTAATGATTGGTTAAGATAGGCCTAATGTATTCACCCACACCTCCACCCACTCACACTGCCTCTCCAGACCAACCACTCATCCATCCACTATTCACCTGCCTACCTCACCACCATACCATCACCATCATCACTACCACCACTGTCATCACTACCACCACCATCACCAATACCATCACCACCACAATTACCATCACCACCACCACTACCATCACAACCATCATCACCACCACCATCATCATCACCAACACCATCATCATCACCACCATCATCACTACCACCACCATTACCATCATCACCCACCACCATCATCATCATGACCATCATTGCCACTATCACCATCACCACCACCACCACCACCGTTATCTAAAACTTCAGCAGTTCTGTTTATTGTACTGTAACTCAAAATATTATTTTATAAATATAAACTGTAACAACACACTAATTTTAGTTTTATATTATTCTCAAGAAGCCATATGTACCTCATACAAATAATACAGTGAATTCCTAAATCTGCAGTTATCTCATGATCTGGAGAACTTTCTCTTGAAGGAAGATCAACTTCTTCTATTACTGACTTCATTGCACTGGCATCTAACTTAGGTTTCTTTCGTTTTGAAGATAATAAACTACTTGAGGTTATTTCTTCAACAGTTTCAAGAAAACTGGAACCAAATTCTTCAACTGTTTCAATCATTTCATCTTCCTGATAATCATTCATGTTTGTCGACAAAGATGAAGAATCAACTTCAACAGTTTCAGTAATACTATCGTCTTCATCATGGAGTAGATTTTGCATCGAGGAATCAGGATAATCTTTTAGTTTTTTTGTTTCTCCTTGATCCAATCTAGTCAGGTCTGTGCTAGAAACTGGAGTAGAAGATTGTTTGTTGGGCTTCTCAAGTTCCACTTGGTCCAAATCTAGGTCTTCTTTTTTAATCTTTTAAAACACAGGTAAATTGATATGCCATTAACATCTTTGTTCAAATATACCATCATTCCACGACCTGCTCCCAGCTTGACCATGTAGCTCAATCGGGAGAGCATTGGTTGGACGTTTAAAGCAAAGGTTCAAATCCCAGCAGCGGTCAAGTAAAGCTTTTCTCTACTTACCACATACACTCCAGGGTGCATTCCATGTAGGTCACACCGAAGATGTTCGACGTGAGTTTCAAAAGTGATCGGTGTGCTGGTGCACAATCACACTGTGGTTGGCACATATATACAGCCATACAACTATACAAGTCAGTGGATGGCACCGGCATTCATCTTGACCTCCCTTGGCACAGCACCTGAACACCAGTGGCTTATCTTTGGCATGGGGTTGACATGGAATGCACCCTGGCATATGCTTCATCACCTAACTCCCATGGCCCATACTAGTACCCATGCCTCCCCTCAACCCCCTGGGAAAAAAACCCACCATAAAAACAAAACAAACCCAACAAAAACCAAAACAAACAAAAAGCAACAGATACCCATTCTCACAATTCATAAAAATGTATAATTATATAATATTGTTCCTTTTGCTTTATATTTTTCTGACATGCATGCATTAAAAACAATGACAGTCTACTTTGAAAGCATTTGGATTCTCTCCAATGTATATAATAGTTTAAACAATGAAGTAATATCCCGCAACATTTCTACTACAAAATGAGGAGAAATTTGTAAGATATTGTGCAACTTTCAAACTATAAACAAACCTCGCTCGGACTAGTTTTCCTCTCTAGTTTCGATACATTTTCTCTATATTTTTACCTCGATATAAGTCTCTGGCTTCTTCCCAAGTGCTTCATCTCTCAGTGCACAAAGTTGTTCAAGAGATTTAGGGTGTTTGGAGTGAAGAAGGTGCAAAGCACGGACAAACAGTGGATCCAATTCTGCCGCCATCTTGGTTTTGGAAAACTTGCTCCGGAAACTGGGTCGAGCAATACAGATATGACACTTATTAGGGAGGGGTGGGTGGTCCGTGTTTTGCAAATAAAATTTATGCGTAAAAAGATAGGTACGCACTGCGCACAAAAGTCTACATAGGTGTTAAGGTGCTGCGTCTACCACAGTACAATTTAAAGTGTAATTTGAACATGAAGTTAAAGTGCCACTAACCCAAAAAATTTTTTCTCGGGATTCAAATAGCCCTTGTTGAGTATATTAGCACCAACATATCTTTTCTGTTATTGAACACTTCTTTCATTTGTTATGCGCCTTCAAACTTGCAAAATTTCGCATCTGTTTGTCCCATGGCGGAGCAGTGAGGGGAATGGGTATAGGATGCGTATGACGTAATACCAGGAATTCGTCTTCAAAAATCTATGAAGTGTAGTACACTGGAACTATAATAAAAGAATTAAAATGAAAAATATCGCCAAACTGGCTATAAACGTAACCTGGGTACGTTCTTTCCTATTTACTTTACAGTAAAAAAAAAAATAGAATTCCTGGTATTACGTCACAAACCCTTATCGACGCAGTCTCCCAAGTGCTCCGCCGTGTCCGTCATTATCGCCACTTCAATCGATTCTTAAATCAAGAGGATTTTACCAATTTAGTTAATTTATATTGCATTCTTCATCATTTGGATTGGCGATGTTTATTCGTGCAAAAACCTTTTTGGGATTAGTGGCACTTTAAGATGAGAATACTAAAGAAATTACGTTTTTGTCTTTTTACTTTTCTTTTTCAAGGCACGCAATTTTTCTCTCTCTTAAAATACATTAAAAAACATCTACAGGTTGGCGTCTCGTGATTAGTTTCAAAGATATGGGGTGAAAGTTTACAATCTTTTTAGCCCATCTTGGGCAGAATCAGGATTGTTATCACTTGTTTTTACGATGTAGCAGCTTCCATTTTTTCTTCAGGTTCTGCAGCTGGTGTGTCACTTGATGCTTCTTCGCTGTCCATAACCTCACTTTCTTCAGCTGGCTTTTCTTCTGTTTTCTCGTAAGCTTTTACACCTGGAGTGACAATCACTCCACCCCAACTCGTCACCTCGCTATCGACAGCTGGGGAAAAAATTGATGGAAATTAAATTCCCAGAAAAGTAACGTCAGTATTGTGAAACAGCTCCAGTATTACGTTACAACATTTTACTCTGGTGAACAACTCCTAAAAGTCTTGGCACTTTACCATCTTTTCACTTTGCTCTATCTAAAACACTGCCTACACAACACTCTACATTTTACTCTGATGAAGGACTCCACTTGAAACATCACTATTTCATTATCAAAACTAATCTCAGCAGTTTACCATCTTTTCACTTTGCTCTATCTAAAACACTGCCTACACAACACTCTACATTTTACTCTGATGAAGGGCTCTGCCTGAAACGTCAGTATTTCGTTATCAAAACTATTCTTAGCAGTTTACCATCTTTTCACTTTGCTCTATCTAAAAAACACTGCCCACGCAACACTCTACTTTTTTATCCAATAAAGTTGTTAAAATAAAAACATACCTACAGATGGCACTCCTGCTGAAACCTAGAGAGAGAAATAAGTAAATATAATGTTAAAGTATAACTATGAAACAGAATTGTGATGATAATGGGAAAAACCAAACACGTACCAAGCCAAGGACCTCATTAACTGCTCCATGAGATAAACATCTTACAAGAGTTTGAGCACAAGTTGTAATGGCATCCTAAAATATCATTTATATTCATAATATTGTTTAACAACTCACACAAAACATTAAATATTGTAAAGAGACTCAGTGATGGATGAAGTTTGATCGTAAATCAACTCCCAAGATTTTTACCTGTTCTTCTAAGCTTAAAACGCTGTGAGAGCGAACATTTGCTGACTAAAGAGAGAAAAACACAGTAAAATTAAAATAGACATTAAATGCTCAATACAAAACGTTTATTGTGTTGTCTAGTAATCTGTGTGTATACTTAAGAATTATAATAACTTTCCCATTTCCCCCCTTACCTCACAAGGATCAATAATTCCTACTGAACCAGGCAGAAATAAACCAGAAGCTAACAACTGCAATGCCCGTCTATTAGAAAAATATGTAAATCAGTTTTAAAGTTATTTAAAAAAAGTTACGTAATTCGTAAAGAAATCAGTTCAAATACTTGACATCAGTGTTGAATTCCAGAAATCTCCCAGAATTCCAGATCACTTTCAATTACGTCATCAAACTTTTGTTTTAAAAAAAAAAAACACATTTACTCTGATGAAGGGTTCCGCTCAAAACCTCAGTTTTTCGACCTTTTCACTTTGCTCTTATTTGAAAACCTCACCTGAAAGCGACATTGATAGTTAATGGTTCCATCGATGCTGAGATTGTTGCTCTATGGGCCTAAAAAAGTAAGCATTTTAACAGGTTCAGGGTTCAAAAGTTTGGTGTATTCAGGGTGCAAATTTTGGAATTAAAATGGAGTACCAAGAGGTCAATAAGCCATGGTGTCAGTCCTTGTAAGCCAGATGCACTAAATCGTTTCTTCATATCTTTAAGGATTCTCACTAAAATCCGAACTCTAAAAAAATAAAAACAAACTTCAAACACACATTTTTTACTGCATAAGTCAGACAAAATATCAAATCTTTATCACTCGCAAAATTAGAGCATTTCTAAAGATAACTTACGTTGTATGAAAAGCATTTTCTTCAAACCATCGCGAGTGACGTATTGTCGCTAAAGCACCTTCCAAAAGTTTCACATCCACTATAGATTGAAATAAAATATTAATTATAAATACATTGTAGAGTAGGTAAATAAAAAGAAATAAAATAGTTTTTAGTAGTTTTTAGACCGAATAGAGCAGAAAAAGTGAGAAGGCGATAACAAAATACTGAGGGCTCTGCTTGAAACGTCAGTATTTCCTTATTAAAACTAATCTCGACAGTCTACCATCTTTTCACTTTATTCTATCCAAAACGCTGCCTACAAAGCATTCTGCTTCAGTTTACTCTGATGAAGGACTCTGCTTGAAACGTCAGTATTTCGTTATCAAAACTATTCTCAGCAGTTTACCATCTTTTCACTTTGCTTTACCCAAAACACTGCCTACACAACACTCTACATTTTACTCTGATGAAGGGCTCTGCTTGAAGCGTCAGTATTTCGTTATTAAAACTAATCTCGACAGTCTACCATCTTTTCACTTTGCTCTATCCAAAACACTGCCTACAAAGCTCTCTACTTCTTTACACTCAAGAGGCAATGGGTTAAGATTTGAGCTGATGATAGTGAAGTGTAAGGAGATGTTCATACCATGTTTGTCTGCAACTGCTTCTCGAAGATTTTTTGGTAAAGTTGTGATCAACACTCTCACTAACACACCTGAAGCACTCAGGTTGAAACCTAGACCAAAAGATATATAATATATTATATATACAGATACTGTACAATACATCATATGTAACATAACATTTTTATTATTACATGTACACTTCTTGAAACCAATAAAATTATGCATTCTTTTTCAAATTTTGAAAGGCAGTACCCAAAATCATAATCAAGCTGTATAGTTGAATCATTAATAATTTTGCTTTGTTTTAAACATGCTGTTCTCTACAATAACATTGTCTACTATAGTACTATATAATCTTATATTTATTATTCATTAATAATATACTTAATAACATAATTACTAATTATATTTTATATATTCCTTATATTCTTTTATTTTTTAAAAATATTAGAGTCAGCAATATTTCACTTGCCTCCATCATTTATTTGAAGAGAAACACCTAAAAATAAATATAAAGGAAATAATTATTATTTAAGCCAATATAAACTACAATCCTGGACAAAAGTGCTTCGGACACTATGTGAAAATCGGAAAATCGGCCCAACAATTTTGTCCAGGATTGTAGTACTGAATTGATCCTGTCATGTTTAATTCTTAAGAATAAAACTATGAAATTATTAATATCGGTAGATATAAACAAATTAAAACTTCAAGCTCTGTGCACACAAGACATTATTTTGTCCTTTGAACCAAACATTTTAAATTTGATCATTGCATTATTAAACTCTAATTTTATTATTTAATATTCTGTGTACACAACCTGGAACACCAGTTGGCTCTTTTAGGCCTTTCAAAATCCTTTCTGCTACCAGAGTAATCTGTTCAGCTAAAGAACAAAAAATTCAGTAAATATAATATATAAAAACATACTGTAAATAAAAAATACATTCTCAAGAGTCCACAAAATAAAGGCAAAGGTCTTTAATTAAAATACATCAAACGTGTATCTTAGTTTACAATCAAATTACTCCTAAGAATTTCAATGTGGCCGTGTCGAGGCATATCAAAGGTGCTTTAAGCAGCCGCCATACGACACAGTTCAGACCATGGATCCCAGCTAAACTTTAGGTGTTGATTTTACGGAGGGAGGAAAACCGGAGAACCCAGTGAAAAACCCTCGAAGCACAGGAGAGATCAACTAAACTCTACTCACATGAGTCCCAAACTCGAGAATGGGGTTGTTCCCAGACGGTCACCCATGCAAGTACTAACCCCGTCTAACTGGGCTTAATTATTGGTGAGAGGCAGCTCCATAACAGCACACGCCATCCGTGCTCCCTTAACTTAAGTAATCATTGTACAGTAACTTTAATATTTATTTCATTAATATTTACAGTACAGTAAATTAAATATTTCAAGTTTATTGTAAGGTCATTTTAAATCAGCAAGATAGAAAGTATGGTGTTACGCACCAGTGGGAAGTTTCTTAAGAATGACAGTTACATCAGCCACAGGATGTCCACTTAACATAGTGCCTTTTTTATAAGAACCAACAGGTCGAACTTCTTCAATACCCTACAAAAATACAAACAACATACATCATGTAACATCACATGTACCAGTATACCTACACAACCTGGGGGGTTAATATTTTTTAACCCATTTCTGTCTGAGCCAGCCCAAAATGGTCCCTTTATTGTTTTACTCTGTCTACACCAGATGATTTTATTCATCAAAGAGAGAATCCTCAGACATCCTAGGCAGCAAATATGAGTTAATATATAATACCAGTTCAACAGCATCTGGACTGACAATCAAAATATCAATCATGTCCGTTATTTTGGTAACCAAATTCAAGATAGCACCCTGTAGCAAAAAAATAAAGATTATAATCAAGTTGACAACAGTTTGGCTAACATACTGAAATATTTACATGTAAAATTTACAGTATCACCTCAGAAATATTAAAACACTTTAAGCAAAAATATTTGGTAGTGTACCTGTTCTTGTGCGGATGGTGTTAGTTCTTGATTCCTTTTTAAAAGAGCCTAAAATAAGCAAGAGAATATTCCCCCAGACTTGAAGATGAATGGTATAAAGAATGTGCTATTACTGATATGATAACTAGTGCTGTACTTTTGTTTTCTAAAGTTCCTAATTCTGTCTTACTTAGACCAAAGTAAAGAGGAGGTAAACTGGTAATACTGCAGTTTTGACAAACATCAGTATTTTCTTATCAAAACTACCATACTCTCGGAAGTTAACCACCTTAAATTTCACTTTGCTCTATTCTACTTACTTGGGTAAGAGCATTCTCATCAGATTCAGCAGCAGATCTCTGGAAAATGCCTGAAGACTTTTCACGAAAAAACAATAGAAATTATTAATTATAAGTTATTTTTATTAACTATTGCTTTCAAGTACAGGTATTTACAAGATTTGTTGAATTTACCTTAAATAAATCAAATACAGTATGAGTCACGACAAATTTTTGTCCAGGTGAAGGTCTGAAAAAAGCTTGTGGGACATGACCTCCACGACCACCTCTTCGACCTCTTTCTCTACAATATAAACATAGTTTTATACCAAGGTTACTACAATAATGGTCGAGTGCTGGTATTCTAGGAAAGGAGCTTGTTTTAAAGCATTGTAATTCACTGGGAGGCAGGATTTAAAAAAACTTTTAGTGCAAGAGAGAAGAGTATTTTATTAGTGATTTGAAGTATACTAGATTAAGAAGAGCTTCTAACTAATGTTCCTATATGTTTAATACTCTGAATATTCCTATTTATATAGAATAATCCCAAAGACACACACTTGTAAGCCTGGTTTCCCCATAAGTTCATCCTGATCATCTCGATCACCTAAATATGGCTCCATCATGATAACATCACTATTTAAGTTTGTCCACTTTTACCCACAATTCTTGCAGTCTGAACAATAGATAATGGCTCATTTGCAATAATTTGAAAGTCAATTTTGCTTTGTTTGTCCGCATTTTGTGCCATAAATAGCAGCTCAACAGTACGCTATTGCTTAAATCTCTCTAATCAGACTAGAGATATCTCAAACCACTTAATCTGATTGGGTGGATTCAGGCGATCAGGATAATTGGGGCAATCAAGATGATCTTATGAAAACCACGCTTTAGCTTAGTTAGAAATTTCAGGGCGAAAGCCGGGGGGGGGTATTCTCTGAATATTAACATGGGTATATTGCTGAATCTGTACTGTCAAAGCGTGTCCCAAACTGGCCAAGTATTAAAAGAAAAGAAACCACGTTTGAAAGCATGGCACGACCAGAAAAAAAGCCGCTCAAAATTATCGAAAATAATAAACCAGCATCTAAACACGAGACCAAGCACATGTTAATATTAAACACAGTGGCAGACTGTGGCACAACCATCGACTTTTAAGCTGCTTTTTTTCTTCGTTTTCTGCTTCATAAGTGCTCACAAAGAGTGTTACTGATTGTACAGTTAAGCTAGTATATAAAACATTCAAAAATTTACCTCATTTTAATTTAGA
Organism: Paragorgia papillata; assembly: GCA_035771165.1. Taxonomy (NCBI): domain Eukaryota; kingdom Metazoa; phylum Cnidaria; class Anthozoa; order Scleralcyonacea; family Coralliidae; genus Paragorgia; species Paragorgia papillata. The sequence goes on along the minus strand of JAWNZC010000114.1, from coordinate 2,847,060 downwards.
TTTAATAAAATTCTTCAAAAAACTTCAACCACAACACACACACGAGAACTTGAGGAGAAGACAGCGTGACAACAACTAGTGCCAGTCTCCTTACCCCAAATATAGAGTGCCCTGGGGACACATAGGGATGATGGGAACACGCAGGGATAAAGCGTGGTAAAGTGGCTTGGTCATTAGTTACTGCCTACCATCCCTGTGTGACCCCATTATCCACAAGAACGTGGAAGGTCAGAGGGTAATAATTCCATGTCCTACATAACCCAAGTACTTCATGAAAGCCTTACCCCAACACACAACCTAACCTAAGGATGGCAATTCGTGTAAATAGGACATGGACGTATAACCGGTCAGAGTTGGTCAGAGGTCCTAACCTAACAGAAAAATTCGTGAAGATAGGACATGGATTTATAACCACGTGGAAGAACAACTGATCTCTAACATTGCAGGCTCCTGAGATGAGGGAAGCTCTTTTGGGGTAGGCGGAGGCCCTCTAGAGGCCCTCTAGAGCCAAGGAAATTCAAAGCGGGAAACCAAGAGATGTCAGTCGTATTATTATTAAAGGCTGCTTTGATATAAGGAAGAACATGTTTAACTGCAGAAAGCTTTTAGCAGGGGAGTGGGAAGGTGCAGGGTGTGTGACAAGGTTCTCTACTGTGCGAAAGCCAACCATCTAACCTTTTTGACAAACTATGCAATATTTAAAGCCGGTTATAATTCCATATTAATACATAGTTACCATAATAGATGCTTACATCACACACTGATTTCTAGACCAGTGACGTCACGGAATAGCTGTCCACGTATGCCACACCCTCAAAAGGAATTTGAGAAAAAACATGCGCGCACCAAATCAAAATTACGAATTCTATTTGCGTGTTGATATCTAGCATAGCATACAATTATTGAAATTACATTCTCCATTATTTTATATTTGGAATATATGTCTAAAGTGTACTGATTTATCCTAGCTAATGATAGAGTACAGTGGCAACTCTTTTGTAAAATATTCAACGTTAGTCGTTAGTTGATCACTCCTTTCTTCCTCCCCACTTCAATGAACGCGTTCACACAATGCTCAATTTTTTCTTGGCTGTGAGATGCTGATATTTGAACTCTGATTCGTGCTTTTCCTGTGGCAAAAACAAAGTTTAAAAAAGATTAAGTTTTTTCCCTTGTTCAAAGGCTGACATGACTAATTTTTTACCAATTAAGGCTCTCAATTAAGGAAAGTTTGCACATGTGGGGCTTGAAACCTACCAACAGGAACAACTGGAAATGTAAATCCAATGACGTAAATATTTCTTCCTGCAAGAAATTATTGAGAAAGTGTAACTAGTACTACAGTAGAACAAACTTCAGTAGAGATAACGAAGCGGACAGACAGACAGACAATAGCATCACTTTACCTAACATCTCGTCAGCAAATTCCACTGCTAAACGTTCATCGCCCAGCATGACAGGGCATATTGGATGATCTTCTCCCTGAATAAAAAACAAATAAATAGTACACCACAAATACACGATCTTCAAACTCTGAAAATTGTAATCCTTTTGAATGATCCATGTACCGAAGATACCACGGAAATCCCGGCTGCAGTGTGCTGTTATTTATTAGATACTTACAGCAATAGTAAACCCAGCCTCAGTCATTTTGTTCCTGAAAAATTTCGTATTTTCAGCAACCAATGACGTTAAGTTCGAGCCATCCATAAGAAGATCAAAGACCTGAATTAAAATATGGACAGCTGACGACTTGACGTTGAAGGAAGGAAGGAAGGAAGGAAGGAAGGAAGGAAGGAAGGAAGGAAGGAAGGAAGGAAGGAAGGAAGGAAGGAAGGAAGGAAGGAAGGAAGGAAGGAAGGAAGGAAGGAAGGAAGGAAGGAAGGAAGGAAGGAAGGAAGGAAGGAAGGAAGGAAGGAAGGAAGGAAGGAAGGAAGGAAGGAAGGAAGGAAGGAAGGAAGGAAGGAAAGAAGGAAGGAAGGAAGGAAGGAAGGAAGGAAGGAAGGAAGGAAGGAAGGAAGTTGAACAAAGGATAATATCTCACCTTGCTTGCTCCTGCAACTACAGGTGGTGGAAGCGTGTTGGAGAAAAGATAAGGTCGTGATTTCTGACGTAGAATATCAATTAGTTCTTTCGAACCTGTGGTATACCCACCTAAAACATTTATAATCCTTACTGTAGCTGAGATTTTCAGGCAGGAAAGCGCGCACTGATTAACCCTTTCACTCGCATTATTGAGGTAGAACTTCATTTTTTCTACTCTGTCTAACGTCAGACGATTTAAATCGTCAAAGAGAAGACGTTTTGACAAGCTGCGCGCGAAAGAGTTATAAATTAATGTCTGTTCGATATTAAGCAGCAGCCAAGCCAGGAACTTCTACTGTAGTTCTCAGGAAATGAGTCGATTTACCTGCAGCTCCGCCCAATGCTTTTCCCAAAGTAGAATTGATAATATCAACACGACCATTAAAACCACAAAACTCTTCTGTTCCTCTAGAAATATATTTATCTTACGTTTAAAAAATATAAAACATTTTCCGTTTTCTTTTCCGCAGTTATAAAATTACTTGCAAGTAAAAATAAACTGTGTAACTCTCAAGTTACAAACTAAGTTTTTAAGATTTTTTTACCTTCCAGTTTTTCCAAAGAAACCCGTAGCGTGACATTCGTCGATAAATATCAAAGCTTCGTATTTATCAGCCAATGAAACAATGTCTCTGGAGGACAGAAAATGGTCAGAAATGATAGATACAGTGTACTCAGACAACCAAAACACAACAACAACAACAACAACAACAACAACAACACTAAACACCACCACCATTATCACCACCACCAACAACACTACCACTACCATCACCACCACCAACACTACCACTACCATCACCACCACCACCAACACTACCACTACCACCACCAACAACACCAACACCATTACCACCAGCACCACCACCAACACAAAATATCAAAGCTTCGTATTTATCAGCCAATGAAACAATGTCTCTGGAGGACAGAAAATGGTCAGAAATGATAGATACAGTGTACTCAGACAACCAAAACACAACAACAACAACAACAACAACACTAAACACCACCACCATTATCACCACCAACAACAACACTACCACTACCATCACCACCACCACCAACACCACCACCACCACCAACAACAACAACAACAACAACACTACCACCACTACCACCACCAACACTACCACCAACAACACTACCATCACCACCAACACCACTACCATCACCACTACCATTACCATCACCACTACCATTACCATCACCACTACCATCATCACCACTACCATCACCAACAACACTACCACCATTACCATCACCACCAACAACACTATATACCACCAACAACAACATGTACCTCAAAGGTGCCACATTTCCATCCATACTAAAAACACCATCTGTCACAATAAGCTTTGTTCTCGCATTTTTGTTCTCCGATAATTTTGATTCCAAATCTACAGAAAACCAACATTATTTTTTAAATCACACTTTACTCCAATGAAGGCTCTGCTCAAAACATCAGTGTTTCATTGCTAAAAATCTCAGCAGTTGATTTGCTCCACCCAAAACACTGCCTATACAGCAGTCTATTTTTTTTAAATAAATACCATTATAAGCCTACCATTCATATCTCGATGTTTGTATCTTAATTTTTTGGCTTTGCACAATCTGACACCATCAATAATTGAAGCATGATTCAATTCATCACTTATTAAAACATCTTCTGGCTCCAAAATAGCTTCAAATAATCCAGCATTCGCATCAAAACAACTAGGGTACAAAATTGCATCTTCTCGACCATGGAAAAGAGCAATCTTTCTTTCAAGTTCTTTATGAATGTCCTATTATGAATCAAGAAGTCAAGAAAAATTGCACATTTGTAATAGAAAACATCAAATTATATAACAAATAACTGATTCATTCAATCTTACTTGGGTGCCACAGATAAATCTAACAGAACTCAGACCAGCTCCATATTTATCCAGAGCAGTTTTTGCAGCAGCTACTATTCCTGGATGAGACTAAAAATATGTTTAATTAACAGTCTTTTAATTAAAACAGACAGACAGACAGACAGACAGAAACAGACAGACAGACAGACAGACAGACAGACAGGCAGACAGACAGACAGACAGACAGACAGACAGACAGACAGAAATGGACAGACAGACAGAAACAGACAGACAGATACAGACAGACAGAAACAGACAGACACAGTGACACACACAAACATACAGACACACAGACAGCAACAACAACATAAACATAAGTGTACTAACAGACAAGCCGAGGTAGTTATTGGCACAAAAATTCAACATCTTGTCTTTTGATCCTTGAACATTAATTTCAGGACCTTGTTTGGACGTAATAACTCTTTCATTCTTCCACGTTCCTGCTTCCTTTATTGCAGATATCCTTTCATCTAACACTTTCTTAAAATCACCTGAAGCACTACTAGAAGTACGCCTTGTTTTCAAAAAATACCGCACAATATTTAGCCTTTGTACACTGCCTTTCCGTAAACACTCTAAAATACAAATGTTGGTACTAATATATAAATTTAATTATAGTAGTATAAATTTGATTATAGTAATATAAATATAAAATATATGCAAGCCGCCATTTTTAATCGTTGTCTAATAATTTGCTTGCATAATAATATTCAATATTTAAACGTTTACAAAACAATATTAAAACATATATGGCTTTTATATGATTATTTTAAAAATGTTAACTTTATTTTTAAGTGATTTTTTGAACTGAAAAGAAGATATAAAGACAGATAAAGACAGGTTTTTAGACTTACCCATATGGCCGCCGTGACGTCAGATATTACGAGGTCGTAAACTAACTTGCATACACGAGAGGTAGATTTCAAGATGGCCATCATCTTTACAGACGAAATTGTTTAAAGAAATAAAAGGACATTAAAAAAGAAAAATACTTTGCTACGTTAGATTAGTAAATTAAAAACCTTACACTCAGATTCCTAGTCGGAGTTTTCTCAATTATCTGTGCCCTAATCGGAAATTTATCTAAAATAAATAATTTAACATTAGCATATGGCCGCCATCTTGGAACCTACTTGTCGTATATCCTATTTAGTCAATTTTTTTTAAATAAGGGCGTTGTCAAGGCGTGTCAAAATATCCTAGTGCCAGTCTTCCTAACGAGCAAATGGTTGAGTAGGGCCTGGAAGCGAGACTAGTGGACTTTAACTATTTGAACTCTACAAAGTGCCAGCTCATCCTTCAGAAGAGATTGTTTTTTTATTCTTTTCGAAGTAAAATGCGTCGTGCAGCAGGTAAATAATAGTATCAGTTGAAGATCTTTATTAAAACATGTATTTAAAAGCAAGCTATTGTCTTTTTATAAAGATCATAAGCTAAAATACACAAATGCTGTATTTGATGTTTTTTTAGCTTGATCCATCGTGTTTAGATTAAAATATAAAAGTAGCTTTGATTCTGGTTTAATTATCATTAGATTTTCTATCATTGATATGTAAGAGTCAATCCTATCTGTGATCACCCCCCACCCCTCCCCTCCCCTTCCCCTGCCCCTGGACCCCCCACTGAAATGGGGTTATAAATCCATGTCCTATATTCACAAATTTATTGGTTAGGATTAGGGTGTGTGTTGGGGTCAGGCTTTCATGAAGTACCTGGGTTATTTAGGACATGGAATTATTACCTGAAATGGTCTGCCATGGTTAAATATGGGGGGCTCATCCTTTACAGTTGCTTTCAGTGGTGCGAGAGAATTAGTGATGCCAGGGCTCATGGGAAGCAGAGATTCTAGACGGGTTCAGGGGCATGCCCCCCCCCCCAGAAAATTTTTGAATTTTGGGTCTCTGAAACGGCATTTCCTGCATTTTGAGGACACTTTTCTCGTATTTTCGGTTGCGGCGCCAAGCTGGATTCGATGTCTTCAATTGGTGTTAAACTCGTACAGATCTTCAACCAGCAGATGAGGGAAAAGGAAAGGCAGCTAGGCTGGATAAGTTCTTATTTTGGTCTTGCATTATTTAGAATTTATCATAATTATATTCAGCCTAGCTGATGCCTAGGTGGGCCCGGGTCTGGCTACACCAAGTTGCTTTTAGCCTTCGTCCATACTCCAAAGTTTGGGACTGATGCTTATATATAGCCAATCAGCCTTGCAGGACTAGGTGGGCTTGATTTGCATCAAATTCCTGTCTTATTCAAGAAGGATCTTCATTCAATAATTTGATACCATTTTTTGTAAACATTAGGTGGCCAAGAGCCTTCTTATGGTGCCCCACATCAAACTCACATGCTTGAAGAAGAAAATGATAAAATGGTTGATTCATTATCAAATAAAGTTCAAGCATTAAAATCAGTGAGTATCATCCAGTGAGCTCTATATATAACTGGAGTGATATCTGAGCTGGTCATTGACCAGGCAAAGATTGAAGTCAAACATGGCAGCCATGTAGGTCAGAAGTATATATAGTTTCAGTCTCCTATGTGATCTTTTGACTGGATCAGACTTGACCAGACCGCGTAGAAGTCTGGAACTATACGTACTTCAGGCCCAAAAGGATCGCAGGCTCTGGGAACAAGATTGCCAATATCACTCCATGCAGTTTTTTATAGAGCTCACTGGTAATCTGCATCTATAGTGTTGCGATCAGTTTAGGGGCCATTTTTGGCTGACTTAATTAAGACCCATTTACACAGGTGATTTTTGTTGCAATTTTTCTCATCCTGACACATGGGATTGAATGGATGACTCACGAAAGTATTGAATCACAATAGTTTGGCACAAAAGGTGCAATTATACATTTGTAAGTCGATCCATTTGATTGCATACATCAGAAGGAGGTAAATCACAGCAAAAATCACCTGTGTAAATGAGCCTTTAGGTAGCAATGGGTTAATAATTCTTTTATGCAATAACAGCTAGTCATCAAAGGCTTTTTTTTTCTATTTTTCTAAGTTAACTATAGATATTGGAAATGAAGTTCGAACTCAAAATAACATGTTAAAAGGAATGGTGAGTATACCTGAATTTATCTGTTTAGCTGCAGTGTCGTGTACAATATTATTGTAATATTATGTACAGTACAGTAATTAATATTACAATACAATAGTATGCCATATTATAGTTTACACAAAGTATAGTTTACTATAAAATATTTCTAATAATACAAAGCTCTATTATAAATCTTAAAAATTATATTTGTGTATTTTATTAACTACTTCAATCATTTTCTGATAATTTGTTGGGTTTTTTTTTGGTCTAGGATGATGATTTTGACAAAAGTGGTTCATTTTTAAGTGCTACAATGAATCGTTTATCTACTTTAACAAAGAAAGGACACCATTGGGTCATGTGTTATCTGCTTCTGTTTTGTCTGTTTGTGTTTTTTGTAGTTTATTATATCAAACGCAGCAGATAAAACACCATCACTTATTTATTTATGAAAGAATAACTAAAAAAGACAACTCAAATATTTAGGTATGCATTACAAACAACTTGTGTAGATTTATAAATTCAATTGTAAATATAAATTTTAAAAATGTATTAGTTATGTAAAGTTTATTTTATAATAGATTGTGATGAAATGGCTCTCCAGAATGCTGAAATTAATTCACTTTTCTGTCAGTGTATTTTTCTTATGTTATTAGTATATGATAAATTTCAACATTGCGCAAATGCGAAAACGCTGACTTCTGCGCGCTAACTTTTGCGCGCTAATTTTTCCGCGCTAAATTTTACCCGCTAACTTTTGCGCGCTAATTTTTACGCGCTAACTTTTACGCACTAATTTTTGCGCTAACTTTTGCTCGGCAACTTTTTCGCGCTAACTTTTGCGCGAAAAGTTTCGACGTTTTGCGTAAATGCTCAGAACGCGCGAATTAAAACGACATACCACCAACTCTCGTGCAAAGTTATTTCACTGTCTCGGACGCTTGGAAACCACCTTGATGTTTTAGACGTAAACATCATGGTGCGTGTTTCTCACCGAGTGAGCCGGGCGTGCCGCGCAGTTCTATACGCCACAACCGCAAGAACTTTAATTATTTCCCCATGATACCGTAGTCCTGAAGACGATATTATTCAATAAACTAAACTATGGTTCTCTGTATCCCAAGTGTTTTCATAAATTAACAGAGCAATACATATTTCCTACAATTTTCCCGCTACTTTTGACCATTATCCAGCAAGCCTAAAATCACACATGCAAAAAAAGTTGATAATGTTGTGCGTTACTTCACTACTACTTGTACGTTTTCGCTATTTCAGTAGTCTATTTAGAGTACTTTTATGGGATAATTTCATTGGGCAATAAAAATAGCTCTACAGACAACAGTGTTTACATTTACTGTCTGGGTGAAGTTGTTGGATTTCGTCACTAGTCACATTTCAGGTTTATTTGAATTATCTATTAAACGCGGATATCATCGCTGCAAAGAAGTTGAAAAATTATTGAACAAAGGTTAGAAGTCAAAGTATTTGAACCAAATGAATTGAGAAGTCATTTCAGAGTATATTATTAATAAAAGAAATAACATCCTGCACTTGGGGGACTTTATTGTCTATTGTATTCTCTTGTTTATTCTAGTCGTTTGTTGTCGTTTGTGAAGACACTATTTCATAATAGTTTGTTGACGTCAATACTGATAAATTGGTACTCAATTAGAAACTAGATATTTGTTCTGGGGCTTTTATTCAACTCACTTTCTGGCATTTATAATTGCAGCTTGTCGCGTGGCGTGAAGTTATTTAACAAAGGATAAATCTCTCACCTGGATTAATAATATTTTCTATTGAAAAAAACAGCAAACATGTCTCTTACCCTGGACCAAGTAGCTCCTAATGAACGTATTCTTGAAGGTCTTCTTCTGAAATGGTCTTTATTAAGAGCTAATATTGACGACACATCAGTACTTTTAGCAGGAAGAATTTGCAAAATACTTCAATATGGTAAGAGGTATTCTGAGCTAGATATGTTCCTCAAAGCGCTACCGTTGGAAGATATTTATATGAAGAATGAATTTATTGTCAGAGCAAAAATTTCTGTGGCCTTTCAGAAAAGAGATTATCCTCTCCTTTATCGCTTGATTGAGGTGAGAAATGCTCCGTCTTGTGCTTTTGTTTAATTTAAAAAAATTTTAAATCCCCCCCTTTGTTACATTTTGAAGTCCTTTGGGACGATGTTTGTTCTTAATTTGGTATTCACAAATTAAATTAAATTTCACTTATTTCTGTTATGAAATTCGTTCTTCTGTCTTCAGCTGCATGAATTTCAACATGGAGAAGATTTAATCGAAATTTGGGATAAAGCTCATTACGCTGAGGCAGAGAAACGAACTGGAAAAGCTCTCACTCCTTTATTGCGTTTCAGGATTCGTCAAAGGTAGGGGATTGAAAAATAGAAAGCACATCTTATATTGTTTGAAGAAAAGAAGGTTTATTGTGCAGGGATGTACATGCAGCACAGACTTGTAGCAAATTATGTTTGGGTGTTTTAATAATATGCTTGGACTGATTTGTTGCTACTTTTTCTACCACGTGTGACACCAATTCGCGCAAACACTGACGAAAACGGAACGAGTCTAAAAGCACGCACGCGGCATTACTTGCACGCTATGGTGAGCTGGCATAAATTATAGCGCAAACAATGTTGATCTGTCAATGCTGTGATTCGTGAATAAAAAGAGTTAATTGTAAAAACGTTTAAGAAAACGTTTTCTTTAGCCTTGAGTAATAGAGAATAAACTTTAAGATTTTTCCTTCCTTCCTTATTTTTTTCTTTTCTTCCTTTTTCCTTCCTTCCTTCCTTCCTTCCTTCCTTCCTTCCTTCCTTCCTTCCTTCCTTCCTTCCTTCCTTCCTTCCTTCCTTCCTTCCTTCCTTCCTCCTTCCTTCCTTCCTTCCTTCCTTTCTTCCTTCCTTCCTTCCTTCCTTCCTTCCTTCCTTCCTTCCTTCCTTCCTTCCTTCCTTCCTTCCTTCCTTCCTCCTTCCTTCCTTCCTTCCTTCCTTCCTTCCTTCCTTCCTTCCTTCCTTCCTTCCTTCCTTCCTTCCTTCCTTCCTTCCTTCCTTCCTTCCTTCCTTCCTTCCTTCCTCCCTCCCTTCCTTCCTTCCTTCCTTCCTCCCTCCTTCCTCAGTTCCTTCCTTCCTTCCTTCCTTCCTTCCTTCCTCCCTTTTCTTCTTTAGTTTCTCCATTCTTTCCTTGCGCAGCGTTAACTTGCTCTCAAATTTCAGAAATATACCACCAGAAAGTATCTGTCCAACACAAGAAAGGAAGAAGAATACGTTGCCAAAAGAGTCGAAAGATATACTCCAAGCTTGGTTACAAGAAAATCTTAATCATCCTTATCCTTCAAAAACCATCAAAGAAGATCTTGCAAGGAAGACAAACCTCACGACAGAACAGGTGAAGACGCTAATTAACGTGAGCGTAGTCTTTTGGCAAGTTTATAAGAGAGATTAAAGATGAAAAGCGCAACTATAAAAGAGACCATGCTACGCTCTTGTTGCGGCGGCGACAATTTCTAAACAATGAGGCACTCGTCTGCTTTCTTATGTCATGTTCAAGTTTCTTTAGATAGCAACAATGACTCATTTTATTATTAAAGTATTATAATTTAATCGAGCTGCAAATCAAAATATGCTGATGACTCATCAGCTCATCCCAGGAAAGATCGCCATGTTTAATGTGGTTCTGTGACCATGAAAAACAACCAATGGAAATAGCGCATAGAATTGATAAATACACCTTTTCTTTCGACAGGAAATAGGCTTTGTCAATAAAAAATTATCACAGCGCAGACGAAAAAGACCAAACAAATCTTTTTATCGTATTTCTAAGCTAAGCTAAACTATAGATAATTGCGCGCGCAAACATGCGTTTCCGCGACTTGTTGGGGTGACAAGGAAAAATTGCAGCCGCGTTTTACTTTTCTGGTTTTCTCGCTTTGAATAGTATTAATGAAAATACTTCAGAAGACGTCTTCTTCATCTGGCTGTTGTTTATTTTTTCTGTCACAGGTGAAAACCTGGTTTAGCAACGCACGACGGCGCATGCACAGAGCAAGGTACAATCGGTTGTGTTATCGAAGCAAAGAAGAGAAGACTAACGTTGTGGCCAATGATGCTTCGAAGTCTTTGGTCAGCGGCGGTAACAAGGTAATCTAGATCACGTGATGATAACAGCAGCAACACCGCCACCACTTATAACCACCACCACCACCACCACCACCACCAACAACAACAACAAATACATTATTAACAATAATACCAGCAGCAACAACAACAACAACAACAACAACAACAACAACAACAACAACAACAACAACAACAACAACAACAACAACAACAACAAAACAACCACCACCACCAACACCAAAAACGACAACAACATTATTAACAATAATACCAGCAACAACAACTCTTCAATCCCACAAACACCAACACGAACACCATAACTGACCAACGCCAATATTACCAGCACTACCAACAACACCAATAGCATGTCCAATACCATTAATACATTCTGTATATACCGCACACCATTAATATCTGAGTCTACACCACATGTAAACGGATCGTTATAGACTAACCACAATGAGAACATGGAACAAGATGCTGTTTCCACGCAGGATAGTAATCAAGAAGATATAATAAAGAAATGTTCAACCAATTCTGACAACACGTGTTCAAGTCGTGTCATGAGTAACGCTGACGTCACGCACAATTCAGAAGTAACCACGTGCAGAGTTCGTGTAGTACCTCACACAAGTGAAGCACCAAGCTATCATGACGAGACTAAAGCAAGGTGAAATATGAGATATATATATATATATATATATTAAACCTATGTCACAGTGAAAATTAAGGTGCAACTATCGAGAATAGTTTTGATAAGGAAATACTGACGTTTCAAGCAGAGCCCTTCATCAGAGTAAATGTGCTCTACAAATAGTAGTATACGTACTTCTTTCTTATTTGTTTTCTAGACCTCAGCACATTCACAATTCAAATGCGATAGACATTTTACCATTCATGCCTCAGCTTAAACTGCTTCAACCTTCTGTCATTGTTAATCCAAACTTATACCCACAATTATACCAAGCAAAACTGTGCAAATATTCTTCATCCTTTCCGTTTGATGTGTGGTCAACACGGTATAGTTTGCCTGATCTACCTCCTCCGTATCCTGACTTTGAACAAAATACGCCAGAATATTTTACAGAGAAACTACCAAGCATATCAACGTTGCAAAACAACCAAGAATTGTAAGTTAGTAGTACACTAATACTACATACATATTGGTAAATTGCAACGCATCTAAAAAAGCCGCGGGGCCTCTCTAAAACGCGAGCCCTTGGCGCGTGCCCATAGTCCCCCCCCCCCCCCCTCCTTAATCCACCCCTAGCCGTTATAGTATGATGGGTGCATGGCTATTTGGGCATTTCAACTCAATAAAGTTGTTGTTAGCCCTCTAGCTAAAATGAAATGGTTTCCTTTACAGGTCTTCCATCATGACTGTTCCTTGTGAGAAAGAATCAATCAACTGTCACCAACAATTAAACGCACTCGACCAAGATCTGACGAGTCCGCATTGCTCTGGTCCAGTTGAGACACGTGGCAGTGTAGTTTGTGGATCACCAGGACAAATGATGCGTTTTAGCGCCGCCACGGCTCTCTTGGACATGTCTGATAAAATACGCATGCGCAGTTCATCCAGTGTAGTTGATTAAATACAACATGTTTTAAGGTTGTCACGCCCATACTCGGCTCAGTCCTCACTCGTTCTAAAGTTGACTATTAGTAATATGTTGCTGTTACTTTGTATTAAGTGGCTCAGTTCTTTTTGCTTTGGGGTTATTGCGAATAGATGCGTTAGGGTTGCGGCTAAATTGAACAGCAGTATTTTGTAGTGTCCAACTTTTTTTTGCTCAGGAGTTATTTCGAATAGATGATCTTGCCAGTGGAGCCATTTTGATATGTACGCGGTTTTCACGCAATTTCCACGTGATTTACACGCGGTTTGCACGCGGTTTCTTCGCGATTTCCACGCGGGTTCCACGAGGAACGCGGTTTCCACGCGGTTTCTTCACGATTTCCACGCGGGTTCCACACGGTTTCCCCGCGATTTCCACATACTGACCTAACATTTATTACCTTAACATTTATTACCGCAATTATTGACCTAACATTTATTACCCCGATTATTGACGTAACATTTATTACCCCGATTATTGACCCAACATCTATTACCCCGATTATTGACCTAGCATTTATTACCCCAATTATTGGCCTAACATTTATTAACCGGATTATTGACCTAACATTTATCACCCCGAATATAATAGGTTTCCACGCGAATTCCATGCGATTTCCACGCGGTTTTCACGAGCTCCAAAATTTGTATCGGAAATCCACATAATTGCGTCTAGATTAAGTGGCTCAGTTCTTTTTGCTTTGGGGTTATTGCGAATAGATGGGTTAGGGTTGCGGCTAAATTGAACAGCAGTATTTTGTAGTGTCCAACTTTTTTTTGCTCAAGAGTTATTTCGAATAGATGATCATCATCTTGCCAGTGGAGTCATTTTGATCCAAACATTTGTAACGGAAATCCACATAATTGCGTCTAGATTAATTGGAAAGAGCATTGCATGGGTATAAGCTAAGGTAGTCTGCTCACTATGAACGGCTAAAATACATATTGGTTTAACGTTGCGAGTTTTGTATAAGCAAAATAGTACTTGGAAAGCTAGTTGTGAAATTTTAGAGTTGTGTAGAAATCTCGAAAATAGAAATTAATAAAAGCTCGTAGAACTTTGTGTGAAATATTGATCGAGTTAGATTGTACTCACAAAAGCAAGTAAGCCAGTTGGTAATCTCGACTGCGCATCAATATTCAAAATGACACGTTCTGCGTCGAGATAAAACTTATTTCAATTCATAACATCAGGCTAAGTGGCCGCAAAATTCACTTTCAATTTCATTTACACTTGCAAATTCGTTTTACTGAATTTTACAGCCTGATAGTGATGTTATGGATTGAAATAAGTTTTTATCCCGCGACGCAGAACGGGTCATTTTGATGCGCAATAGAGATTACGAACTGGCTTATTGAATGACGGGAAGCGATCACTACGTAACGCGCAAAGCATTGTGCGCCGTTGTTTTGTGATAATGACCACGAAGTGTAAATATGAAGCGCGCGAGTAATGATTTAAAACGTCCTAAACCACTTGTAGCATAGACAGCGAGCAACAAGTCTGGCCAATCTGTTGCTGACACTTTATGTGCGCGTGGGAAGAAAGCGGTTTAAAAGTAAAACGTCGGCTGCAACGGATGCTATATATGTGGAAGCTTATCAAACAATCCACTTTTTCTCTAATAATCTGATTAATATGCGAAGGAGTAAGGATTATCCTTAACATGTAGAGGCCAATATAAAGACGATATTTTTATGATAAATTTACACAGCAATAGTCCATACGTCAAACTAAAATAATGTAGAATGTCTTCATACATCATTTCATATATTGTCTGCAGTAGTGGACTGACCATATGAAGTACTGGGAGAACTCCTAGCGGACTGGTCCATCTGAATGCTGTTGGGCTTGTTCAGAATAAAAATAATAAAATAAACTGGGCTGTAGTCAAATCTGAATTTCCCCATTACGGTACAAGCCTCTTCAACGATATTTCCTTGTACTGCAGGTTTCAAGCCCAACCCACGCTGCACTGTTTGTCTCGTAACTTAGGAAACGACATATTCGTTCTGGGTGGCGTTTTCCGTTTCGTTTAAGTAGTATGGGCAAGTCACGTAGGTCGTCCGGCGCGTCACTTCAATATGGAGTGTAACGTAACATCATCATATACTCTTCTATGGCGGGGGGGTGGGGGGGGGTGGGGGTGGTGGTTGGGGTTGAACATCAATAAATCGGCTAGATTCAAATGAGATTTTGCTAATCATACCGCTGTTCCAATTAATTTATGATTGACAACTAATCAAGTTTTATTGACCACAATTTATTGTGGAATTTATCAACACAAGCTACGTAGTCAGTTCAATTGTAGTATCTTTGTAGTTTATGTATTGCTTCCGCGATATTGCTGCACAAAACAACATTTTAAACACTTTTAGTTTGATGTATTCATGAAGATATTCTACATTAAAATTGGCCTAGTGAGTCTATATCTTTAAACTGCCGAAATTAGTTTTGATAACGAAATACTAACGTTTCAAGCAGAGTCCTTCATCAGAGTAGAATTTTTCTTTTTGATTTTTTGATTTTACAAACTTTTAATTGCATATGTATTCAGATGTCTGTATAAACCTTATTTTAATCATCTGAAACTAATGGTATATTATCAGGTGATCACCTCCCACTCGAACTCGCGATCTGGACTATTCTTGCCTGAACATGCGCAAATCTATTGCGCAGTAACCAAATTCACCCGTGCAATGTAAATAGATTTAGCGAGAACTTATATATGCCCAGGGCTAAAATTGGGAATTTAGTAAAACATCAGGAATCCATCCCAGGATTTCCATCCCACTTGAGGCAGCACTTCACTTGCGATAGTAATTTCTAGTAATTAATTTATAGATGTGAAAAGTGTTTTTTAACAGCGCAGTATTTGTCATATGCGGGTTTATCCAAACTCTAACTATATTTTGAATAGAGTTAATTAAAAAGAAGGTTTATACTTCTGGTGAAAGTGAGCCATCTAAAGCCGTCTACGGATTCATTCTAGAACTATAGATATCGTTAACGAGAACCCAAGACAATAATCTGTTATTTGTGGTGGTATTAGCTTAGCCAGTCAAATTTTAAAACGTTCCTATTTTTAAATAGAATAATTTCTTTACGCAATCAGATTAAGCCATGTTTTACAGTAAACGACGAACAGTTGACGCATTTAATTGTCGAGTTCGACGCAGGATGGAAATTCTTCAATTCCACGTTGGTGCGACACCTAAGAGAAACTTTAGTTAATCAAATTCGTCTTAGACGACCAATTCGTCTGAGTATTGACGTATTATACGTCTTCTGTTTGTCCCGTTTTAGACGTCCCGCTAACGACGATTTTTTTAAGAATTCGGCCAGCTCAATGCGTCTGTAATTGTTCGTCCTTTAAAACAGCTAGCCAGCTAGGCTAGATTGTCGGTTTCTAAAAATACTAGCCCTGCGGTAGAAATGATATACATAGGTGGTCTAGCTTTGAAGAAGGGAGCTAATTATAGATTTATTAACGACCGGCCATGATGCAAAAAGCCGCCTTGATTCTCAAAAACGCGTTGTTAATATGTGTGTTGTGTTTATATATGATAACTGAGAAACTTTGTTAGTTTAACTTTTGACTGTGCAAGCAAACCGTGGGATTAATAGTAAAAATCATTTATTATATGTGGTATCATGGTTTTTATTGCCGCGTGGATTTGTAATAATACAACTGCCTTTGTCGTTATCTCAGAATTTCTGTGGCAGATGGTATTATCGTTTTTAATGAAGGGCTTTGGAAGTTATATTGGACAACGGGATATACTCTTGATTGCGTATACTATAATCATTTTCAAAGCCTTTGTGGAAATTGGCGTATATCTCGTTTATAAGTTGCGGCGTTTTCTAAATTATGTAAGTCAAATTGCGGTGTCGGGAAGAAAAGAAAGTTGAAATGAATGATAAATGAAACGAATGAAATAATTTAGGAAATCAACGCACTTTGCGTAGACTCGTTCCAAGCTTCCTTGGCGCGGCCTGGCTGTGGCGGTCAATTTCAGCGTTTGACCTTTGATTGAGAAAAGGCCGACACCAAAATACTTCCTTTTCGATAACTTTTGATTTCGCGATCTTAAACGCGATCGTCGGAGAATGGAGGAGCAAGAACAAGCTGACGATAGTGCTGAAAATAAAGCTGCGAAAAGCTCCGAAGATCAGGCTAGCGAGAGCCAAGAAAACGATATTTGTCAAGATGTTGATCACAAGCTGAAGTTGCGGCCTCGAAGATCAAGTATTCTGAAGAAAAGTGGCGATCGTCCTGTCCCTAAATCTGTTTCATTTAGCTCAATTCCTGGCGAGAAAAAGGTCACAAATGGTAAGCAGAAATCAGGGCTATTTTGAGACTAAATTGCTGAGCAATTTAATATTGTTCTTTTGTATGAGTGGATCGATCAGTCGTTTACAGTTGTATGTTTTTAAAACCCATATCTTCGCTTTTGTTGTCTTTTCTATATTATTTTACAGCCGGTGATTGTCTACTTTTCATGCATAATGGAAGTGAATTACATAAATTTCGTTCAACATCAAGACAGTACGCGAGATTCTTTTACCTCGATCAGGACTTATCATGTTTACGATGGAGTCCGTCAACGAAAAAACTGGAGAAAGCAAAAAGTGAGTTATAATCAAAATATTGCTTCACGATTGAGCGCCATAGCCAAAACATATCAATCGACGGCTGCTGCATATTCAATAATTTCTTGTTTTTTCTCGAAGCAAAACAAACTTAAGAGATTGAGTAAATTGCATTTAACGTGGCCTATATCCTATAAATCATGTCCATATATGAGACGGAAAAAGCGTCAATATAAAGCTATATTACATGTAAATTGTTTAGAGAAGTGTATATTATCGTCATTTGTTATGTTTCTTCAAGTACCTAGAAATTTTACATTGTTCAAATTCTGTTCGAGGTGTATTATCGAAATGAAAAACAATCGTTTACTTATTCAGCTAGTCGTATATATTTTGATATGGACGAGAAGGGGGAAGATTTTTCTTAAAGGCATCTATTTTACATATAATCTACTTCAGAATAACGTTCAGCTTTTCCGTTATCAAAAATGTAATGGAAACACTCGGTTATCATTGAAACTCGAAATAATTTGTTTTCTAGATCACAAGATAGAGTTGTTGTCGCGTTCTTCTATCTTTCTATTTAAAATTAGGTTTATATTCAATTGATTGGAAAAATGGAAAATTTGCTGCATTTTTAGAATTTTGTAATGTTCTAATTATTATTTCATGTAGCAATTTATAATGATTCCTGGCCAAAATTGCGACTTTTTATTCTTAATTGCAACATTGAGGACGAATTTTAGTTTTTTCAATGCTTATTTCGAAAGTTCTTTGGGTAGCTCAAATATCAATGTGTGTTAACGTCACAAGTGCACTTGACAACACAACCCTCATCAATTATATCATAGAGGATTGGAGTACGCCTAGAAATATCTTCCGGTGTAACTGTATTTCGATAATTTAAACCGTATTTTATTACAAAACTTTCTCCCCGGGAGGACTGTGTGTTTAAAACAGATAATCTGTGAAGATCTGAGAGCTGTGTAGTGTTGTGTAAATAATTGTAATAAAAGGTGTGAATATTTTGTAAATTATGGTAATTATATCATTATAAATACAGACCAAACCATAATCTGATGGACAATTCATTCAAGTGAGGCTGCCTATTATTAAAACACACTCATTATTCTTTGGAACATTTTGGTATAAAGATAACCTATAATAATAATACCTTATCTTTATATGTCATTTAATATTTTGACTGTCCAGAACACCAATATCCAATTACTTCAAACTGAGGTTTGCAAACAAGAATTATTTTGGGTCGAGGTTTTTAATCATTCAGATATATTGCAAATTATGTAAAGCGAATATATAAAATTGAGACAGTTCAGAATCTACACAAAATGCACTCAAAATCCAGATCCACATCACAGACCACCATTTTGGCCTCACTGATTATATATAAGGCTTCGGAAATTATGATTATATAAAAAATATTTACTGTCTGCAATACATTGCTCAAGTTGAACAATTCATTTCATAAGATTCATTGACAACTTCCTGTTTTGAATTCTGTTTTGAATTTGATTGGTGTTTGGCAAATAATCCTGTTTCTTATTGGTTGTTTAAAAACCAGAAACCAATCAAATTCAAAAACAGGAAGTTAGTAATAATTTTCATCAAATGAATTGATCAACTGGAGGAATAATTATTGCAACAATATTTTAGGAACGCTTCTATTGCCACGACAGTAAAATAAAAATATTTAAAGCCATTCTTGTCTAAGTTATTCAAAAAAAAACCCTTAATTAAATATTATCTTACTCTGTTATCTTATAAATAGTCTGTCTTGAGTGTAATTTGAAGTATTTACATTTAACAATTCACTTTGTTGACAGCTGCAGGAAGAATTAATAAGATTTTACATTAAACTTCAAGCTCAGAAAGTTCTAGACTTCAACTAAAAAGTTCTTTCTTGTTTGATTTCTATATTGAAAGTTTCGTTATCAACAATGAAGGAGGTTCGATCTGGAAAAAATACAGATGTATTTCGTGAGATTGAAAGAGATGATATACCGGAAGATTGTGCATTTTCTATAATCCATGGAAATGATTTTATGACTTTGGATTTGGTGGCAAATAGTCCTGATGATGCTAATATATGGATTACTGGGTTGAGGTGCTTGCTTGATGCTGATCTAAGTAAGTTGGGGTTTATCATTATCAGTACTGGTACAGGGTGAGATGTGCTGTTGTCCACTGCCTCTCACCTCTCATATCTGCCACAAGAGTTTAGTTTGACGAGGTTTAGTATCTAAGTACCCGAGCCTACAAAAAATGGCTCCTTTATTGTTTTACTGTCTAACACTAGAGTGTTAGATTACTCATCAAAGAAAGAACCCTCAGACATCTTTGGCAGTTGGCAGCAATGGCTTAATGAGATGCCAGTCAGTGTATGTTGGAAGAAATGCTAAGATTGTCATTTCTTCATTTTTAGGTCAGAGTCCCTTTGAGCACAGACAGCATATGAGAGATAGATATCCTTTATTAACTATAATTACATGCATAATACTTCAGTAAAGTCAATATAATTCTGAATATAGTCTAGAAGAGTATATAGGTACTGACTGTGCTCTTTATTTACAAACACATGTACAGTACATGCACATTCACTTCAATATCCTTGAAATACTAATTATACACTACATATTCTTTGTTAACTCTTTAATGCTCAGTGTCTGATATACATGTATATTGGTCATCAAGAACAAAAGAATAAATGAGAGAATAAAGCAAAAACGAAGGGAGAAGAAAGAACATAAGAAATATATTTTAAGCATTAAAGGGTTTATAACAATTCATATTACAGTATGTTAGCATGAAGTCAGTACTATTGTAAGTTCAATTATGTCCCTGTTCTTGGTCATGTCACTGTCTCTTTCAATATAAATATTTTCTTTAACTGGCATTCACATGGCTAAAAGAAATGTTTATTGTTGCTGACAAAAAGAACAAGGGTGTTCTCAATGATTCTGAAATTTTAGTTTTATTGCAACAACTCAATGTCACTGCTCCGCCAAGAGTTGTCAAACAAAAATTAAAGGTATGTTGAACTAAATGTAAAAACTTCTCTTTTTGAAAACTCTTGGAAAGATGGCTGCAAATGTATTTACAACTTTATATTAATATTTAATTAAGTTACTGTATCTTAGAGAGTTATATTTTGGTTTAGGAAATTGCTGCTAATAGTAGCACCAGCCCTCAGAAAAACAGTTTAGATAAAGAAGAATTTTTACAGCTTTACAAAGACCTCACAACTCGACCAGAAATCTACTTTCTGATGGCAAGGTGAGTCCATGTTGTTCAACCTATAATTGGTGGGTAATTACCCTGTACTAGGTGCACCCACACCTCCACCTCCCCCACACCCACCCACCTCCCCCCATACCCACACCTACCCCACACCCCTACCAACTCTCCACCCCCACCTACCCTCTACCTCACCTACCCCCACCTCCACCTACCATCTACCTCACCTACCCCACCTGCCCCCCACACCCCACACCCACCTACCCCCACCTCCACCCACCTCCACCTACCCTCTACCTCACCTACCCCCACCTGCCCCCACACCCACCTACCCCCACCTATACCTCCACCTACCCTCTACCCCACCTACCTTCTACCACCCACACCACCTACCCTCCACCACCACCTACCCTCCACCCCCACCTACCCTCCAGCCCCACCTACCCTCCACCCCCACCTACCCTCCACCCCCACCTACCCTCCACCCCCACCTACCCCCCAAAAAGCTTCCAATATGCCACACAGAGTAGTTACAGTAACTACAAGAATTATTAAAATGGTTGGTTTCTGTTGCATAGACTGGGTAGTGGTAGGGTGCCAGATTGACCATTTATAGGTGTGGTTATACACACACCAACATACTGTATAGTTACATCTATACTGTAGCTACTGAGTGCACAAAGATTGTATGTCAATTGTAAATTATCAATGATTAGTATTTTCATAATGTTGCAGGTATGCCAGTAACAATGATTATTTAACAACAGATGATTTACTTATATTCCTTGAATCAGAGCAAGGGGTTAGTATTTTTAATTGACCATACACTGAAAAGATGGTGGTTTGTACATTTAACCATTTTGGTACTGTATGAAGGGAGATATTACCTACTTCAAACCAGCTGGTCTAACTAGTAATGTGATTGCAATTCATCTTTTAGTTAACCAGAGTTGGTAAAGACCATTGTGTGGAAATAATAAATCACTGTGAGCCATCTCCAGAAGGAAAGAAAAATAAATGCATGGGAATTGATGGTATGAGGTGTTTGTTAAACTCTTCTATTTCAGTTTTTCTTCCTTCCTCCCTCCCTCCCTCCCCCTCCCTTCCCCTCCCTCCCTCCCTTCCTTCCTTCCTTCCTCCCTCCCTCTCCCTCCCTCCCTCCCTCCCTCCCTCCCTCCCTCCCTTCCTTCCTTCCTTCCTTCCTTCCTCCCTCCCTCCTCCCTCCCTCCCTCCCTTCCTTCCTTCCTTCCTTCCTTCCTTCCTTCCTTCCTTCCTTCCTTCCTTCCTTCCTTCCTTCCTTCCTTCACTGATGTGTCAGCAGTGTTTCTTCATATCTCTTTCTAGGATTTACAAAGTATCTGATGAAACCAACTAATGATATCTTTGATCCTGATTGTCTTCAAATATTGCAAGATATGACTCAACCTTTATCACATTATTTCATTGCGTCATCCCACAATACGTAAGCACATTAGAACTGTCTATAAAACTATGCACTTAGAATTAAAGACGTTTTCTACAGGTAGTTCTTGCTATTTAACCTATTCCTGCCTGAGCTGGCCAAAAACAACCTTTATTATTTTACTCTGTGTAACACCAGATGGTTTTACGCGTTATAGGGAGAAGTAGGAATGGATTAGTATAATTATTTTTTTATAGATATTTACTAGAAGATCAGATCACTGGTCGTTCAAGTGTTGCTGGTTATATCAAAGCGTTAGGAGATCTTTTCTGTCGATGTGTTGAACGTAAGTGAATTATATTAGTTTGTTATCACTTTACAAGCCAAATAAATACATTAATATATATGATAGCATTTCAAACATAACTCTTCCAAAATAAAACATACTAGGAGAAACAACTTGTCAGAAGGATTACATAGATACAAGAAAGATTTCTAAACTAAACATTTTATCACTTCAAAGCGTTTGAAAACGTTGGCCCAAGGTTTTTAAAATTGAATACTCAGGTCGTCTGCTTCTCTCCGTCTTCCTCCGTGACAGCGCGCGCCATGAGATTGCCTGGGATAATTTAACCACCCGAACCGCGGTACCATCAAAGACGCTGTCCGGAGGCTTGGCATATTAATAGCGCCCATACTCCAGCAAATCGTGATGACGCCGGTCTATTACCAGAAACCTATTTACATCTTGTTGATAGACAACGCCATCAATGGTTCTATGAGAGTATAAATATGGAAGCTGTCTTCACAAGGATCACCCCTGATGATGAAGACACTAGATTGGAGTGTCGAAACGTTGGGTCATGAACAGTAAGTTACCAATATTAATTGCGTTCAAAAAACGTTTAAGCCAGAGTAGCGTTGAACTATGTCGGCATCTTATTATGTTCCTTACCCGTTTTTAATAAGCAGGTTGTAGTGAGAAACATTTTACTAAAACATTTTCTTTGTGTTTTAGTGGATTGCTGGGATGGTCCAAATGACGAACCCGTTATCTACCATGGAAGAACGCTGACCAGTAAAATATTATTTAAAGATGTTATAGAAACTATCAATGATTATGCCTTTGAAATGTCTGAGTAAGTTTAGTGTGGTTTTCCTTCCTTCCTTCCTTCCTTCCTTCCTTCCTTCCTTCCTTCCTTCCTTCCTTCCTTCCTTCCTTCCTTCCTTCCTTCCTTCCTTCCTTCCTTCCTTCCTTCCTTCCTTCCTTCCTTCTTTCCTTCCTTCCTTCCTTCCTTCCTTCCTTCCTTCCTTCCTTCCTTCCTTCCTTCCTTCCTTCCTTCCTTCCTTCCTTCCTTCCTTGACCTCCCTCCCTCCCTCCCTCCCTTCCTCCCTCCCTCCCCCCCTTCCTTCCTCCTTCCTTCATCCCTCCCTTCCTTCCTCCCTCCCTCCCTTCCTTCCTTCCTTTCCTCTTTCTTTCCTTATAAATGACGTCAGCCGAGGGACATGCAAAGATGTTTTGTTTGACAACTTGTCTAACGTAACATTCAATAATTGTTTTTGTTGCGTTTTTCTGTTGCAGTTATCCGTTGATTATGTCACTCGAGAACCACTGCAGTTTAAAACAACAAACTGTAATGGCGAATTATTTAAAAGAAATATTTAAAGGTAATGGTGTCTTTTTCTATTGAGATAAGCCAATATTTCTTTGCTTTATTCAAAGTTGGATAAGGTTAGACATCTAGATACATGTTACTTGTTTACTTTGCAAAAAGGAAATTTATGGTCATTTTTCTTGATGTGATTTTTCTTGGCAGAGAAACTCCATGTGTTACCTCCAGAAAAGGATAATGATTGCTTACCATCACCGGAGGAACTTAAAGGGAAAATATTAATAAAGGTTTGGAAAATGTTTTTCTTCAAACTCCTGCTTACCAAGTTTCTTTTACTTTTTGCGATGCACTTAACATTAGCTTACATTAGTAAAATGTAGTGTGCTGCGTAGGCAGTGTTTTAGATAGAGCAACGTAAAAAGGTGGTGAAGTGTTGAGATTTTTCGAAATGCTGACGCGTTTCGAGCGGAGCCCTTCGTCAGAGTAAAATGTAAAAAACTAGCTAGAATGCTGTGTTGGCAGTGTTTTGGATAGAGCAAAGTGAAAAGACGGTGAACTGCTGAGATTTTTAGTAACGACAAACTGAGCTTCTGAGTGGGTTCAGATAACGTTAGCGTAATCCAGTAAGCTCCACTCCCAAATACGGACCCCTGCTTCTTCGAACTCTTGTTCGACAGACTGAGTACGTGGATCGTCTGTGTGAGTAAAATAGGAAAGTTAAATTGTTTTTGAATAATATTGATTACAGAACAAAAAACTTTCTGAAGATCCTGGCGAGGGTTATGTCTCTGCAGAAGACGAAGAAGATGAGGAAGAGTTTGATGGCAATGTAACCTTGAATGGTGATCAAAATATTAAGAATATTTCACTAAAAAGATCTTTAAAGAAAAGCAATAGTATTAAAGTAAGTTTTAGATATATAACTTTTAGTGACATTAAAGTCTACAGCAGGAATGTTGGGCGAAGCATTGCTCGCACAAATGCGCAAACGCATATTATAGCGAAGCGCACACGCATATATTATAGCGAAGCGCACATTATAACGAAGCGCACATGCATATATTATAACGAAGCGCACATGCATATATTATAGCGAAACGCGCCTGCATATATTATAACGAAGCGCACATGCATATATTATAGCGAAGCGCGCCTGCATATATTATAACGAAGCGCACATGCATATATTATAGCGAAGCGCACATGCATATATTATAACGAAGCGCACATGCATATATTATAGCGAAGCGCAAATGCATATATCATAGCAAAGCGCACATGCATGTGTTTGAAGCGCACATGCATATATTATAGCAAAGCGCACATGCATATATTATAGCAAAGCGCACATGCATATGTTCGAAGCGCACATGCATATATTATAACGAAGCGCACATGCATATATTATAGCGAAGCGCACATGCATATATTATAGCAAAGCGCACATGCATATGTTCGAAGCGCACATGCATATATTATAGCAAAGCGCACATGCATATATTATAGCGAAGCGCACATGCATATATTATAACGAAGCGCGCCTGCATATATTATAACGAAGCGCACATGCATATATTATAGCGAAGCGCCCATGCATATATTATAACGAAGCGCACATGCATATATTATAGCGAAGCGCAAATGCATATATTATAGCAAAGCGCACATGCATATATTATAGCAAAGCGCACATGCATATGTTCGAAGCGCATGGTTTCTTAATGAGCGCGCTTTTTTCCCTCTCTCATGCAAGGAAGATGTTAAAACAACGAAGAAAAGCATTAAATTATCAAAGGATTTATCAGACCTTGTGACGTATTGCAAATCGATAAGATTTAAGAATTTTGCACATTCAGCAGAAAACCGTAAGTGAAAATATCGTACGAAGATTTTAACGTCTCCCACGTGATACAATCCTGCGCTTCTGATTCGACGATTTGTTAATGACATGAATTATTAATGAATGTTTATTATGAGCTGGGTTTTTTTTGTTGTTATTTAGAACTCTATTGGGAAATGTGTTCTGTTGGTGAGACTACTGCAAAGAAACTGATTACGTCATATCCAGAGGAATTTATCAATCATAACAAGACATTTTTTACTCGGATTTACCCATCAGGCAAACGAGTTGACTCAAGCAACTATAACCCGGTGGAAATGTGGAACTATGGATGTCAGATGGGTTAGAGAATACACCTTTTGTTTTTTAATAAGTGTCACGTGAACACACATGTGACGTAGTTTGACGACACGGTTGCTATGGTTCATATATGACGTAGTTAATATGTTTATTACTGTAGTTTATTTATTTTATAACTTTTTTCTTTTGGTTTTAGTGGCTTTAAATCACCAAACAGGTGGACTTGCCATGGATCTTAACACAGCCAAGTTTTGTCAAAATGGCCGCTGTGGTTATGTATTGAAACCTGCCGTAATGAGAGAAAGTAAGAGTTTGAAGTGCACTAGGACGTTCTTTCGTTTCTGTGACCTTCTCTACTCTTCCATCAACCCATGTCTGCCTCCAAACCAACCAATCAACGGACAACCAACCAACCAACGAACTAACCAACCAACCAACCAACCAACCAACCAACCAACCAATCAACCAAACAACCAACCAATCAACCAACGAACCAATCAACCAAACAACCAACCAATCAATCAACCAACCAACCAACCAACCAACCAACCATCCAACCAACCAACCAATCAACCAACTAACCATCCAACCAACCAACCAATCAACCAACTAACCATCCAATCTACCTACCTACTCTAACTTTCTGAATTATATACAGCACATTTACGAGCTTTCTTTTTCTTTTTAGAAATAGCTTATTTCAATCCATCTAGTAAAGATGTAATTCCTGGAGTAACGCCTCAAATTCTCAGAATTAAGGTGAATAATTTTTACTTAAACCTGGGAATGTCAACAATGATTGTTATAAACAAACTTTTATACGCGAGTATTTGACCTTGACGTCTTTTAAAAGCACTGGCCGATGTATTCACAAAGAACACACTCACTAAACCATTCTTAAATTCATCATATTTTCTTCTTTTACTTTAGATTATCAGTGGTCAACAGTTCCCTAAACCTAAAATGTCAGCAACGAAAGGAGAGGTATAAATAAAATAAACCACTTGACTGCGTGCAGTGCTGGCTGCGTGCAGTGCTGGGGTGGGTACGGACGTAATATAAACCACTTGACTGCGTGCAGTGCTGGCTGCGTGCAGTGCTGGGGTGGGTACGGACGTAATATAAACCACTTGACTGCGTGCAGTGCTGGCTGCGTGCAGTGCTGGGGTGGGTACGGACGTAATATAAACCACTTGACTGCGTGCAGTGCTGGCTGCGTGCAGTGCTGGCTGCGTGCAGTGCTGGCTGCGTGCAGTGCTGGCTGCGTGCAGTGCTGGCTGCGTGCAGTGCTGACTGCGTGCAGTGCTGGCTGCGTGCAGTGCTGGGGTGGGTACGGACGTAATATAAACCACTTGACTGCGTGCAGTGCTGGCTGCGTGCAGTGCTGGGGTGGGTACGGACGTAATATAAACCACTTGACTGCGTGCAGTGCTGGCTGCGTGCAGTGCTGGCTGCGTGCAGTGCTGGCTGCGTGCAGTGCTGGCTGCGTGCAGTGCTGGGGCCGGTATGGACGTATGGTATTGTAGTTCTAACTAACATTCTGTTTTTAGGTCATTGATCCATTTGTCTCAGTGTCAGTTTATGGTATACCAGCTGATACAGCACAGGAGAAAACAAGAACAATTACTAATAATGGTCAGTCAGTCAGTCAGTCAGTCAGTCAGTCAGTCAGTCAGTCAGTCAGTCAGTCAGTCAGTCAGTCAGTCAGTCAGTCAGTCAGTCAGTCAGTCAGTCTGCGTGTCTCTGTCTGTCTGTGTCTCTGTCTGTCTGTGTCTGTCCGTCCGTCTGTCTGTTATTTTTGTTTTTATGTTTTCAATGCAGTCGTATTTTTCTTCAAGGTTTTAATCCAGTTTTTGATGAAACGTTTGAATTTCACGTCAATCTCCCTGAGTTAGCTTTAGTTCGATTTGTTGTTCTTGACGATGACTTTATTGGAGATGCTTTTATTGGTCAATACACAATACCATTTGTTTGTATGCAACAAGGTGAGAAAATAACCGAAAATTGACGCTAAAAAATTGACGTTTTGAAGTAAAAATTCGTAAAAAAAGTTCTATGGGTGTTTGTGATTTCTCTTTTCTTTATTTTTATTCTTTCAGGATATCGTCACATTAGATTGCATACCTCTCTGGGAGAGCCTATGTACTCGGTCACATTGTTTGTTCACGTGACTATAACTGGCGAGGAGGAGACTGGAGTGAGTTAAGCTGCCACGTGTTGCGCGCGCATCATTTTGGCACTACATTAGTAATATTCCAGCCAGGACTTAGTGTTGCATTTCTGGTTTAATCTTAAAATAATGTATATATTCTTACACCCCCCACTAAATTTTCCCTAGAACACGCAGTTCCTGTCTATACTGATTAAAATCGCGTAACGTTTGTCAGAATAAAAGACGTTGCCGACGAGATACGGAACTAAGATTATTTAACTTCTTGTTTGTGTAGAAAATAAAAAGATCTTCTTTGAAACGCTCAAAAAAGGGAAGAGATGTAAGTTAATACTATAATTCTCATTGATTTTGTCATTTTTATCGTCGTTTTGTTCTGAACTTAAAGTTTTTCTCTATTTATTTCTTATAGTATACTCGTTTAAAGACAGTTGGTGTACAGGCAGTGGATGAAACATTTAAGGTTTGTTAGTGGTAGTGGTGTTGGAGATAGTGGTAGTGGTGGTTAGCGGTGGTGGTGGTTAGTGGTGGTGGTGGTTAGTGGTAGTGGTGTTGGAGATAGTGGTAGTGGTTAGTGGTGGTAGTGGTTAGTGGTGTTGGTGGTTAGTGGTAGTGGTGTTGGAGATAGTGGTAGTGGTGGTTAGCGGTGGTGGTGGTTAGTGGTGGTGGTGGTTAGTGGTAGTGGTGTTGGAGATAGTGGTTAGTGGTGTTGGTGGTTAGTGGTAGTGGTGTTGTAGATAGTGGTAGTGGTTAGTGGTTAGTGGTGGTGGTGGTTAGTGGTGGTGGTGATAGTGGTGGTTAGTGGTTGTGGCAGTGGTGGTTAGTGGTAGTGGTGTTGGTGGTAGGTGGTAGTGGTGTTGGTGGTAGGTGGTAGTGGTGTTGGTGGTGGTGGTAGATCCGTAGAATTTAGTGACAATGTTTTGATAAGGTAATTCAATTAAACATACAATATATAATCATTGCAGACGGCAATTCAACCAATTCGTGATGCAACAGATCTTAGAGAGAACGTTCAGAATGCATTGGGATCTTTAAAGGTAGTTCATCACCAATGATAAATGTAAAACATGTATTAACCCCAGGCTCTCTTTATGTTGTCCAGTTAAAACGAAAGCTTATATTTAAATGTTTTCTTGTCAGGAAGCATGTGGTGTTGCTCCACGTGCTAACATTAAACAATGTCTGCGACTGCTGGCTTCTAGATTGGAGGCTTCATCACAAACTGTCTCGTTGTCTCTCAGTATGGATAATGAACAGGTAGGGTGCCAGGACTGATACGGTGCTAGGGCCCCTCCCAGCTCGTGTCCGATTGCCTCTATTTTTTAGACGTCGAGCGCACATGGATTAGTAGATCAGTTCATGTCTTACATGCACTTATTAGGTGAGATAATACGAGCAACATTTTTCTTCAACTTGCAACGCAACAGTTGCAACTTTGTTGCACGTATTACCACGCAACGATGATTTTGTTGTAAGTTGAAAAAATTTGTTGAAAAAAGTAGACTCCAGTTCTACTTGCTGCAACATGCTGATTCAACTTGCAACGAAATCATTGTTGTGTGACAATATTTAAGGTGGGTGGTAATGCGTGCAACAACGCTATTCAACTTGCAACGCAGCAATTTTACAGCAATTTGTTGCTCGTATTACTTCACCTTAAGTAAAGTACCTGGGTATAGTTTCGAAATGAACTTATATCCGATCTTTTCACCAATCATGGATTCGCAATGCATTGTAATCTATCCAGGGTATTGAACTTACCAGTTCAATAATTAAAAAGCTGATTGCTTAGTGTGAAGACACAATGCAGTAAAGTCAGTTCTTTCTTTCTTTCAAGTTTCCTTGTTTTGACTGGGAAGGAGACTTGCCGGAAGTGCTAAAGAAAGCGATGAATGCTTTAGAGCAGGTAAGACGAGTATTTATCTTTACGATATATTTTTAATAATTTATCTTTATTAATAATTTTAATGTTTAATTAATAATTTAATCATTAATTGAAGGTGACGCAAGAAGCAAAAACGTTAATTCAAAAATGTGATTCGGTTCATGAACGGGTAAGTAAAGATTTAGTGAAAATGACGAGATTATAACTAGAGCGGGGTTCAAATTGTGTACACTATCCCTGTTTTTTTTAAATTCTCTAGTCTTATAATGGCTTCGAACTAACTTACAGGTGAATCAGACACAGTTGAACGCTACTCTGGCTTAAAAGTTTTTTGAACGTAGTTTAAAAAGTTACTGTTCATGACCCAACGTTTCGACACTCCTATCTAGTGTCTTCATCAGGGGTGATCGTTATGAAGACAAGTCCCATATTTATACTCTCAAATACAATCACTGATGACGTTTCTATCAACATTTTGCAAATAGACCACCATCATCCCGGTTTAATGGACCGTTGGCGCTATTAATATGCCACGCTTTCAAACAACATCTGAGTCTGATAATACCGTGGATTGGTAGTGATAATTTTTTAATCATCCTACGCGATCTCGTGGCTAGATCGGCACGCATGCTCCGACGTACAAATAAATCAAAACTGTTGTTGATATTTTTTAGGTAACGCATTGTGAACGAGCAGGAATGGAATGGCATGTATGTGTATTATAGAATTTTTTATTTAATATTTTAAAATTATTGTCATTGCTGGATTAGATATTTACTATTTTTTTGACATCTATAGGAAGAATTTCAGAATATTTGTATAAAGGAAGGAATGAAAGAAAAAAGATTAGCTAAGGTAATGATTGAAAAGTAAAAAAACTCCATGAATTTCGGGAAGAATTTTGGTCAATTTCGCAGACTTTGGTGCTTCGCATTTTGTTCTCCGGCCCTCTCCGCCGCGGGTAGCCTCCCAGGAGTGCATGCAGGCTAATTTTATTGTCACTTTGAGATCAAAGGAGCGCGCACCCACGATCGGAAATCGCATAGAAAATCGGCCACTTTCATGGGGCAGTTCGCAGTCCACGTGCGTGCTGGCTCAAATAAGTTGGCGGCCGTGTATTGATGACGTTTACACGCAAGATATTCGTTCTACGCATGCGTAGCTAATACGGGTCAGCCCGTATTTCGCGAGCCTCGAGACCAGCCATTTGCGATCGTGTTGTAAGCTAAATTCCAACTCTTCATTCTCAGGCGTTGGAAAATTACGCGTGGAATATCCGAGTTATTAAAGGACAAGGAGATCTATTGCTTGCTGCGAGACAAGAATGTTATGAATATATAAGACAAGTAAGTACATCTGGGGACTTGTAGGGATAGAAACATGGGGACTAATGGGGATATAGCGGTACAGGAATTATAACGGTTACCCTAATTGGAGGGTTAGTAGGGGGCAGGGGATAGATAGGGATATTGTAAGTACAGTATGGTACGTTGATGGATTGAATGAAATTCAGGAATGGAGCTAAATTCTCACAGGATAAAGATCGTACACCAATACACTAATATGGCCGCCGTGACGTCAGATAAAAACTATTTATAGTCCAATTCAACTTCTCAAACACTGGTTGTAATTTCCTTGATTCAATCTCGGCTCCAGGAACCATTTACTACTCGACTTATTTCTCTCTAGATTCCTGAAGTAGCTGTTGCTTCTGGTCTTGTTCCTAACATAACCAACGACGCAAGTGATCGGTAGCCTAGCAACGCTTCTCGACCTCTACTCAGCATGCGCAAAAAAAGACTGCGCAGCATATACGGTAAAAGTACTCCGCGCATTTACGGTAAAAGTGCTCTACAGATAAATTTTTATACACGCGAGTTAAAAGTGTTTATATTAGGAGAAGCAATATTTGTTAGTTTTGATTTTTGTTTTTTTTCTACGGTTGATTTTATAAAGAACACTTGTGAATGTTTGGAAGGAGATGAACACCATTTCTCATTCCCCCCCAACGTTCACTGCTGTTTCTATATTAAACTAGATGGGGGGGAAACGGGAAATTACTCGAGTATAATAAATTTTAAGACCCTTCTACCGTAAATGCTCAGGAAATTTGAAGGTCTACGCCACCATTAAAAGACGCACTAAAAAGATCTGCCAAAATACGTCCAGACGCATAATGCGTTTGTAGCATAAAAACAGCCAATAATAGAAATAATTATTTATGAGGATTATATTGTACTGAAATTAATGTAATATGCTAGCATTTTATTGTATATATTATGTATTTAATTAATTATTCAATTTAAATGCCTAAATTAGGCAGAAAAACAGAACAATATTAAAGTAATCTTTCAGAAGATATCTTGTAATGCCTGTAAAAAAGACGCGTTGTATAGAATAGCAAATGTGTTCAGAAAGCACACACGTAAAAATCCTAAGCTTATTAATACTAAGGCTGTGTTCGCAGCAAGCTTGTTAAAGTGTTTATGAAACGTAAATTAAGTTTGTCTTATTTGAAAGTACTTTTGAAATGACAAAGTAACATGTTTTGCTGTTTTTCGTTTCCTTGCTTCGTTTATGAGATATTTCAGTTTGTTTTATATGTGAAACTAACCAGTGACATCACAAGGTGCATAATGACTTACTGGGAAAGGTTATATATCTTTTCTGTTATCAAACGGAATCACTTCAAAGCAATTATGTGTGCGTTTTTCCCTTACAACAACAGAAATATACATTTTCAACTGATTCCGTTTAGTAATAGCAAAGATATATAACCTTTCCCAGTAAGTCATTATGCACGTTGTGATGTCACTGGTTAGTTTCACATATAAAACAAACTGAAATATCTCATAAACGAAGCAAGGAAACGAAAAACAACAAAAGATGTTACTTTGTCATTTCAAAAGTACTTTCAAATAAGACAAACTTAATTTTCGTTTCATAAACACTTTAATAAGCTGTTAACAAGTTGTGGTTTTATGCTGAATACAAACTTCTTGTTGTTGTCACCATTGTAGCAACTTGTAAAAAGAGCGGTAAAAACTTTTCACAAGTCCGTTGACAAGTTTGTTAGAATTCTTTGAACGTTTTCATGGCGATAAAGTAATCTAGATAAGTTTTGCGGAAACACCACGAAATTAAACGTGGTGTTTCCACAACTTATCTATACAAGCCTGTTACAGGGAACAACCAGTGTGAATACATCCTGGTGAGTGGTGACGGCTTGTTGGAACAGCCTTGTAACAACTTGCTTGCAGGTATTACGCATGTAAGCTACAACTAGTTGCTAAATAATGATCATTTTTTAATAATTTATGATCGTGTGTTTAGATATACATCAGAGATATTTAAGTAGAAATTACCGAAACCTGCATTTTTTTACCACTTTTCTTAAAGTCAGTCAAATCCCTGCAAAAAAAGTAAGAAATGCATTTATATCCATCGTTATCCATCTGAACTTCTCAAACTCATTAATTCAAGAGAATTTTACTCAGACAGCTCCATTATGGCACGTGAATGAGCTTTGATATATATGTTTCTCAAACTCATTAATAATTCATGAATTATCGTCGCCAATCCGTGAACGTATACCACATCACATGTGCATGAGTTTTGATACCCAATGAAAACCTGTAGGAAACTTCCTAGTGAACTGGATCACATTTCTTAATCTGCATATTGAAATCAATGAAGAAAACACCCCAAATTGCGATGCGAATACTCGTTTGAGAAGCAAGATCAAACACTCGTTTATCGTGTTTCATCAGGGGACTCCAAACACTCGAAAACAATAAAAACCTCGGGGCTACGCCCTCGGTTTTCATTTGTTTTCTCGTGTTTTTTTTTTCAAAATCTATTTTATACCCATCTATTTTATACCCATCATTATTTTACTAATCAACTCACCAGTCGAAAAGATCGTTCATGTTCCTTTTTTCTTATCTCACTTAACCTCGCCATTTCGTCAACTCTCTTTTGAAGCAAAGCTGTTTTGAACCCAAGCAATGAAATGTTAAAACGTTTTTTACAATATCAAACAAATGAATTAATGTACATATATATTTACATACCTGAATTTTGATCAATCCATTGCAAAGAATCCATGTGAACGTTGAGAATCTTGGCAATCTGCAAGACCTTGAAAATTGAAAAAAAAAATAGAGTTTAAGTCCTGTCTGTCTGTCTGTCTGTCTGTCTGTCTGTCTGTCTGTCTGTCTGTCTGTCTGTCTGTCTGTCTGTCTGTCTGTCTGAGTATTCTGCCAAAGGCAGGTCCTTCATTTGGTTGTGGCGTTGCCCTAATGGTCGCGGTACTTAAACGTTACAACGTAATTCTTTTGTTACGACAAAAAAGAAAGACATCGTTACGCTTCAATTCCGTGATCGTTAAGATACCGTCACGATCAAATGGAAACCAGGTTTTAGAACACTTACTGGATTTTCTTCTTGTTGTTGGCTTGCATTTGAAGCATTCAAGTAATCGATAATCTCCCTCAAATCCTGAACCATTCCCTTCAGTTGACCATCGCATTTGCCCGCCATTTTATAACTGCAAAGTGATACATGTTTCATTTAAAAGAAAATAATTGTTTGTTTGTTTGTTTGTTTGTTTGTTTGTTTGTTTGTTTGTTTTTTAAACTACCGATTCATTTGAGAAGCTACACCATACCTGTACATCTGAGATGTATATGATTTGAAAACTCCTCAAAGTTTGTTAAAAGTGTAAATGAGATATTCTGATCATGTATAACTTACATTTTCTCTCTTTCTCTGTCTGGTTCTTGTCCGTATTCTGCACTGTGTTGTTTCACGGACTCTTCCAGTGGTTTTAAAAGATCTTCAAGCTCATTTTGTTGGGAAACCAAGAAATCAAGTTCTGACAACCAAACCATACCACACACATACCTCCATACTACACCCACCATACTATATCACCAAAATCCACCATACCATACTAAATCATAACCACCAAACCACCACTATACCACACCACACCATACTAAATCATACCAAACCATATCACACCATACCATACCACACCATACTAAATCATACCAAACCATATCACATCATACCACACTATATCACACAACACCATACTAAATCACACCATACTAAATTATACCACACAACACCATACTAAATCACACCATACCACACCACACAACACCATACTAAATCATATCATACCACACAACACCATACTAAATCATACCATACCACACAACACCATACTAAATCACACCATACCATACCACACAACACCATACTAAATCATACGAAACCATACCACACCATACTAAATCATACCACAATACCATATACAACACAATACAGCATACCATATACCATACCATATACAGCACCATATACAGGTACCACACCATATACAGCACCATAATACCACACCAATATACCATACCACACTGTGTCCAACTGGTGTCACTGTTACCTGTTCTGTTCAGCCTTGGCTCTCTCCACTTCAGAATGAAGAGCAGTTATCTAAACCAACAGCAAGCAAAATTATAGAAAATACGTGTATGCATTGATACACGTGTATCAGTGTTCAGTCTTGTGTTTCAAATTATCTTTAGTTAATTATGATCAGAGATATCTTGCCTTTTCACCATTTTCCATGAGTTCTCTGTCAGCAAAATTCACTTCTGCTGCTTGCTCTAAAAATGATTTCTCCATGTCTTCTAATTCAATGTTCCACTAAAAACAAACAGACAATAGTTGACCAGGAGACTGTAGTACTGGCCTCTCTCCTCAGCAGAGGCTTCTGGGGATTCTGAGGCTGAGGAAGAAACTGCTGCAGTACCAGCTAAAAAACTTCTGATTTAACCCACTACTGCCTAGGATGTCTGATTTAACCCACCACTGCCTAGGATGTCTGATTTAACCCACCACTGCCTAGGATGTCTGATTTAACCCACCACTGCCTAGGATGTCTGATTTAACCCACCACTGCCTAGGATGTCTGATTTAACCCACCACTGCCTAGGATGTCTGATTTAACCCACTACTGCCTAGGATGTCTGATTTAACCCACTACTGCCTAGGATGTCTGATTTAACCCACCACTGCCTAGGATGTCTGAGGGTTGTTTATTTGACAAGTAAAATCATCTGGTGTTAGACATAGCTAAACAATAAAGGGGTTGTTTTTGGCCAGTTTACGCAGAAATGGGTTAACATTTCTTTTCTAGTTCAATTCTTTGATTGAATTATTATATTTTTCTAATCAACACTAACCTTATTAACTAGATCTTCCAGTTGTTTATATGTATATTTTTCAGTACTTAGAAAGAAAAAAAAGAAAGATTCAGTGTTTCCAAGCATAGTTCTCAGTCTACCAAACGTCTGCAGATTTACCTCGCTGCTGGAGTAGCACCAGTCGCTGCAGTAGCACCAGTGGCTGCAGTAGTTGCTGAAAAAGAAAGAGTCAAAAAATATTTAGAGTTTTTGTAAAACACACAACCAAAACAAAATATTTTACATAACTTTCATTTTATACCAAAGTTTCATAGTTCCAAAACTAAATATTTTACATAAATATGATTTTATACAGGGTTCGTATGCCCCCTGGAAATCCTGGAAAGTCCTTGATTTTTTTTTATCTCCCTGGAAAAGTCATGGAATTTCGAACTGACCCCTGGAAAACCCTGGAAAACAGTCTGTGCTGCTTTAGTTTGTTGATATTTTGTTATTTTTCAACTTGTTTATAGTGATGTGATAATTATTGTAACAGTTATTCATGAAAAATATTGATCGTAACTAAATTAATAGCACAATTAAATGTCAACTCTTTGCAAAAGTATTTTTGTCTGATTTCAAATACCCCTGGAAAACCCCTGGAAAAAGGCAGAAAAAAGCCCTCGAAAGTCCTGGATTTTCAAAATTATCAAGGTGTAGGAACCCTGTTTATATCATAGTTTCATTTTGCAAATACCTGCACTTGTAGTTGCGATAGTTGAAGTTAATTTAAACCCAGTAATGGAACCAATAGAAGGAACAGTAGAAGGTAACTTGAAGCCAGTGCTGGCAGAGGTGGTGCCAGTTCCAAATGTGCTAGCAGTAGCTCCCAACTGCAAACCTAAATGACATCAGGCATACAGACTTACGGTTAACCTTTTGACTGACACCCCAGAGGTTCACTAACTTGACAAGTAAAACTATCTGGCATTAATAGACAGGGTAAAATAACAAAGGTGCCAGGTCTGGAAGTGAAAGGGTTAATACTTTACAGTCTGAACACTTTACCCAAGGACATGTAGAGCATTGTAATAATTAATTAATATTTACCTGTCGATGAAGTGCTTGCTGTTTGGGGAGTCCCCAGACCAAAAACAGGCTTCGCTGTTGTGGTGGTTGACAATAATGAGGTAGTTTTTGCTGCACTTCCTAAGGTAGTGCCAGGTAAGGTGAATCCAGTGGCAGGCTTAGTGATTCCAGTGCTAGGTACTGTTGTACCTGAGGTGGTCTTTGCTTGACTGCTTAATAATCCAGTGAGATTGTATCCAGTTGTACTTTGTCCTAAACCAAAACCAAGTGTACTACTTGGTTGGGTTGCTGCCTGTGTGCTTATAGCTGCAAGGATTGGGGTTGGAGTTGCTCCAAACCCACTTGTTGTTGTCAATCCTTGTGCTGCTGCTGTTGCTGGTAGTGCAGTACCAAACCTTAAACCAGTACTGGTACTTGTAGGCTGCCCTATACTTGGTGTACCTGTACCAAGCTTGATACCACCACTGGCTATGGACCCTGGGGTGGTGCTCTGACTCAATCCAAAAGCAGGAGTTGTTCCAAGCAAGCTTGCCTGTGTTGTAGTACCCCCAGGACCAAAGTTAAACCCACTGGCTGGTTTAGCAGCAGTTGTTGAAGCTGTACTGATAGATTCCTGGGTACCAAATGATAATGCACTGCTTGGAGCATGTGCAGAACCAAAGCTAAACCCACTGCTGGGGGTCGCTGCTGCTGCAGCACCAAACAAAGGGGGGGCAGTTGATTTAGTAGGAGCAATTGCTTGGGTACCCTGTGTTGGTGCACCAAAAGAAAATGAAGGTTTACTTTGAGGAGGTGCAGCTACCCCACTGAACATACTTGGTGATCCAAACTGTAGTTGAGTGACCTTGGTAGTGCTCGGTAACCTTGCACTAAATAAACTAGTGCCTTGTGCAGCTGGTGTGCTTATTTGGGATGCGCCAAACAGTCCAGTATTCTGAGGAGTACTTGGTAGTTTTGCACTAAACATGGTCGCCCCTTGCAAAACAGGTGTGCTTGTTTGTGTTGTTGTACCGAACAAGCCAGGAGTAGTTGTTTGTACACCATTGAAAAGTCCTGTAGTCTGAGTACTCGGCTGTATTGTAGCAAGAAGCCCTGTGCTGCTAGTTTGTGTTGCACTGAGGAGCCCAGGAGCTGGTGCTGCTGCCCCAAACTGTAACCCTGTACTACTTGGCTGTTGTGCTCCAAATAGTGCACCAGTTGTCAGAGTACTTGGAGTAGCAAATGCTGGAGTAGAGCTAGCTGTATTTGATGTTGCAGCTGGAGTGGTAAATGAAGAACCAAAATTGAATCCTGAAGTACCAAGTGTTGTTGCTGCACCAGGAGCTGATCCAAAACTAAATCCAGCTAAGTTATAAATACATAGTGTTGTTAAGAACTACCCATGCAAAATTAAATAAACTAAATAAAGAAAATGTTTGGCAAAGTAGGAAACTACTTAACATGCTTTTATGCAGTTGTAGATTATATATAATATATAATGTATTATTTATATAATATATAATATAAATATATAATATATAAATATATAATATATAAATATATAATATAAATATATAATATATAAATATATAATATAAATATATAATTTATATAATATATTATAATATATAATTATATTTATTATAAAACTTGAAGAGCAAGTTTGTGATGCTATATATATATATATTCAATCTGCAGTCATAGAACAGTACAACAGCATATATATATTATATATATATATAGTGTGCTGCGTAGGCAGTGTTGAAACAACAATTGAAATATAGTAAGGTTAGATATACTGCCGAATATCTGTTTTGGCAGTATATCTAACCTCACTATATTTCGATTATGAATATATATATAACATACAACACTGTCTGAGCTTGTATATTCTATAATCTATTTATATTTCTCCATGACGCCATATTTTTATAGAGATCCATAAATGAACTACCTGGCGTTGTACTGGTCGTTGTAGCACCAGTATTAGGCGCAAACGTGAAATCAGAACCAAACGTAGGTTTTCCTGCGGGTTGCATCGTTTGAAACTGAAGAGAATCGTCGAAATTCTTGCCAAAAAAACAAAAACGAAACTACCAGTCGTCTGCCAAAAGAATGAGTTATTTCCGGCACGCTAGACTGTATAGAGTATTGGTTGTACTGCTGACCTGCAAGTACTTACTGATAACGCAGGTTTAAAATTATTAACCAATGAGACCACTGGAAATATTTAGGCGGGAAAATTTATCCAAGATGGCGTCCAAGTGAGGGGATATGGGGAGAAAAATATAACAAAGCACAAACATTATATATATATATAGTATAGTTTAAGTGGACTTACCTCAAAATGTAAGACACTCAACATTTTGAGGTAAGCCCACTTAAACTATACTATATTCGCTCTACCTTTATGCTAATCCTATTGAGCACTTTCCGAGTCCGACATTCCGTGAACAAAATCACACGTTTATATATATATATATAAAATATATATAATAATATATATATATATATATATAAGTGAGTTTTGGTTCACGAAATGTTAGAGAGTGCTCAATACCATATATAGATAGAGCAAAATACAAAGTATGAAGTATAGTTTTACCTTAAAGTCTTCGCTACCAGAGGTTTCACCCTAAACGGGATCATCAGGCGCCTGATGATCCCGTTTAGGGTGAAACCTCTGGTAGCGAAGACTTTAAGGTAAAACTATACTTCATACTTTGTATATATATATATATATATATATATATATATATATATATATATATATATACAAAGTATGAAGTATAGTTTTTACCTTAAAGTCTATATATATATATATATATATATATAAACATGAAAAGGAGGATTCTTAATATATATATATATATATATATTTAACAAGAATCCTCCTTTTCAAGTCTAAAAACACTTTACAAATGTAATGAAATGTTTGGAAAAACTGTTGTCTTTTGAGTGGCATGGTGTTTCAAAGTTTTCAGAATTCTCGGTAAAATCTTTCCAGAAAAGTGTAAGAAATGGAGGATTCATCTAATTTACTTCTCTTTATAAAATATCATATTTATGAATATCATAAAAATAATATAAATATTATCACATCTTTAAGAAAAAAAGGGTGATATGATGTATTTCAGTGACACGCCTCACTTCCTATTTAATTATAATCTGGCGCCCTCTTGACTTGACAGCCGTGAATCATTCTCAAGGGTCTTGCTAAGGTATGGAGAATGTCTTGAATGTGTGATGTTAGAATTGATGAAATTTTTGTAACCAATTCTTTGATGCTCAGTCGCTCATACTCTGCTTTTCCATTCCCAAACAGCTCATTATAACATTGACCATCACAATTCTATTAATTTTATCCTACAAATTATAATAAAAATATAATCATATAATATAAATAAGTTTTGTGGAAACACCACGTAAAATATTTCTTTGCTAAGCTTTCGGACTGTTGACTCAGGCATTCATCCGAGGCCTGAGTAAACAGCGGCCGAAAGCTTAGCAAAGAAATATTTTACGTCGTGTTTCCACAAAACTTATTTATATTACATTATCGCCACAAAACGTTCAA
This sequence comes from Paragorgia papillata, assembly GCA_035771165.1. Classification (NCBI taxonomy): domain Eukaryota; kingdom Metazoa; phylum Cnidaria; class Anthozoa; order Scleralcyonacea; family Coralliidae; genus Paragorgia; species Paragorgia papillata. Next base: position 2,806,380 of record JAWNZC010000114.1, on the reverse strand, counting down.
AGAATTAAAAATATAATCAGTCTGAACTCGAGTTCACGCATTGGTAATGGTATTTTATCGATTCTTGACTTTCTTCGATGTCCAACAAGGCCAACCTATTCCTTTGCGCAGTCTGGCAATGTATCTCCGCTTTTCAATTCTAGCTCAAAAGGCTCTGTCTATCAGACTATCACAATTTAGTCTATCTTACAAATATTAATAAAAATAGAATTAATCTAAACTCGATTTCCCCCCATTGGTATTTCATGGATTTTTCGGCTTTGATGTCAGTGCAATATATGGCGCCACCTCTTACTCTGCGCAGCCGCAGTCCGTCATATATATTGCCCTCCAGACGGCCTTCCCTGCCTAGATACTTAATTTCCCTTTTTTATCATGTTTGTTTCTTGCCGTCGCATCGGTTCAGGAAGTCCACTCATATCATAATTGTTATCATTACACCACCACGGTCTTTCAGTTTTACTATTCCATTATTATGGGTCTATCTTGGCCTATACAACAAATTATAACTAGAAGTTACTATCGCAAGTAAAATGCTGCTTCAAATGGGACAAAAACCTTTAGCCTACTCCACAGACAACTCTATGCAGCTGTGGCCAATGTGACACACCCCTTGTCCATTCCACCCAAGATTGCCCACTCCACCCAAGGTTGCCCACTCCACCCAAGGTTGCCCTCTCAACCCACCTTTCATCTTTCCTTTCTCTCCTCATTTCTATTTTTGTAATTGCCTCTGAAATTTTAATCTTCTAAATGTATTCGTGTTTGACTGTATGGTATTTTTAAAAGTTATCTGCTGGGCAATAAATAGCCTTTACACTGAACAAATATAAAGCGCAGGAAATGTATGAATTGCGCGAAAAAAATTATAGCAAGGAAATAAGGAAATTAAACCGACGTGGGTTTTTTTCCCCGGCGTGCATTTCAAAATACTTCATTTTCCTTGTATTTGGTATTGCTTGATTTATGGGAGACATTTCAATTACTGTTTAATATAAAAGAAGTGTTTTATCCGGTATAAAGGCATGAGACGATGTAGTTATGCGATAAAATACCAACTGCGAGTTTATTGACGGACATGCAGCTTCCGCAAAATCAATCGAACTATTTTGTTCGCACTCTGGGGAAGTGGCAACGCACTAGCTGCTAACTCAACACCCCACTGATACTCTCTACATAGTGAAGTATCCACACTCTGCCGGCCGCACTCCTTTCTCCGTACTCCACACGGCGGCTCCGTTCTCTATTGTAAAGTCTGTACCATGTCTGGACTGTTTATACTAGTAGTAGTATAATACTACTCCATTCGAAATATAGTAAGGTTAGATATACTGCTGAAACAGAGAACGTATAGAAGACCTTCACTACTTTACGAGCCTTCGCTCGAAACGTTAGACTCCTATACGTTCTCTGTTTCGGCAGTATATCTAACCTTACTATATTTCGATTGTTGTTTCAACACTGCCTACACAGCACGCTACTTTTATAATACTATATACTCCATCTCTGTACCAAGTCTGTATTTCCTCCATCACGTCAAGCTTGAGTCTCAGTATTTATCTCGATGCGATATAGAATTTAATCTATGATTTTTCCCCTGCAAGAAAAGATAATATTTATTGATCAATATACGATAACATCAATTCTGCATGGTGATGTATTAAGGTCTAAGTATATTAAATGCTTGATTTTGCAGAAATAATGCTTGATGATACATTAAATCAGTAATTGCATGAACTCACAAGAAAGGATAATAGATCTTTCTTTTGAGAGGCATACATATATCATCATGTATATTAAGTAATATATCTGCTGACATATATATATATAAGTTTATTGAACTGGGAAGAAACGATAGTAGATCTTTCCTTGGGAACATAGATCAATATCTTTTGAGTGTTGAACACAGAAGAAACAACATCTTTTAATTAAAGAAATATTATCTCTACTTAGTATCTGATATACTGACTTTTGTTTTAGTGCTTTGAACATGAAAAGAAAGAATATATATTTCCTTGTTGTCATATAAATGTCTATATGCTGATTATTGATATGCAGTATTGCCAGTCAGATATATATTGCTATTATAGTGAATATACTTTTAGCTAAATATATATTATAGCTAAATTATACTTTTTATTTACATTTTTCGACAAAAAAAAATTCCATATGCTTCAGTAGTGAGACATACAGAAATACACAACAAACTATAGAGAAGTAGAAAGGTATTTTCCGATTTTGACTGTAAACAAGTGATTTTCTCAAGGTCTTTCAAACACTATTCTTTCGCTTCATTGATCAACTAAGTGAGCATTATTCATAATTAACTCGAAGGCTAAAATGAAACGGTACTTGAAAAGCAGCAGCAACCACTCTCGAAACTGTCGTTGGCCGGACATTCCTCATGAATTCTTCTAGTGACTGTTTATTCAAATAAATCTACTCTTGATTTATACCGCTTCAATTATTGTTTCGCTTTCCAAAAATGTCGGAACTTCATCATGCAGCTCTAAAATTTTCTATACAACACAATTTTAATCCATTTTCACTGCATATATATTAAAATAAGATGGAAAACAAATAGAAAACAATACTGATACAAAAACCTAGCAGAGAAGGAATAAAAAGGAACATTCTGAACCACACTCGGGACTATTCCACCCAGATATCTATTGTTCCATAAACAAACAAGAGAAAAAATAAGAAGAAAGAGAAACAAGTTTGCTTAAAAGAACAAAGACTAGTATTGAAATATAGTAAGCGCTTTGAGTACTGCCAGAAATAAAGAACGTAAATAGTTTCTAACGTTTCGCCGAGCGTTTCGAACATCACGTTTCTCTCTGACGAAGGGCCTTCGCTCGAAACGTTAGAAACTACGTTCAATATTTTCGGCAGTACCCAAACCTTACTATATTTCAATTTGTATTTCAACACTGCCTACGCAGCACACTACTTTTATTTCACTGTTTAGAAGGTAATATTTATTGTTATGAATTCTGAGGCTAAATTATTCTATAGGTAACTGATTCTATTGACATACACACATATATACCGATGATCATACATATACGCACTGCCTACGCATGCATGGTACTCGAGTCTTGTCTGATAGGCAGACACAACTGATGATGAGTGATACGACAGATAAAGACAGATTACTGCCAAAGGCAAGGTTCTCAGGTGTGTCCTCGTAATATATTAAGATAATCTATACTGGGCGAAGCAAAAACAGTCGGTGGTGTTTATCACTTATTCTTTCTATTACCAAGTGTGAAAAACACCCCAATAACAACAACTTATCTATTGTGTCTAAGATACAAAGCACAAAACAGTAGCAGACACTAGGGGGGCGAGGAGGCGGCTGCCCAATCAATTCAATGAGCAAATATTCAAAAGAGTTCAGCTCATAAATTAACGGACAATAACGGAATTGGTGACAAAAGAGAAGCTTCTTTGCGCATAATTTAATTAGAAAAGGCTTGGTTGATTGGCAAAGATAAAATACGAAATTATAAAATTGGGTTTCCGTGGAAGATGTTGCCAGTATTAATTCAAGTTGTGGCATGTGTTGATGGATTTTTTCGGAATAAGGGAAATTTTAATTCTTAATTGACCGGAGATAAGGTAGGTGGTAAGGTAGGACTATAAATATATATGAATATTTTAAAAGAATGGCAAATAATTTGAAATAACATAATAGAGAATGGTTAATGTATGTTATATGAAACGTTAGTTCTTATATATCTATGTTGTATTAATGGCTTGCCATGCAGTAAAAACGTTCTCGCGTCACTGAAGTCAGAAGAAGACCTTTGACTCATATATAGTCAAATTTTGAAAGGGGTACAACCATATTATTGATCAACATTAAGAAGCTTATCTATCAAAAGTTAACATAACGTGCTACAGAATGCATTAAGCAAAGTGATAAATGCGGATTGCCCCATCCAAAACACTGACTACACAGCGCTCTAATTTTTAAGTATGGTTAATTTGTATAGTTTGATTAGGCTTTATCGTCTGTTGCTCTATAGCCTCTATTCATGTGTTGTTATAAAAACAGAGAATATGTGCCAGACTGGTAACAGACGCTTATTTTTTTTGAGTATGTTGTTTTATAGAACAGAGTACTAACGTGAAACAAATATTTATTGTTGTTAAATATGTATGCAGTATGTTGATATGTTTTCCAGTCAGTTTGGAAGAAGTGAAGGATGTTTTGACTTGAGGATGTTTTGACCATCCCTAGATGGTGAAAAAACGTTTATAGATCATCATTTTCAAAGACTATAAGTTAGTACTTAGTACTGCCCCTGGTGGGTGGCGCTTTATCACGGGCCCTCGCCCCTCTAATATATTTCCTGAAGTGTTCAGCACTGGCATCTTACTGCGAGGAACAGTCTTGGGATAATTTTAGGCAAAATAGCTCATCAGGGATGCATCAAGGGCTAATCTTATATTGAAATCAACACACGATCTACAATTAGTTTCAGAACAGATAAAGAAACTTTGACTTTCCTCCTGGACGAAGTAGGTTCTTCGTGATTGAAGGAAAATTAAGAAATTTAAATAAGACATCGGTTGTGATCATGATAAGTTGTTAAGTGGATTTGAGATAAATATTTTTGGCAGCATCAGGAAATGTGTTGTGGCAAGTTTTTATTTTGATCATTAAGGACTTTGGCATATTTTTAGACTTTTGTCAACAGAAAGTACAACAACGTGGTTGTCGGCTGTCGTGATCGTAAAGCTATCATACTGGATAGTGATTTTACGACAGAGTGTCGATTGACTTGATTTAATTACACTTTTAATATGCTACAATACTGACACGTGCATGGCATTGCTAGATAAAGCACTTTGTTTATGCTTTTGAATTTATAAGTAAAGTCGTGCGTAGCCACTTACATTAGGTAAAAAATAATAACGAGACTTCACCCAATAAAATTCCGACGTTTTTAAGTCAAATCCCTTCATCAGAAATCAATGTAAAATCAAGGGCTTGGTCTCGAGACGTGTATTGTTATCTCAAATCTACACTGATTAATAAGCTTTTCTGTATCTTTTGAATTCCAACTGGAGTTCGTCCAATTGGCAGTTACTTATAATTCCAAACATAATAAGCCATTCATATGCAATGCGGTTTGGGTTGTCTTCGAAGAATTTTTAATGCGACAAAGTATGTAGAAAAGAGATTAATCTCTTCTTGTTTACATACAGACTGGTAATAGCTACACCAGTTCATAAGTATCAATGTGATCCTTCTAATTGTCTGTTCAAATATTCTATAAGACGTGTTAGCTCAAAATTGACTTCCCATGCATTCATCGAGAGTGGTTACCATGTACTTAGATACCATTACATATTTATTGAATCTATATCATTTAAAGTAGTTAGTCATTGATTTCTACCCCAGGCCCTTCGTTCTCTCCGACCATCAATCGCTACAGGAGTGACCACAGCCATGTAGGATTACGAGGATATCATAAACGAATGTTCGGGTTTGGCTTCATGTTAGACACAAAAAGTAATTTGCGTAACACAGGACCGGAACTAGGGGTCAACCTCCAGCAATATTTTTGTTTGAACTTCAAAGTCAACAAAAAGAGAGAAAAGCTCACGTTGCGTGCGCGTCGCCAAACACAGCTCCACAATGCAGTGGATTGTTGTCAAACCCAACGAAACAACGAAAAGACGAAGAAAAGAAGGAGAGTTAGTTAGTAAACCGCACCGAAAATACAAGCCGCCGTCATCTAATGCTAATCCTCACGGTCAGGAATGTCAAACTTTCTCACAATGCAAGGGCGGGAGACTGTAAAAAATCTCTATTGCTTCTGGTTTCCGAAAATAACCGTGATGTATGAGCGGAACTGGGGAAGGTGATATCTCATTAAATAATTTAATGGGCCAAATGACCAGTTGGTATTCGTGCAGGGGTCATTGAGAATAGTGTCTGAAGAAGAGCGGCGAAACCGGACCAAGACACTAGAAGAAGAAGAAGATCTTAGAATTGATCGATAATAGATTTTATATTTCGTTGGTTTGGTTGTCTAAGTGGTCGTTTTTTTATATCCACTCAGTATTCAAGGTAGGATGTTTTTCGTTATATACGCGTAGGAGCATTCCTGTATAAATATTATATACCTTTGGTATGATTATATACACACAGACAAGGTTACTATATAAAGACTTGTATATAGCGACTGTCTAATATTTCTATCGCTTTATTCCGCACACACTTCAAGGAAAACCAAGTAAGCATGCCGAATGATTATTATGGAACAGTGAACTCGGGTGGAGAATAATGATATTAGGTGTTACTCCGAGTGACGAACCATACTGGACAAGTTAAGAAAACTCTACTTGGCCCGGCTGGGATTCGAACCCGCGACCTTCGGTTTACTAGTCCAATGCTCTACCAACTGAGCTACAGAGACGCATCTGGTCATTTCAAGCACAATATATATCCAATAACAAACGGCTCTGTGAAAAGCGATTATAATAAAAGCATTGATTGTACGCGCAAGCTGTCCACACTACAATATATAACATTGAACTTAGCTTAACATTTCAATCTGAAGTTCAACTCATTTACATATTTTCTCACTTCACTCCCTTGTTTACTCTTTAAACATGTCTTTCATCAAATTTTTGCCACAGAACCGGCGTTCAGTATTTCGCTGTAAAATTATTTCACGTTGTTAACTAAAGCAATTTTAAGGAAATTCTTGTAGTTATTCGTGTTGTAGTAGTAATTTTCGAGAGTCAGACGTATTACTCTAGCATAATTTGCGCTAGACACTATTGTAACAGCGGTGTTCCTTATTGGGTCTTTATCTTCAACGTGTGGTGAAGGAGAAGATTAACTGTTGTGTTCAACTCAACGAAAGCTTAGCATAGCTGGCTTGTATTGTTTCTCATATTTGCTGTAGCTCTAAAAGATTCCTAAGGTTAGTAATTAGTATTTGGATAATTTGGTTGGGTAACTGAGTGGGAATAACCTCGTTCTGATTCCCAACTCTTTTGAGGTTCATGTGAACAGAGTTGTTGTAGCTTCTGTCCTCCGGGTTATCCGGTTATCCAGTTTTCCTCCCTTCCTAAAATCAAATCAATTCTTAGATCTGTATTATGTGTGCTTCCGTGGGCTGACATGTACAGTATGGTGGTTTCCAGGAGCGCTTTTGATAAAGTTTCGACTCAATCAGACATTGATCTTTCGTAATTCAGTCACCGGATGATTATTATCACGGATGATTATTCCCCCTGTTCTTTCTTTCCGCAGTGTGTTTACGATTAGAAGTGCAAGAATGACATATATGTAGCTAAAAAGCTTCCAGTATATCGAGCCCAACTCGTGTTCAACCATCTGAATCCCAGTAGCTCAATGGTCTGATCGTCTCACCAGTGATCAGAAGGTTGTGGGTTGTACCGTACCCACGTTCACAGTATTAACTCAATGCCTAGAGCGACACACTAGTGAAGGTTGTGGATTGTACATACGACCCACGTTCGTCCATCTGGCTTCAATTTAAATTCAGCCATCTGAATCTCAGTAGTTTAATGGTGAGAGGTGTCACTGGTGACCAGAAGGTACGTTCAGTTCAGCCACATGAGGACCAGTAGATGATTGCTTAGAGCTGAGAGCAACGCATCTGAGTAAAAATTCATATCTCCGTCACTGCTAAACACTCTATTTCCCAACAATGTGTTTATTACTTGTCATGTGAACTGATATTAGATCTGACACCTGCGCGTGATAATTAAGCTTTTTTTTATGCACAGATCTACAATAAGATACGTTTCACTCTCCAGACCTGCCCACTCTCGAAGGTGAGGTGCGAAACTTTCGACCCGCTGTGAACAGTATTTCTATCTAGTTTATTTTCTGCCTACGCAACATTTTATTATATATATTTTTTATATTGCTAGTTATGTTTTAATATTGTGTCAATATAATGAAAGTCTTCTCAGACGTAAAAGACACGAAAAGACAGCTTCGTCTCACAAATCTACCTTTATATATTTATTTCTGTATCAAAAAATCTGCAAATTCAAGCAGTCAGCAAATATAAAATCTACTGCGCAGCGCAATTTGATAGCCTTCTCTACAGGCTCAGGTTGCAGGTTAAACAATGTGTAACCCCCTGCGGTGAATGTTCGCCAACTTAACCAAATAGGGGGAAATGTCACCTTCCCTATAAGCAAGGTTAAAAAACTATTTAAGAAAGATATTTTCAATTACTTTTTGTTGACATAACGTTGACTCTGGTGTATTTAACAGAAATTGTTATTATATAGATTATAGAATAGAATGTCTTGTGGATTGTTAAATATTTAGGTAATTTACTTCGCCCTCGACAGCACTTGTATTTTATCTATATTGTGATTTGTTTTACAATAGTAGATTATCACGAAGCGTGTCAGACTGTGTTTCCACATAGCGGTCATTTTATTAACTCATTCCTGTCCAAGGGCTTCCCCAGAGGTGAATAAAATCGTCTGGCGTTAGCCAGAATAAAATACCAAAGACCGGTTCGGACAGGAAAGAGTTAGAGAGATAAAAAAAGCAAGAAAAACCATTATAAGCTGTTATGAACGTAATAATTACGTATCCGGCTTTGAAAATGAATAAAAAAACTAGAGTGCTGTGTAGGCTCCCAAACTTACTCGAGTGTTTGTGATAAAACACAGGGCATTTATTTTCTATTTCTTGAATGAAATAAAACTAAGAAATGTGACGTCACAACCGTGTTTGCATAGCCTGATATAAACACGATAACTGACCATGCGCAAGAAGTGATCTAGTTTAATACCTTGCGACAAATAATATACAAACTTTTTCTAAACAAAACAAACTATAGATTGTATCAAGTTATGAACAATTTGAGTAGACTTTAATAGAATTAATGTAGAGGGGAGGACTAAAGTTTTAAACTGATCATATGTTTTAAGTTACATGAGCCGACGGCTAAATCCTTATCTTGCAGATTGACAAATTATGTTTCCTGTTTGAAAAAAATCTCATGTAATTCCTTCCTGTCCAAAGTGCATTTTAATATGAAGGATTTTTCTTAAAAGTTGTTATTTCAGAATGATTCTGAGAGAAATAGGAAGACAGCGTTGCCGTGATTTTACAACATTGACCAAGTCAAGCAAAAAAATATGTTTAGCCAAAAGGGAAGTAATTTTATACCCTAGTCAGCCGGCTCATATAAACAATCCTTCTGCTCCTAATATAGTTTCAGTCAGTTAACACTTGGCTCAATTCTATAATTTATTTAGGTGTTTCTTCAAGATTTTATTGCGTCAAGACCATTCTTCCATATCCGTCCTGAGCTACTTGACTTGAAAGGAGAAAAAGCGCACGTTCTGGAGCAAAAGCGCACATTCTGTGGCAAAAGCGCACATTCTGGAGCAAAAGCGCACTTGAATAGGGAAACGCATATTGTGAGCCAAAAGCGCATAATCGGGGGCAAAAACCAATATGAGAAGACCTTTTACGATTATCATCCTTGTGGTCTTAACTCTCTTTGACAATAGTTTTGGTGTTGACTTTGAATGGAGTGCATTAAAGCCAGGTGATTGTACTCCAAATAACGCAACGCTAGGTTTGTGTACGAAATCAAGGGTAGTTAATTGTGTTGAAAAGACGAATGGTCAAGCGATACCGGAATATTATTGTCTAATTAATTCAAGCCGTGTTTCTAAACCATCATCTTATGTTGCCTGCGACGTGAAAGAATGTTCTCAACATTGCATTGTCAGTAAGTGGTCTATGTGGCATCCTTGTGACGCAGCGTGTTCCCTAGCGTTCAGATATCGCACACGGAGCATCCTCTGGAAAGATCAAACGAGTGCATCATGTCCGACGTTGATAGATAAAGCCTCATGCGCGCGTTGCGCAAAAAGCGCAAATCAAGACTTCTATTTGTGGCAGGTTGCAAACTGGGGGACATGTCGTCATTTTAAGACTATCCCTGTTTATCAACTTGTTGTTAATAGTTCACAGTCTGCTTCTGATTACACTGCTTCTTCTCGCCTGTGTGGACCATCCTTGACACTTGGTAGATCAACGCGTAGAGTTCGCTGCGTTGACCGCAATGGACAAGAGATCAAAGCACGCAAGTGTTTAAATGGTAGAGATAAGCAAGGAAGAATAACACAGCGTCCTGAAAAAAACAGAGCTTGTCAATTGTCTTGTGATTGTAATTTATCAGGTTGGAGTCAGTGGAGTGCTTGTCCACAGGATTGTAGCACAACTGAAGAAAGACGCACTCGTGATGTCTTATATGCTCCAAGGTTGGGTGGTAAACCATGTGGGACATTAGAAGAAACACGCGCATGCGCTACAAGCGGGTGTCCGCGTTATGAATGGTATGGTACACCGTGGAGAGCTTGCCAGACTCAGAATAATCCAGGCATTTTAAAAACTCAATGTGGAAATGGTTTTCAAGAACGTTTGGTCTTCTGCATTAAATCAAGTGCCAAAAAAAGCATGCGTGAAATTCAGCCTGTGGAGGATAATCAATGTGATTACACCACCAAGCTGGTATCTAAGCAACCATGTCACAGGCCATGCCCAGATGACTGTAAGGTCAGTGAGTGGCATGAATGGGAAGCTTGCTCAACATCTTGTGGAAAAGCTGGGGTAAAGAAACGAAAGAGGACAATTCTTCAAGCCGCTAGAAATGGTGGAGCAGAATGTCCAAATCTCGTTGAACTGTCTCCGTGTGGACAACAGAAGTGTGTGTCATGGTCTATATTACCATGGAGCCCATGCTTCCTTCCAGGTCCCTGTGGGTCTACTGGGCAGAATACTCGTTTGGTATACTGTAGAGAAATAAGTGGAATATGGAAAAACAGAGCTCTATGCAGTAAAGAACCACCAAAAAACAAGAGAAATTGCTCGATCCCATGTCCAAATGATTGCGTTCTTAGTGAATGGAGTAACTGGGGATCATGTTCTAAATCTTGTGGAACTGATGGAGGCATTAAGACACGTTACAGAAGGATTGTAGCATATCCTAGTATTTACAGAAGTCCCTGTCCAGCTGTGAAGGAACTCGTCGAGAGTCAAAAGTGTAATCAATATACATTTTGTGAAAAGGAAGTTAATTTCAAATGGAAGGTCGAACATTGGTCGCAATGTCAACTACCAGCTAATGGTACTTGTGGTATTATGAAGGGTGTTAGAACTCGTACTATTCATTGTGGTACACATATGCAGAATTTTAGTAATAGTTCATATTGTCCACAAGCACAGAAGCCTGCTGATGTGCAACGATGTGATATACCTTGCTCAAAGGATTGTATCATCAGCAAATGGCAAGAATGGTCAAAGTGCAAACAAACATGTGGTTTGGAAGGTGTTCAGGTATGTGTATTATAATTAAGATATACTGTTCATACTGCACTCTACTCCACTCCACTTCACCTCCACTCCACTCCACTTCACCTCCACTCCACTCCACTTCACCTCCACTCCACTCCACTCCACTCCACTCCACTCCACTCCACTCCACTCTTTACATATTCGTATATATCTGATTCGAAAAAGAAAGAAAAACCAACGGATTCTCTTCATAATCTGTTCTACTCTACTCTACTCTACTCTACTCTACTCTACTCTACTCTACTCTACTCTACTCTACTCTACTCTACTCTACTCTACTCTACTCTACTCTACTCTACTCTACTCTACTCTACTCTACTCTACTCTACTCTACTCTACTCTACTCTACTCTACTCTACTCTACTCTACTCTACTCTACTCTACTCTACTCTACTCTACTCTACTCTACTCTACTCTACTCTACTCTACTCTACTCTACTCTACTCTACTCATTGTTATTATCATTATTTAGATACGGATGCGTTATATTTTACAAGAATCATCCAATGGTGGTGTCCAGTGTCCACCAAACATGACAAATGGTGTCGAAAAGGTTGTTCAACCGTGTGCCCCACGTCCTCTGTGTTACACATACACTTGGAATGTGACGGAGTGGGACAGGTGTGTACTACTATCACATACTAAATCTGCGCAGGCCACATGTGGCGCTGGTTATCATACAAGAAATATATCTTGTTTAAGATCTGATCAAAAACTTGTCAAGCCAACTTTCTGTTATGAGTCATTACTTATGCCAGCACCAACTACTTTGAAAACATGTTGGAAACCTTGCGCTGATTATTGTGTTCGATCAAGTTGGACTCCCTGGTCGTCTTGTCCTAGTCATTGTGATCCCAGTGCACCAAGATACCGTCAACGCACTCGACAGGTTATCAATTTAAGTCCAGCCCGGGGTGGTTGGTCAACAACATGTCCACACCTCACAGCAATTGATTTTACGCAAATAGAAAACTGTCCAACTCTTTCTTGTTACTCGTACAAATGGCATGAAGGAGTTTGGGGAAGCTGTCTTCTAAATAGAATCTCTTCAAACTGCGGCTATGGACAAAAGGAAAGAAATGTTTTATGTGAGCGAAGTGATCATGTTTATGTCTCAGACGCATACTGTAGTAAAGTAATGAAACCAGTTTCTTGGCAAAGTTGTTTTAAAGATTGTACTGAAGATTGTATTATCAGTTCTTGGGGTCAATGGACGAAATTCTCTAATTCCTGTGGAGACAGTATTCAAAAAAGATCTCGGACAGTTTTGAAATCTCCTATTGGTTTAGGCAAAGCTTGTCCTAGCTTAACGGAGAACCAATTATACCACGATACGCCGTGTCTGTCATTCAAATGGTCATCAGATCTTTGGAGTACTTGCAAATTGAGTTCAAATAACACGATATGTGGAAATGGAACGCAAACACGAAGAGTTGTTTGTTTGCCAGATGCTACACGAGAGGAAAACTGTTTAAGACAAGCTCCAAAGCCAGCTAGCATGCAATCTTGTTTTCTTCCTTGCCCGGGAGATTGCGTGTGGAGTAGAAAGGGAGATATTTGGGGTCTTTGTGGAAAAACAACGCAAGGCTGTATTCAAAATCGATGGAGATATATTTTAAGAAAAGCTTCAACAACCTCAACCAAACAATGTGTTGGTAAAACTCAAGAGACACGTTCCTGTGATTGTCCACAACCTGGAAAATTGGTGGTGAGTGAGTGGTCAACTTGTCAGTTAAATCGTAGAAATGGACCCAATTGTGGAAAAGGAGTACAGTTTAGATCGGTCAAATGTGTAGGAGCGAATGATCAAGTAGTTAATGATGCGTTGTGTTCTGCCAAAGATACATTAGCTATTTCACAAGATTGTCATGCCAAGTGTCCAGTTGACTGTATTCTCGCAAAGTGGGGCATGTGGTCTGTGTGTTCCAAAGATTGTGGACTGGATGGTGTTGAAATGCGTTCAAGAAACATTATAGTTCCAGATAAAAATGGTGGAAGAAAATGTCCAGATCAGTCAGACCTTGTACAGAAACGACCTTGTAATGGTAAACCATGCTATACGTACATGCTGGAGGAAGGAAAGTGGTCAAAATGCAATATTGATGGTGGTGGTTGTGGTTATGGGACGAAGACAAGAGAAGCTTTGTGTCGCAGGAGTGATGAACAACCTGTTCATCTATATTACTGTTTTGAACAGTTGAAAAGGTAACTACAGTACATACATGTAGAGCAAAGTGAAAAGATGGTGAACTGCCGAAATATTTAGTAACAAAATACTGACGTTTCGAGCGGAGCTCTTCATCATCACATTTTACTCTGAGCAGTTTACCACCTTTTCACTTTGCTCTATCCAACACACTGCCTACACAACACTCTAGTTTTTACTGATGAAGAGCTCTGCTTGAAACGTCAGTATTTCATTATTAAAACTATTCTCAGCAGTTTACCATCTTTTCACTTTGCTCTATCTAAAACACTGTCTACGCAGCACTCTACATTTTACTCTGACGAAGGGCTCTGCTTGAAACGTCAGTATTTCGTTACCAAAACTAATCTCAGCAGTTTACCATCTTTTCACTTTGCTCTATCTAAAACACTGCCTACACAACACTCTAGTTTTTTACTCTGATGAAGGGCTCTGCTTGAAACGTCAGTATTTCGTTATCAAAACTATTCTCAGCAGTTTACCATCTTTTCACTTTGCTCTATCTAAAACACTGCCTACACAACACTCTAGTTTTTACAGTATACAAATACTATATCTAATAGTCTCTTGTAATATTTATACAATTATTAACCCATTCTTGTTGTCTGACGGGTTATTATATTGAGAGGGATACCGCAAAAACAAATCGGGAAATACCGCAGTACCGCGTCAAAAATGTAATGAATACCGAAACTGCTAGAATGGATAAAACTGAATGCCGTACGAAAGCGGCAAAATTACCGAAATACCGCACGAAAAACACCGCAATACCGAAAATCCCAATGTCCCCCTCTATATTAGCTCCGAATTGGTCAACGCCTTGCTGTCTAGGATGGCTGAGGGTTGTTCTTTCTCTGATGCATTTTGTTTTTCTGAATTTTAAATTGATTTTTATCACACTTTTTTCTTCTTAGTTTTGGTAATGGTGGTTATTTTTCCAATCTCAATATTGTCCAAGCACTATTAAACAATATTTCAAAGCTATCAATCTCAACTAAACAAAGTTGTATCGAGGCATGTCCAGGTAATTGTATGCTATCAGAATGGAGTGACTGGAGCCAGTGTGGAAGAACTTGTTTCCAAACAACAGCGCAGTGTAAGTAACTTTATAACACTCTATTTTTAGTTTCTTATGTTTGTTTTTTTGTAAATTTTAATACCGTAAAGTTACGAAAGTAGTAGCCCCTGTCACATTCGAGATTAGGGTTCATCGGGGCCGCTCCTATTGGGCAGCCGTTATTTTCGGGTAGAAAAAAGTCTTGATAAAAAATAGCTAGATATTTAATATATTTATGACGCAAATACAAATTAATTACTACACATTCACATGCTTCATCATCATGTCAGGGCCGCGCAAGAGCGACATCATGCATCGCGAGTCAAACGACGAGTTCTATTCCTCCAGCCTTCTCGATCTGCCATGCAGGTGCGCAGCTCTTGAACGGATGTGAGTCCCTTGTGAATATATTCGGCTAGAGAAAGTACGAGACTACACATGTACTCTACATGCAGCTTTAGAAGAATTCTTAAATTCTAAAATGTTAAAACAGTTCTTCGAAAAAGCTGGGAATTAGTCCCAAAGTTGTTTACAATTTGCAACGAAAAATGCCAAATATTGAAGATTTTAAAACATTGTATAGCATGTTCTAAACTGAATTAATTAGTCACAGCTAGTGGTTAAATAAATGTTTCAAATTAAAACAAATTGGATTAATTTCAGCACCAGGCAAGCAGGAATTTAAAGCAGTTGACGTGTATGTCAAACACGTAGCTTGTTGATAGACATTGAAAAGGTTTTCTTGATGTGACAATGACGAGCTTTTACTACCTATTACTGCTCGAAAAACATTAAAATAAGTTGTGTAAGAAATTTTAATTAAAACTTCCTGGAAAATTCCACTTGAATAGTAAAGATGTTCATGTATGGCAGCATACATTTTCTGGATGAAACTTTAACAGTACAGATTTGTAGTATATACAAAGTGGTGATTTAGGTGCTATTTCTGCTAGGATGATTGATTAGTTCCATAAATATTTTACCTGCTTTCTAATTGGATTATAATATTTCTTAAATGATGGACATTGGCCAACCTTTGGTTATTGTTAAGCCACGCAGTGGCATAGAGCCAACTCTATGTAGATATGATCCATACTTGATATGCAATAATTTGATATGACTATACCCTTTTAAACCTTTTAGCACAATTATTTCAATAAAAGAAACATGTCTGCTCTTGCATTAACCATAGGGTGCTTTTGGGAAGAATATGATGGGAATGCTAGCCAGGGGGACCCCTCTGGCCTTTTACTAGAGGGGAAGCTGTCTTTAAGGCTAAGAGAAAAATATGGCAACCCTTGGACGCCTAAAGGCTTGCCTTAATTGATACATATTTGGGGGGAAGGGGGGTAGTTTTGTAATTTTGGGGTAAGGGTGTGTCACAATGGCCTCAAAACCTTGACCCTAGCCTAGACTTGAGACGAATTTCTATACTTTATCTCTTGCTTAAGAATTGATACCCTATCCTAGTCTATTAACAACAACGACGACAGCAGCAGCAACAACAACAACAACAATAATAATTATAACAGTAAGGCCTTAGTATTTAATGAGGATAGCACTCTCTCTAGTGGTCTGCCTAACGGCAGTTTCGTCGCTCTTTCCATCCCTTCCGATCTTGTGCTTTTGCTTTAGTTTTGGCGTATGACTCTCCCTTCTTGATTTTATCGAGTACTCCAATTATTTTTCTACCTCGTCTCCTCTTCCCCATCATTCTTCCTTCGATCACATCCTTCAATAGTCCTTCATGTCTCAGTACGTGCCCAATCCAATTCTTTTGTCTCCTATATATTGTCTCATTGTCTGTATCAGCTGTCGTTCCTCTCCAACTCTACGCAACACTTGTTCATTACTGACCTTTTCCACCCAAATAATTCCCATCATACGTCAACCACATCTCACAACTTTCCAGACGATTTATATCTTTTTTCCTCAATGTCCAAGTTTCAGGGAATAGCACTAATTCTAACATAAACTAAGGGACATGTTGTTCTTTCCTGCCTATTGTGGATCAGCATGAGCGCGATCAGAATGCTGCTTGTGAGAAAAGGTTTGAAAAACCTACTTGTATTAAACGACCAATATTTTTCTGTATTTTTTCCAAGCAGCATTCCAATCAAGAAGCAGGGTTATTATATCAAAACCTATTGCTGGTGGGAAGGCGTGCTCTACAGAACTATTACAAACTCGGTCGTGTCAGTCTCGTGGAAGCAATCAGTGTATTGGGGCTGAGTGGAAAACTGGTACTTGGCAGACAAATGGTACAAGAGTAATTTGGTGTGAAACATCAATTGGTATAAATGTTACTGGAGCATGTGTGATGGAGAAAATGCCATTGAAAACAAAACTCTGTGATCCAGTGTGCTCAGGTAGTAATCTTTATTCAATTACTGTAGATTAGGCTAGAGTGTTACATTTATATATATTGCGAAGAAAACTGTAATGATAAAGTCACTCCATCTTGTATGAGAATGCTATACTAACGTCACAGCGTCAACATAGTCACGCAGCATATATAGGAGATCGATCCCTTTAAGGCCTGGCCAAACGCTTTCAACATCGCATTCAACGTCATTCGACATTGTTGAATAATGTTGAAAGCACGAGTGGCCAAATGAATTCAACATCGTTCAACATTCATGAATGACAATTAATTGAACGCGGGCTACCACAAAAGCTGGAATCGACAATATCCCGCATGGCGCATGTCTCTGTTCAACAAAGTTGAATGAAATGTGGCCAAATGCGTTCAACACCTTTCAACATTTTGAGAACAATAGAAATGTTGATGAAGGCTTCGTTTTTGGGCCTGGCTCAGGCAGGAATGGGTTAATAACACTTTCTGATATGTTTATATAAATTGTTTGTTTTAGATCCCAATGCAATGTGCACAGATGGTAAATGTGTTTGCAAACAACATTTTGAACACTTTCAGGATCAGTGTATTCCTCACCAAGGGTGCCTACGTGATGCGCATTGTGTATTTAAAAATACTGTATGCAAAGCTCAGAAGTGTGAATGTAAAGATGGACATATACGGAATAAAACAACAGGTCCGTGTGTTCAGTTGCAGACAAATGGTTCACCAACATCAACATCAGTACCAACGGGAACTGTCACTGTCACTACTCAAGCTAAGACTGAAACTACAACTGGAGCTAAAACTGAAGCTACAACTGGAGCTAAGACTGAGACCACAATTATAACTAAACCTGAAGCATTTTTACCAACTTCTGAAGTATTTCTCGTCAATACTTCCCATACTAAAGTACATTTGATGACCACCAGTAATTCACCCAGCTCTACAGCTGCTACTGATAGACCTGACAAAACACCGTTAGAAGAAGAAGAAGTATTACAAGGTACTGTGTGTTAAAACTGATTGCATATACCGCAACTCTTTTCCAAAATCTAACGTTATTTCTTTTACATATATTCTAAAAAAAATCAGTCACAATGATTACCGTGGACGTCGCGCTACGCTGTAAGACATTACACTACATTATAAGTTGTTACGCTACGTTATAAGACGTTAAACTAGGTTTAAAGACGTTACACTAAGTTATAAGACATAATTACGCTATGTTATAAGACATTACGCTACATTGTAAGACATTACGCTCTGTCTAATATATGCCAAGCAATTTTACATTGTCCGGTTAGCACCTCCTCCATGCAGTATTTGTACGCCATAATAACTGAATGCCTGGTGTGTTTTTAGGCTACTGGAAATGGGTTGGAATTGGCGCTGGTGCCTTACTTTTCTTTATTCTTCTCATAGTTGGATTCCTCTGTTACACAAGGTAACGATTAATCATTATTATAATCATAGTTGATAGAGGGAGATAGTTAGGAAACCCGGCAAACTTCAAATATATTGAACAAAGAACCCACTTGGAGGTTGAACAGGGTTTGACCGTGCACAAAGTTTTTTAAAGCTCATTTGATATGGACAAACGACTGAACACAAACGTTTTCTATTGGAAGCACGGCTCGAAATATGTCATTATTTGTAATAAGTACTGGAATACCTCGAACCAGAACTACACCACACCACACCACACTACACTACACTACACCACACCACACCACACTACACTACACCACACCGCACCGCACCGCACTACACTACACTACACCACACCACACCACACTACACTACACTACCACACCACAACACCACACCACACTACACTACACTACACTACACTACCACAACACCACACCACACCACACTACACTACACTATAGTAACACTACACTACACCACACCCCACCACACCCCACTACACTACACCACACCACACTACACTACACTACACTACACTACACTACACTACACTACACTACACTACACTACACTACACTACACTACACTACACTACACTACACTACACTACACTACACTACACTACCACAACACCACACTACACTACACTATAGTAACACTACACTACACCACACCACACCACACCACACCACACCACACCCCACTGCACTACACTACACCACACTACACTACACTACACTACAGGGGCGGATCCAGGAATTTTTCAGAGTACGTCAAAACTCGGAAATATTATTTCTAGGGGGGTCCGGGGGCATGCCCCCCCGGAAAATTTTTAAAATTTGGTTCCCTGAAATGGCATTTCCTGCATTCTGGCAAGACTATTTAGCAAAATCTTACAGTTTTAACTTGTGTTTTTTATACAACATTTTATGATTTTTTAAGGACTTGTGCTTTTGTATTTTTTTTATCATTATTGGAGACAACTTTTTAGGACTGTTTTGCTCCATGTCAGAGCTCATCAGCATGCCTATGAATCACTGTTGTACAGTGAATCCAACATGGACAGCCAAGGCTCCAACATATTTTGTAAGGTCAATTGCAGCCACTTGCTGCAAGTGCAATCCCTTAGCTGCCAAGCTGTCTGGTCTTGGGGCACCAGATACTAGCCTTAACACATACTAGCCTTAACACATACTAGCCAGACACTGTCTGATTAGAAGAAGCATTATGAATAGACCATATAGGACATTTCATGGGCATAGAGGAGCTTATCTCTCTACATCATCCTAGTCATCTTAATTCTTAACTACTTAATACTTTACCCCTTATCTACCCTGAGCTGTCTGGTTTCGAGGCACCAGATACTGTCTGATTAGAAGAAGAATTATGAATAGACCATATAGGACATTTCATGGACATAGAGGAGCTTATCTCTCTACATCATCCTAGTCATCTTAACTAATACTTTACCCCTTATTTACCCTGAGTTGTCTGGTTTTGAGGCACCAGATACTTGCCTTAATACCTCTATCCAGCCAGAGACTGTCTGATTAGAAGTCATTTTAGTATCAAAAGACACATGGGACATTTCATGGACATATAGAGAAGCTCACCTCTCTACATCATTCCAAGTCATACTCATACATACTAACTAGTAACTACCAAGTACTTTTTTTTCTCTTTTCCCCCCCAGAAATATATATATACTGTATATATAAATACTTTATTTCATTGCAAGATAATATAGATAGTACAAATAGATATGAAAGAAGAAAATAATAATTTACGGTGATGGGGAATCTACAAGAAAGCAAAATTCAAAATTTGCTTGTTTGGTGTATACATTAATAATTAATAATTAACAAACTATGGACAATATATACCACCTCGAGCCCACTACACAACATCTAAATTATCGATGTTGCATAATAAGCCCAAGAAGGTATTTACTGTTATATTAACTTAATATAACATTGTTAGTATAGAGAAGAGATGAATATGCTAGCTCAGATATAGCCTAGAAAATTGTTTTGTTTAAAGTACATTTTACTATTTCACATATATACTGTATTTAAGAAATAGAAAATGGCCGGCCGTGTTTATATAGCCTGATGCAAACACGAGAGTGAGTTGGGAGAATTCGAAGTTTATGTGAACCCGAGCCGTAGGCGAGGGTTTACATAAGTACTTTTGAATTCTCCCAACTCACTCGAGTGTTTGCATCAGGTTATATAAATGCAGGGCATCCATTTTCTATTTCTTTTATGAAATAAGGCTAAAAAATGTGCCGTGACATCACAACCGTGTTTACATAGCCTGATATAAACACGGTAATTGACCAATCACAGCGTGCGTAAGACGCAACCTATTTTATAAATATATATAAAACAATAATAACCTGTTGAGTCTTTGAACTTTAACTATAATATGCTCTGGATTCCCATCGAGCACTCTGCCAAAAGTTTTTACAACATCTTCTACAGTATATATATATATATATATATATATATATATATATATATATATATATAATATATGATGAAATAATATATAAACCTAATTGCTGCCTTTTTTTAATAAATGAATTTTTACATTTTTTTTAAATTGTATATTAAAAAATGATTTACATCCTGTCGCTATTGATCTAAAATTGCTACAAACTTTCGGCTACAGTAAGATTTAATTATAATATTCAGTGATGGATTACTTACTTATATTTGTAACACATCTCATTATCTCAATAATTATGAATTATTCATAAATATACTCGAGCTCTACATATCCCATCTAATTTAAATAATTTACGCTTTTCACGGTTGCACAAGTCTGAGGAACTAAGATAAGATAGTATCCACTCACCATACAACGTTTCTTAACTTTCGTTCAACAAACAGCTTTAGCATACTGAGGAATATATGCCTCCGTGTCGATATCCCGATGTAATGTCTTGCCAAATATCTGCGCCGAAAACTCTTGACCCACGAGGAAACCACACGATTAGAGTTTCTTTGTCAAATCGCAACAGATCGCCTTCAACAAATATTCATCGTTTCCACTCTGTAGTGTAGAGACAGTCTCAAGCTGAAGTTTGACTGCCGGCTCAGATAGCTTATAGTTATGCCGTAGTCTTGCACTCTTGCCGTAGTCCGTGTACGTCGAAATATCCTTTGCTAGCCAATCAAAAGCCAAAGAACGTCAAAATATTTTACTTCCGACGTAGACTATCTACTTCCGACGTACCTCTATTGTCTTTGTCCAATCAGTGCTCGTTATTTCGACGTAGACGGCCATTTTGACGTAGTCTAATTATCCACATTTGTAAATGGAGTGAATGACATCCCTCTCTATCCCTACCGTATGAACAGTTTCGTTCAGGCTACATGAAGTAGACCAAGACACTAAGTGTCCTCCAGCCGAGGAGGGGGGCTGAGTCAGAGAATTATTCAATTTTCCTCGATTAGCTAGCGCTAAATACGTGCGAAAATGAAATTTTTGAAAATTTAAAAAATTTAAAAATTCATATAATTTTTTTAAAAATTTGAATTTTCTTAAAATTTGAAATTTTCAAATTTTAAATAATTTTTAAAAATTTTTTCCAACTAATTAATTCATGAATAAATTAGTCTGGGATTTTTGTCTACGTCGCATGACGTGCTTGACGTACCCTAAATCCGCCCCTGCTACACTACACTACACTACACTACACTACACTACACTACACTACACTACACTACCACACCACAACACCACACTACACTATAGTAACACTACACTACACTATAGTAACACTACACCACACCCCACCACACCACACCACACTAGTACTACACTACACTACACCACACCACACCGCACCACACTACAAGAAGTTGGGGGGATTTATTATGCATTTTTTTGTGGCTTTCACCTCACTGTGTTTCACATTTGCACAAAGTGAATGTCTTTGCCACACCCTAGGGGTGTGTGGTGCTGGTATGGGTTTGAAATGACTGGTGCATAAGTATTTTATTTTGGTTAACACCATACTACATTTCTGCTCATCTAGAAGGCAGAGGAAAAGTACTGCAGAAACCAAACACAAAGAAAAGGCCAATCCAATTGAACTGGTTGGAATCTTATCACTAACTGATGGAGAGAAGACTTTACCAGCTAAAGTGTAACCCCAAGTACTGCTAAGGTCTACTGTCAGAGATTATGCTGGATCATGGTGGATCACCATGAATAACAGGGGATAGAATAGGATGCAAAGATCTTCTAGCATTCCAAACTATTTGTAATTTAAAAACAGTTAGTGAATTATGTAAAAAAGTAGAATTTAGCCTAAGAAAACAGATGCCTTTTTCCTTGGTTAGATATACTGCCAAAACAGAGAACGTAGGAGTCTAACGTTTCTCTCTGACGAAGGGCCTTCGCTCGAAACATTACACTCCTACGTTCTCTAACTTCGTAAGCTCAGTAGAGTGGTACATATATATATATATACAATGTTCCTGACAATATTTTTAATAATGAAATACTAACCTTTCGGCTTAATATATAAAATGAAAACAATTCCCAAGAAAGATATTATCTGACGATGATGCAGATTAGATCGAAATTTATCCAGGGGAGCCGTCGGTGTCCGCTAATAGGGGCTTTAAGATCTAAACAAAAGAATTCCTTTTGCAAAACAAAGAGAATGAATAATTGTAGTCCCAAGAGTAATCTCAACAGCGTCCTCGTTCTTTATACAACGGCACTTCGAGCATTTTCACGTCTTCAGGACGACGTCAACTCACCAAAAGATGAGAAGTGTTGCTTGAGGCTGACTTCAATACAGAATCTACAATCATTTTAGCAATACTGGGGCGTTTTAGAAGCAAGCTTTAAATATCAAATATAATAGTCAGTTACCAGGACTTCTTTAAATTGTAAAAATTATCTTGCGTTTTAACCATCGTCCTCGTATCTTAAAGTCCCTAGAGGTTCCACTGTAATACCTTTATATATAATTATATCTTTCTTGGAATTGTTCTCATCTTGTATATTTCTTACCACTTCGTGGTTTTCTCTGATGAAGGACTGCGCTTGAAATCACCTTTTAATGCTTTTTAATATGTATACTGAATTATGTATTATAGAGAAGAATTTTAGGTAATTTTAAAATAACTTTAAGTTTTGTATAGTATCAAGAATTTCTAAAATGATTGTGATAATTTATATTACTGGATGGCATGGATAGTGTCTGTCAGGGCTTTCTCATCACGATGTAAGGCCCAGTCGCATTAATTAATACTCAGCTAAAATGCAATGGGCGAGTAGTAAATCTATTTGTACGGGTGTTACGTACGGTAGATGGGTACCAGGAGAGGAGGGGGGGGGGCGGCATTCAGGGACGTAGCCAGGATTTTGAAAGGGGGGGAGCCGAAATCAAAATAAATTTTTCGCGGGGTCCGGGGGCATGCTCCCCCGGGAAATTTTGAAGTCGAGAGCAGTCGACACATGTACGCATTGCGCACCTATTTTTAAATATTCAACCAGTATTTCATTGAATAAAACAACATTTTATTGACAAATTTTGCAAGTGCCAAGCCACAGTTTAGAATTACTTCATTATATTAAAGTTATAATTGAAATAAAGAAGTATAAATATTGTTTTGTCTCTTGTAATAAAGTTCTTCTAATGCCATAATTATTTGGTTTTAATTCATACATTTATGTATGAATTAAAAATGATATCCAATCATAGCTAAGTTGATTTTTCCCAGGGATAATGGTGATGATAAGGGACACGAGGGTCAGGTTGGGACTGGCGATAATTAGCTTGACTCATTTGAACTTCCAAGTCAGCAAAACTATCTTTATTGTACGAATAATACTCTGGTACATTATATGATGTTGCGTCTTCTTTTGTAGAGTCTGGTTTATCTAAAAATATACTGAGTTAATATGCATTTTAGATTAATAAATACTACTACTACTACTACTACTACTAATATATATATATATAATATTTTAAATGGGTATAAACTAAAAATACAATTACCTGAGCTACTTTTCCCAGAACCAACCTTTTTCTCCGTCATTAACCTAAGCTGTATGGTGGGGAAAAGCTTGGCAGGCTGTCAAATAAACATCACAAAATGTAAACAAATAAATAAGTTATCTATGTAGGCTACAGTATTTTGAGAAATAAAACGACCATATACAACCTTTGCAACAAAATACTACTTTATACTTGATGTTTAATGAAGAAACAAGAACTAGAGCTTTTATTTTTCAAAACAATAAAACTTAGAAACAAACCTGATGTGATAAAATTCGCGCTTTTGTCCTAAAGCTTCTTACACCTAAGACGGCCGCCATTTTGATTCTGGCAATCTAGCAGCTTCCCCCCTGATCATGTTACTATGGTGAGTTATTCCAGGGGGGTGAAGATAGTGTAGGAATTGCAATGCATGCTGGGTATTCTTGTTTGGGATCAAAATGGAGTTTTGAGGAAAAAGTTGTTGTTTTTTTCATATTTTTAGAAGATATGGTTGGTCCGTATGGCGTAATAACATGGTGGGGATTTAGTCCAGCTTTAGACCTTCAACAAGAATGTAAGAAAATACATTTTATTTCATATTTCGTGGAGAAATAGACGTTTCTCTTTGTGTGTAAACAGTGGCAATAATTCAATATAATCAACTACAAGAACCCAGCGATTGATGTATTTATATTTGTGTCATTGTAAGTGTCGGACAAAAACTAATTATCTTCCTTTTATTTCTTGTTTCTAGATAAAAAATTAAATGTTGACAAGTTGTCTGAGTCTGGTATGTTTACTTCATAATTTATTCAATCATAATGTATTTTAATTATAATTTATGCACATTTAATATATACAATAGCGTCTTTTATTAATTTTTTTACTGCTATAAATAAAATTGATCATCTTATATGTGTGATTATTTATGATAATCTCACATTCAGTGAGTATCATGATTTTAATAGCATATACTATATATATATATATATATATATATACATTCTGCACTCTTACTATCAATGTACAATTATATACATCAGTACATGAGGAAGTTTAAAATCTTAACATTAGGAAGGTATGTGAGCTATAATAACTGGGACATGTGTTACAGAAAGATAATTCACATATTACCAAAACCGATGATACGCAGTGTCATGATTTCTGCCCAAAACGTCAATGAATCTGTCTGCAATCCTAAACCTTTTGGCTGGAGAATTTAAAAGTAGCAAATAGACCAATCATATTGCAATGATCTCACGGTGTCAATTTCAAAGGCTAAGGAATGCAGATGGATTCATTAATGTTTTGATGGAAAACATGACATGTTTATTTTGGGCCATGCTGCGCATCATTGGTTTTGGTAATAACTGCCAGGTGAAGAAAAGCATGTTGTATGAGGTGGAAATTAAGTTTAAGAAGAAGAGGAATTAAGGCTGAGAATGATATGCAGTCAGGTAGTGGAGAGGGACATGAGAGAGTGTCAGTTGAAAAGGATGCATATTAGTAAAAAGTGGTCAAGAAACTGCTGTGTGAGCCAGCCTGATCAACCCCTTGCATAAGTTGGAAAATGGTTGTAAAATCATAGTTATATTTTTAACCTCTAGATCCAATTAATGTTCTTTTGGTTGGATCTGGAGATTGTCGCCATATTCTTAAAACTGTCGCCAAGACTTACCAATGGGCAAGAAGACACGTAAATGTAAGTTTTGATTGATTAACTCATTGCTGCCTCAAGCTAAGGAATCTTTAAGTAAAATTGCCTAGTGTTAAAATAGCTTAGTACATGGTCATTTTGTTTCCTTAATTAGATTTATGTTGTGGAGAATAACTTGGAGTTATTCGCTCGACATCTTTTGCTTCTTGGTATTGCTTTAGAACCCAAGGAGAAGTTAGGTCTTCAAGGTACAGTACACAGTCCTGCAAACACAACTATACAATTTTAAAGGTGCCCTCCAGTCCGTTCTGCGCATGTACGAAACTAATGTTTACATCTCCATTTAGAAAAAAATATACTGATACCTTATTCAAGATTGTAAGCTTTTCTTGCTTCCTCTTCATTACTTGTACCCAAAACAAAACATTTTCAGAAGAAATTCGAAGAAATCCGAAGAGATATCCTCGCCGCATCACTTGGTTTTCTGCCATGTTGTTCCTAACGGTTTACACTGAGCTGAGTACTTCATGTAATTATCTACGATATACTATGTATTATGTTTGAGGGTCCCGATAAACAAAGATTTGGATCATGTGCAGAATGGAGTGGACAGCACCTTTAAATCATGGTAGTCTTAAAATTTGTGTTACAGTATGTACGTGTTACAAGTTTTTCTTTGTTTAGAGAAATATGAACTATTTCTGGAGTTGTTTGGTAATACTTTAATTCGTCCTCAGGCCAGTGAATATTTGCAGGAAAAATCAAGCGAATTCATCCAGTAAAATTATATATTTTTTATTTTTATTTATTGTATATATTTAGATTTTTTTAAATTATTTATTAGATGTATATAATTTAATATTTTTGATAATAATAATTTAATATTTTTAATAATAATAATAATAATAATAATAATAATTTAATGTTTTTATTATTCTTATTATTACTAGTATGGTTACAGATTTAGAATACATGAAAAAGAATTTTCCACTAGTCAATTTGTCTCTATTAAAGGTGAAATGCAAAGAAATATTTTTTATAATAATTTTCCTGTCTACATGTGCAGTGTGTGGGATAAAAGTAGTTACTACAGTACATGATTGTTGATTGATTGAATAATTAATTGAATGAATGAATTGAATTGAATGAATTATTGATTGATTGATTGATTGATTGATTGATTGATTGATTGAGTGGTTGATTTATTGATACTGTACATGTAGTGCAAACCCACTGAAAAAAATTTTCAGTGATGAAAAATTTATTACGTTTGAGAGAGATATTGATATTCTGAAATGGATTTAAAGGTTACATGTATAAATCATAGAAAACATTAAGATTTAGATCTATAATATAATATAATAAATTTTGTTTTAGTTCAAAGAAAGAGATATGCTTGAGGGTGTGTTCAAATTTTGGCGAAATCCAGATCCTAAATTGTTTGACATTACAAAATGCTGGTAAGGTGATATGAAGCTGATGCCAAGTTCTTAACAGCCATTCACTGTGGGTGTAAAAAAAGTAGAGTGCTGTGTAGGCAGTGTTTTAGATAGAGCAAAGTGAAAAGATGGTAAACTGCTGAGAATAGTTTTGATAACGAAATACTGACGTTTCAAGCGGAGCCCTTCATCAGAGTAAAATGTTGCTGATGAAGGGCTCTGCTTGAAATGTCAGTATTTCGTTACTAGAAATCTCGCCAGTTTACCATCTTTTTACTTTGCTCTATCACCACGGAGGGTCATTATTTTAAATACCTAGCGTACATTTTCATTGCTTTCTTTTATAATATATTTTTATGTTGGCACATGTTTTTTGTTTGAACTCAGGGATTTGAGGCTGAGAAATCATCTTGCTGTGAGATATGATTACAGAAATAATGTTTATGACTGGGATTATAATATGGTCCTTCGTGACAAGGTATGATATACCTTTCATTTCAACTTTTTAATTAACCAATATGTTCTTAACCACAGAGAGCAAAGTGAAGAGATGGTAAACTGCCAAGCTGATTTTTAGTAACGAAATACTGACGTTTACTCTGATGAAGGGCTCCGCTCAAAACGTCAGTATTTCGTTATTAAAATTCTCGTCAGTTTACCATCTTTTCACTTTGTTCTATCTAAAACACTGCCTACGCAGCACTCTACTTTTTACTCTGACGAAGGACTCTGCTTGAAACGTCAGTATTTCGTTATCAAAACTATTCTCAGCAGTTTACCATCTTTTCACTTTGCTCTATCTAAAACACTGCCTACACAGCACTCTACTTTTTACTCTGATGAAGAGCTCTGCTTGAAACGTCAGTATTTCGTTATCAAAACTATTCTCAGCAGTTTACCATCTTTTCACTTTGCTCTATCCAAAACACTGCCAACGCAGCACTCTACTTTTTACTCTGATGAAGAGCTCTGCTTGAAACGTCACATTTGAAACGTCAAAACGTTACAATTTTGAATTATAATAAGTAACTAATTATGGTTTGTTTCTAGGCTCCTATAATTCGTTTCCATGAATACAAGAGATGGCGTGAGCAGGGTGTGGCATTTGAATTGCGCGAAGACTCTTCTTATGAAGTAACCAATCGCTCTTTAGCATCTGGAATAATGGTTAATAAGGTGAAACGTTTCTCATGAGAAAATTACTTGTTATTTTTCTACATAATTTTAAAGATATTATGGTCATTAGTAATTCTGCAAAGCTTCATTCTGAAATTCCTTGAAAGAAAAGTTACAGTTCACGTGTGAAGTTCGTCTCTGTCGGCATTGAAGCAGTCAAGTTTGTGATGAATGAGTCAAGGACAGCTTATGACGTTGTGCAAGGAACTCAAGCACATGCAAATTACGTCGTTACATGAACGGGGTAATTTTGTGTGTAAAGACATATGTTAGCTTTGCGCGCGACGCTTCGCGTGGAAATTCAGCTCAAACAACACTTCCAGTACAAACGCACTAAACACGAAATGATAACGCGACCCAACTTTTAAATTTTTGGAAACGGATAAAATTACTTCTCAATAGCAGTTGTTTTAAAATCTTACAGTGTTATATAGCTTACATGATCTGCATTTTGCTTTTGAAAATTGAGGGGAAAAAACTGTTGCGTTTCTGGTTGCGTTCAATGTGTCTATATATTCCATTACTATACTATTGTTTTCAAATCACAATATTGCGTCAGTTTTGTATCAAGGTATTCTCTGTGTGTTTTGTTAGGGGTCTGAGAAGTTTGGTAGTCGAGGTTATTGGGGTGATATTATTAATAGTCCATTCTTGGCATTTGGAATTAAGAGTGACGAGGAATCTTTATTTGAGAAGAAAAATGAAGTTTATGTAAAGGTTAGCTTTTCATTTGACATTAACATCCAGTGTTGTTGTTTTTTATATGTTTATCTATCAACACATTGCTGTCTAGGATGTCTGAGGGTTCTCTCTTTGATGAGTAAAATCATCTGGTGTTAGACAGAGTAAAACAATAAAGGGACCATTTTTGGCCAGCTCAGACAGCAATGGGTTAATCACTTGTTAACTCATTGCTGTCTAGGATGTCTGAGGGTTCTCGCTTTGATGAGTAAAATCATCTGGTGTTAGACAGAGTAAAACAATAAAGGGGTCATTTTTAGCCAGCTCAGGCAGGAATGGGTTAATCACTTGTTAACTCATTGCTGTCTAGGATGTCTGAGGGTTCTCTCTTTGATGAGTAAAATCATCTGGTGTTAGACAGAGTAAAACAATAAAGGGGTTGTTTTGGACCAGCTCGGGCAGGAATGGGTTAATCACTTGTTAACTCATTGCTGTCTAGGATGTCTGAGGGTTCTCTCTTAACGAATAAAATCATCTGACCAGTGTTAGACAGAGTGAAATACTGAAAGAGGTCGTTTTTCTGGTCGACTTATAAATGTGTTGATTCTTTTCTGACCAGACTTCTGGAGATGTTTCAGTGTATAATGTCACATCATTTATGCACGAGATCATGCACCATGACAAATACGAGCCACCAAGCGAGCAAACTAGCGAGGAAAAACAGCGAGCAAGGATTGAAGAGGTGATCGAGGAAGTTGAGGAACTAGAGGTTACAGAGAATGAGAACGCTGATGAGGTTCCCACTTGTCAAGGTTTGTGATAGAGCAAAGTGAAAATATGGTCAACTGCATGCTGAGAATAGTTTTAATAACGAAATACTGACGTTTCAAACAGAGTCCTTCATCAGAGTAAAAACTAGAGTGTTGTATAGGCAGTGTATTAGATAGAGCAAAGTGAAAAGGTGATAAATTGTCGAGAATAATTTTTATAACGAAATACTGACGTTTCAAACAGAGCACTTCATCAGAGTAGTGCTACAGTAGCTAGACTGAAGTCTTTATGTTTATAGAGCACCAAGTATCGACCTAAAACCACAAACAGCCTTCAACTTTGAACTTTGAGCTTTAAAAAGTATGAAAGAAACATGCTAAAATTACAGCTTGAAAACTCGACATTTAATTAGCAAATAGATTACATTTCTCCGTGCGTGTGTACTGTAATAGATCACAAATGACGTCACAGTAAAGAACAAAAAAGTACAACACGAGACGAAGCCGACTCCAACAATTAGAATGTTGCGAATTTGATTCCTCTTTGGGATTCAGGAACATTTTCTGAGCATTTTGAGCTTAATGAGCGTCTTCCAAACGTCTGTTCCATTTCACCAAGCTGAGTAAAATTCGAGTATTAACTTTTTCTCGAGGATTAAGAGCTAACTTCTTTTTGAAGCTACCTGTCTCGTGGTCTGTTTTTTCTTTGCAATAAAGGTTACATACCAACGGAAAAAGTTTCTGTTCATTTTCTGCCGCTAAACTGCGTCGTGGATCTACCGAAAAAAAGCAAATATCAACAACTATTTGACGTGATCTATTTTTCAAACAGGTATGGGTGATATTTTTTTCCACATTTAAAAATATTTTTTTCTAAAAAGACAACAATTACGAAGTAAAGGTTTTAGTGTTGTGGGCATGCGCGTTGACTTCTTAGTCCCACATTTTAGATTCTACATGCGAATTGTTAAATTGCATTAATTAAATTAATTAATGCATATTATTTTTATTTTATTTTTAGCATGGTTCATTTATTAACTCCTGAGCAATCTTCTCTTTTCTCTGAGCAAGCGATGATGATTATTGAAACCACAATGTAAGTACCATCCAATAAGTAATTTACACAATATGTGTAGCTCAGCTGTATGGGCCTAATACGATTTATTCAATTCATACATCTAATTGTTCATGCAGGTTTATCAACAATCTATTCTGATAGGTTTATGTTGGACGTGAAAGAGGAACAAAGCAAGGAATATTTAAAGAAAGTAACAGCAATGGCTGAACGGGCTGGCTGTAAGGTACATTAACTATATGGTGGTGGTGGTGGTGTTGTTGTTGATGATGATGATGATGATGTTGATGATGTTGTTATTAGTTTAGTTGAAGGTGAGGTAATACGGGCAACATATTTCTTCAACTTTCGTTGTTGCACGTATTACCACCCACCTTAAACATTGTCACGCAACAATGATTTTGTTGCAAGTTGAAAAAATTTGTTGAAAAAAGTAGACTCCAGTTCTACTTGCTGCAACATGCTGATTCAACTTGCAACAAAATCATTGTTGCGTGATAATGTTTAAGGTGGGTGGTAATACGTGAATCAACGCTTTTCAACTTGCAACGCAACAAAGTTGCAGCAATTTGTTGCGTTACACAACATTGATTAAATGTGTTTTTTCTTCTTCTTTATTTTCAGCCAATGAACTCGTGTAACGCTCTCAAAGACCCATATGCTTACTACTCATTCACAGGATCGTAAGACTACTGAGGATGTAGTACCCAGTCTTCTCTCGCATCTTGCGACAACCGTTAAAGTGGAAACGACACAAATACATGCATTGTGGGTATTTATTGTGGTTTGGCTCGGAACCGTTCTCGAATTAGTACGGTTTCGCCTGTTTACACGGAAGACAAGTTCGGAACCGGACTCGAATTAGTATTGTACCGTGTAAACGTAGCCTACAACAGATTTATGGAGTACAGTTTTCTCTTTGTTTTTGCCTTGCAAGCTGTCTTAACAATACTCAGAAATACTCTGAGCTCTAGACTCAAACCTAGGTTTCCAAAACACTAATAAGCGTGTTTCAGGGTGTTGCGCGTGCATCATTTTTCAAAAAAAACTGGCAAGCTCCACTCAAAGTAAACATACTGTTTAAAATAAACAAAGTATAGATACAGTTTCTGGATGTTTAACACCGTTATTCTGTTGTTGACTCGCCAGCAAGGCCGTTTGCTATTGCTTACTATGTGGGGAGCCCGCCAAGAGCCCGCCAATTCCTTTGCAAAACGATGCGCGCGCAACACCCTGAAACTCGCCTATTTGAATCACTAATTGATTCACTCAAGAAACTGTACTTTTTCTTTACCAACGTCATTATTGTCGGGAAACGCGCGTGCGTAAAACACGTCATCATTTAATGAGTCATGTCATTGATGACGTAATTAAAATAAGTGGCTTTTAATTATTGCATTCGTTGTACGGTGTGTAAAAAATGTGATGGCGATGTGACTGCATGGTTTCAAATTATTATGGAGGAAAAGTGGCTTAGTAGGCCACGATCAATGGAGAGTTTATTACCTCCGAATTATATCCGTGATGAAAGGAAGTTTGATCTGGATCTCCCTCGTATTCGACCTGCATGGTTGATGAATGAGTCTATCAAGAGCTTGGATTCTAAGTTTCCAATTGTGCCAGCTCCGTCTGGGGCTATAGTGCTGTACACTACACCGCTTGGAGAGAAGGTAAAGAAGGAGGGAGGAAGGAAGGAAAGAAAGATGGAAGGAAGGAAGGAAGGAAGGAAGGGAGGGAAGTAGATTGGAAGCTAAGAAAGAAGGCAAGGAAGGAGGAAAGAAGGAAGGAAGAAAGAAAGGAAGGAGGGATGGTGAGAGAGCGGGAGGAAAGGAAGGAAGGAAGGAAGGAAGGAAGGAAGGAAGGAAGGAAGGAAGGAAGGAAGGAAGGAAGGAAGGAAGGAAGGAAGGAAGGAAGGAAGGAAGGAAGGAAGGAAGGAAGGAAGGAAGGAAGGAAGGAAGGAAGGAAGGAAGGAAAGAAGGAAGGAAGGAAGGAAGGAAGGAAGAAAGGAAGAAAGAAAGAAAGAAAGAAAGAAAGAAAGAGCAATGAATGAATGAGGGATTCATTATATTTTGTTCTGACAACTTTTCTTTAAACTTTTCTCATGATTATTTTTTCCTAAAGCTTCGCCAACAACCAAAAAACAAAGAGTTCGACTTAAGAGACGCTCTTCGTCCTAGTTTGTCTTACAACTATCTTCATGATGAACATCTTAAAGTTTATTTTCGTTCGCCCGACATCAGAAAAAGGCTTACGGATGACGGTAATAATTGCTTTATAAACTTAGAGTTAAATTAACCATTTTGAAATTGATGAAGGTACTTGATACCCGAGCTAGCTCGCTTTGCCGAGATGAATTTTATACATGGCTTGTTTGTTGTGCTAATTGCGTAATTTATCAGTTCTGGTAAGACACGAAGTCTCATTGTTTTAAATATGAACTGTACATGAACAAGCAGAACTTGTGAATTGTTAATATGTCGAAAAAAGCTGATAAAAGCAAATTTTGTCGCGTGTACGAAGCTTTTAGTGCCAGCCCGGGTAGGCGAGCTAGACTGGTCAATCGTGTTTACATGCATGGGAAAAACCCAGCCCGAGTAACCGATATCTCGGTCTCACAAAGCGAGATCTCGGCTAGGAGGGCTGGCTGGGCTCTCATATAAACACAAGATGAAAATGAACAAGAAATAATAGCATAAGCGAGATCTCGGTAAAGCTGGCTAACCTGGGTACCCGGACTGCATCGTCTCCATATAAACACCCTTATGACAGCTCGTCTCTAGATTGATCAAGACCTATAAAATGTTTTTGTTGTAGGATTTATCACTGATGAGGGTTACGTGAAGTGTTCGTTGAAAGAGTTTAATGAATATCGTCAGTGGATTCGTAAGTTAAAACTGGATGAACTGTATCGAGAAAGAGCTCAAGATACGAAGGAAATAGAGGAAGCGAAGAAAGAAAGATTGGAGAAACTGGCACTAGAACGAGATCCTGAATTACTAGAAATTATGAGGAGAAGGTTTGCTGGTAGTTTGTTTAAAAAAGAGAGATTAGTTAGCAAGGAAGGAAAGCAAAGGCGGACGGACGGACTGACTGATCAGGCGGACAGACTGACTGATAAGGCGGACGGACTGAGTGATTGACGAGCGGGAGGGCGGACGGATAAACCAACGGACAGACCTGTAAACTGACTGACGGACGGACAGACAGACAGACGGACGGACAGACAAACAAACAGACAGACAGAGAAATGGACGGATAGACCGACGAATGAACCAACAAACGGACCAACGAACCAAAAGGCGAACAACCGACCGATTGTTGGACGAACCGGAACCGTCGCACTAAACTATATAGTGCAACCAACAGTACAGTGTTTATAAACTAGCTAAGTATTCTGCAAATCATGGCTTATTTTTTGTCCAGGTCTAAGTTTGATTTTTTTATATATTAAGGCGAGAACGTCGAAGAGAAGATGCGAGGATTCGTGAAGGTCACATAAAGAAAGAACAGGAGCGACAACGAAAGCTTGATGACATTGATTGTAAACGAAGAGAACAGTTTATGAATCTAAGACGAAAGGCAAGAGATCGTATTCAGATTAAACGAGACTTGGAACGAGAAAGATTGCGAAAAACAAAATCTGACATTGTGAGAAAGGTTAGTGTTTGAACAACTTTGTTCGCATTCTTTACTTTGCTGTTATGAAATGTCTCATTCTTATTTTTCTCGTTTGTATTATAACGTCGCGAGGTTTGTATCTCAATGCTTGACGACGAATATCATGTGGTTTTAGCAATAATGGAAGCATTGTTGTTTATTTTATTACATCCGTACATTACATCCGTACATTACATCCGTACATTACGTTTGTTTGTTTGTTTGTTTGTTTGTTTGTTTGTTTGTTTGTTTGTTTGTTTGTTTGTTTGTCTGTCTGTCTGTCTGTCTGTTTGTTTGTTTGTTTGTTTGTTTGTTTGTTTGTTTGTTTGTTTGTTTGTTTGTTTGTTCATTTTTACATAATTTTGGTACGAGTGCAATCAAGCATTTTATTCATTCATTCATGTGTAAGTCTTGAGTGAGCTAGCCTGGTTAGCGGGATTGCTCGTTTTCTTTTTAACCGTCTCTATTAATAACTCGCTGGCGGAGGTATATGCAGTCTGTGAGTGCCCTCTTGTTTGTGTTGTTTTTTTGTTTAGGAGAACAAACTAAAACTTCGTATTGTTAAGAACATGGATGAAGAAAGCAATGAACGAATGACGAATCTTCAGGAAAAGAAGAAGGAAATTGCGGCGGCGAAATCCAAAAATGTAATAATGTACTAAGTCATGGTGTTGATAATGTTTGTAGTGATACTGGTAGCGGTAGTGTCGTTGGTGGTGGTGATGGTACTGGTGGTGGTGATGGTGGTGATAATGCTGGTGGTGGTATTGTTGGTAATGATTGTAGTGATATTGGTAGGGGTAGTGTCGTTGGTGGTGGTGATGGTGGTGGTGATGGTGGTGGTGATGGTGGTGGTGATGGTGGTGGTGATGGTGGTGATACTGGTAGGGGATTGAAAAAATAAATTAGTATTAATTCTGGAAGTGGTGGTAATCAGATACTGATGGTTGTGGTGATGATGCTCTAATCGACATTGACGCATTTGACGGTTACATTGTGATTTTTTGTTATAGTTGGAACAAGAGTGGTACCGTCGCTCGAGTTGGTCCATTGAATTTCATGATCAGCAAAAGAGATTACAAGAAGAACATGACACTGAGTTTCAATACCATGTGGAGGAAAGGAGCATGAGAATTGCTCGGCAACGGAGATGGAGCCAAGGTGATGAGCAACTCTCACGCATCTACTAATATTCCTTACCATATGATAGTATCTACGTAGTCTAAAGATAGTAGTCTAAAGATACTGATAAATCCAATGGCCCTCACTCCCTTGATGGAACTAGTTCGTAGAATTAACTGGGGAAACTATGGTGTTGATTTTACGGAGGGAGGAAAACCAGAGAACCCGGTGGAAAACCCTCGAAGCACAGGAGAGAACCAACAACTCTACTCACATGAAGCTGATGTGGTCACCCATCCGAGTGCTAACCCTTTTGACCAGGCTTAACTTCAGCTGTGAGAGGCAGCGCGCTAACAGCTTGTAACAGCTAGAGCGCCCTGGTAACAGCTGGTGCTCCCCGTGGATTTTTAGATTTAAATGTTTTATTTTATAACATTAGTAACTGCCACCGCGATCATTGCTACCACCACCAAGATTACCACCACCATTACCACAATTATCAGTATTATCACTACCACTATTACCACTACTATTATTAACACTACACCACTACCACTATTACCACCATCAACACCACCATTACTACCACCACTACCATAATCACCATTACTACCACCATCATTACCAGTCCATTACTATTACTACCATCACCACCACTGCCACTATTACTACTACCATAACTACCACTGATATTAGCACCACCATTATCACCACCATCTACCACCATTATCACCACCATCTACCACCATTATCATCATCACCACCATTATCACCACCACTACCACTACTATCGCATTTTTTGTAGTATTTACCCTTGTTTGACAGCGATGTTTGTAGTATTGAAATTAAAAAATTTTTTTTTTTTAGTTTCTTACAATGAAATTGCGGAGGCCAACAGACGTCTTTTTGAATGTGATCTTGAGAAAGGTGAATTGTTTTTAGCGAAATGGAATGAGAAGAAAACACTGGAATTACGAAAATGGAAGAAAAAGTTTGACGGAATGCAAGCGTCGTCGTTATGTTCCTTGAAATCTCCTTCGTCTCGTTCTTGCGGGATTGGAAAATTAAAACAACGCAAACGTCGTCAGAGTGCCTGGGATCTAGAGTCGTGTTTGTTAAAGGACCTGGGACTAGGTGATGCAGAGATTGGAGAAAGTGGGTACAGTAAACTTGGTATTATATCACGTACTGAGGCTACGCTAAAAGAACTGGATTTTTTGAGAGAGAAAGCAGGCTTAGGGTCCTTGCGTGAAGTCGTGGAAGATAAGGGGGAAGAGGTGATTGGTGAGGATAATAAGGGATCAGTGGAGAACCAAGGACATCGTTTCCCAATTCCAGTTATTGTCGAGAGCTTTGCTTCGATCAGAGTAAGTCTATCAGCCACGCCCATAGTCCGATTAATTCAGTTTTAGATAGAGCAATAAATAGAGCAAAGATAGTAAACTGTTGAGAATAGTTTTGATAACGAAATACTGACGTTTCAAGCAGAGCCCTTCATCAGAGTATTCTCAGCAGTTAACCAATTTTCCACTTTGCTCTATCTAAAACACTGCCCAGGCAACACTCTACATTTTACCGTGATAAAGGGCTCTGCTTGAAACGTCAGTATTTCATTATCAAAACTATTCTCAGCAGTTTACCATCTTTTCACTTTGCTCTATCCAAAACACTGCCTACGCAGCCTAATTCTTTACTCTGATACATGTACTGTCTTGTAGTTTAGTTAACAACATTTTTGTTGTATTTTTGAACAGGAAAGTTCCTCAGATTCAGAGTCTGATATTTCCCGAAGTCCAAGCGTGACACGTTCTGACTATCGACATACTAAATTCGTAATGAAACATTCTTCTTCTGAAAGCCTGCACAATGATCATATTCCTGAGCACGAATTACGTCGTCTTGTTGCTACATATGTAGAAGATATCTTGAAACATTCTTCTGAAGCGCTAGGTATTGACATCAAGTTTCCTGAACGAAATACAAAGGTTAAGAGACCAGCGCGGATTGTTGACGTCAAGAAGACGAAGAAATATCGAGAAAGACGTCATCTTGTTGCGAATTATGTCGAGGATATCTTGCACCAGGCTTCAAAGGTGCTTGGCATTGAAATTAAGTTACCTGACCGAAATGCCAAGGTCAAGAGAGAAAAAGCTGTGAAAATACAGAAGACGGGTAAGTATATTGAGAAAGAATGGTACGCATCTATCCAGTTGTCTATCATATTGAGAATTGCGTAGCCTTATTACCACATCATGGAAAACGTCTCGTCAGTGGGATTGATAATAGAAAGTTTAAACTGCATATTTGTACGCCGAACACAAACACTGTATTATTCCTGTCTTTAATATATTTTGCTGTGTATTTTTATAAACACATTTCTTTACTTTTTCCTAGCTGAGGGAATAGAACAAGTGAAAAGAAGAAAGCAGAGCATAAGGATAAAAGTGAGAGAATATTTATCGAGTGTTTTGGATAAAGCTGAAGAAGAAATGGGAGTTGTTCTTAAACGGCCAGCAGAATATGAAAAGATCAAAGAAGAAGAGAAAAGAAAATCCGAGAAGGCAAAAGAAAGCGTTGTTGAGACCCCAGCTGCTCAACTCATTGATTCTGAACAGAAATATCAAAATCAACGAACAAAGGCGAGAAGACTTGTTTGTGATATTGTCAGCTCTGCAGCACTTCTTCAAGGAGTTAGAGTCAAATTTCCTCCTCAGTATCAATCTTTTGTTAAACCACCATCTTCCCAGGTTCAAAAGGCCGTAGATAAAGTAGAATTTGATAGATCTACTATTCAAGCAGAGCATCATACAGCTGTGTTGAAAGCAATTTCTGTAGGAGCGTTATCTCTTAATCCAGCAGCTGAGCTGAAAAACACTCCGACTCAAAAGCGAAGTGAAACTTCAATTACCAACCTCAGAGGTAAAGCCAAATAAAAATACTTTATAATATTGAAATAGTGACACTTCTATTGACGCGTTTTGAACGATGTGTTTAAGTCACATGGAAACTGACCATTGGGCCTGAAGGATGGCATATTGTCATGCGTTGCATTGCGATGCGTTAGGTTGCGATGCCTTTCATTG
The DNA here is from genome assembly GCA_035771165.1 of Paragorgia papillata. Taxonomy (NCBI): domain Eukaryota; kingdom Metazoa; phylum Cnidaria; class Anthozoa; order Scleralcyonacea; family Coralliidae; genus Paragorgia; species Paragorgia papillata. The sequence goes on along the minus strand of JAWNZC010000114.1, from coordinate 2,767,268 downwards.
CGTTGCCATGCCTTTCATTGCGTTGCGATGCCTTTCATTGCGTTGCGATGCCTTTCATTGTGTTGCGATGCCTTTCATTGCGTTGCGATGCCTTTCATTGTGTTGCGATGCCTTTCATTGCGTTGCGATGCCTTTCATTGCGTTGCGATGCCTTTCATTGCGTTGCGATGCCTTTCATTGTGTTGCGATGCCTTTCATTGTGTTGCGATGCCTTTCATTGTGTTGCGATGCCTTTCATTGCGTTGCGATGCCTTTCATTGCGTTGCGATGCCTTTCATTGCGTTGCGATGCCTTTCATTGTGTTGCGATACGTTCCATTGCGATGCGATGCGTGGCGTCGCATTTTGACGCGTTTCATTCTATCGCATTGCGTTTTGACGCGTTTCATTGCGTTGCGTTTTGACGCGTTTCATTGCGTTGCGTTTTGATGCGTTCCATTGCGTTGCGTTGCGTTACGATGCGTTTTGAGGTGTTTTGTTGCGTAATGATTTGTTGCGTTGTGATGCGTTACCATGTGCACCATTGCGATGTGCTGCAATGCTTTGCGTTGCATTACGTTACAATGCGATATGATGTGACCCAAAATGATGAAATATTTATCTACTCTTTCCTCCACAGCTTCTGAGTGTCATATGAATCGTGTTGAACGTTTACGAAAAGCAAATCTAATTATGATAGCAACCCGTGTAGTGGTTGAAGCTTTGAGTAGTGCTGTCCTAGTTTTAAATGCACAAAGGAGGTTAGTTAGTTTGTTTATTTATTTATTTGTTTGTTTGTTTGTTTGTTTGTTTGTTTGTTTGTTTTTTTGTTTGTTTGTTTGTTTGCTTGCTTGCTTGTTTGCTTGTTTGTTTGCTTGTCTGTCTGTCTGTCTGTCTGTCTGTCTGTCTGTCTGTCTGTCTGTCTTAAATCTTAATGATTTTATATACATGATAACGAAGTTTCTCATTTTTTTGTTTTTTCTTTATTTTACTAGATCTTCAGATTTTTTCATGGCAGAAATGCCGAAACTGTCCTTGGACTCTCCTCGTCGCTCACGTAAAGTTGAACAAACAGCTCGATTGAAAGGTAAATCCAAGAAATTAAAAGATTCACATGAGTCAAGTGCGAAGGAATATGTACCACGTGAAATTGATTTTCTCACCAAGTACAAGCAGTCAAGCCGCTCTGAAAAACAAAATATGGCTAGTCGTGGAAAGAAACTGACAAGTTCAAGCCAAGGTAATAATAATACTGTAGCAAGATAATAACTTAAGAAATTTCTTTATTTTACTATCCTATTATATCCTAGCCTATCTTATTCTATCCTATTTCCTATCTTACCCGAACTTATCCTATCCTATTCTACCCTAGCCTATCTTATCCAATCCTATCCAATTATTTCCTATCTTACCTGATGTTATCCTATCCTATCTACCTCATCTTATCCCATTCCATCCCATCCTTTCCTATTCCATCCCACCCTATCCTATCCTATCCCATTCCATTCCATCCCACCTCATCCTATCCCATTCCATTCCATCCCACCCCATCCTATCCCATTCCATCCCACTCCATCCTATCCCATTCCATCCCACCCCATCCTATCCCATTCCATCCCACCCTACCCCATCCTATCCCATTCCATCCCACCCCATCCTATCCCATTCCATTCCATCCCACCCCATGCTCTCCCATCCCATTTTATCCTATATCATCCCATTCTATTCTATACTACTCTACTCTACTCCATTCTACTCCACTCTATTCAATTCTATTTTACTCCATTCTACTCTATTCCATTCTACTCTACTCTATTTTATTCTTTTCCATTTTATTCTATTCTATTTTCTTAGATCAAGGTACCAAGAGCAATGAAACCCAGAAAGCAAAGAGCGTCAGTGCATTGCACAAAACTCCTGGGGAGAGCGTGGTGATTGAACAGGAGTCTGGGAAGAAAATAGCTGATAAAGTCAAGCAAAAGCCTGGGGAGAGAGTGTTAAGTAAAGACAAGACTGGAATGACAACAGTTAATGATGTGAAAAACCCGAGTAATGTTGTCAAGGGGCCTGGAGAGCAAATGAAGGAGAAAGTTGGTACGAAACCTGTAGAGAAGAAATTGGATAAAGACGAGAAAGGGCCTGGGACAGAAATACAGGAGAAAGCCGGGAGGAAGCCTGGGACGAAAATATCCGATAAAGTTGAGAAACAATCTGGGAAGAAATTCCAGGAGAAAGCTGTCAAAGAGCCTGGGAACAAAGGACAGGGTAACGTTGGAAAAGAGCCTGGGAA
>JAWNZC010000114.1:2080000-2162500 GCA_035771165.1 Paragorgia papillata | reverse complement strand
GCGTCAGCTGGACATAAGTAGCCCGTACTCCTTATGTCCAGCTGACGATTTCGACGCATCTCCGACGATCCCCGAAATATCCTATCTCCAAAAGAACGCGGAGGAGAGAGTGGACGTGTAACGTAAGACTTGAGAATATGATGCCGCCTAGATGGGTTTTTCTTGTGACAAGTAAAATCGTCTGGCGTTACACTATGCAATTATTCGTGCAACTTGTCTCGCAATTTTGTTGTGACGCAAGTTGCGCGAGAAATTGCATGGTGTAACATACCCTGGAATCATCAAGTCTCGCAAGGTTTTTGTTGCAGCAATCGTTGCACGAAGTAGAATCATGTTCTACTTTCGCAACGATTGCTGCAACGCTGCAACAGATTTTTTGAAACATTGCAGAGCGTAATACCCGGCGTCTTGCAACTTGTCGCGCAATGTTTCGTGTGATCAACCAATAAAAATACCCCTTCAAGCTCGTCCCCAGGATCTTCTAATGGTTTTTGCGAAAGTTGCGAGACAACTCACACAACTGCAATTCCTAATGCATATTAAAAATACTTTAAAGTCGTATTCCGTACTCTCGAAAGAGTTCCGTTTTTCACTGACTTGTTCTTAAGCCTTACTCTGGGATCTTAACTCACACAATCGAAATATAGTAAGGTTTGATATACTGCCGAAACAGAGAATGTAGGAGTCTAACGAGCGTTTCGAGCGTTTCGCACAGTCTCGCTTTATCTCGCGGCGAGATTAAGATCCCAGAGTTAACTCTTTTCTCAAATATCCATCTTGTCTTGTTTAGTTTTTGTTTGTTTGTTTTCTACAGGATATATCAAGCGACGAAGCACATTCTTTGCACAATCTGATGGGGATTTTTGTGAGAAAAGGTCCAGAGGTTGTTCAAATGTCGTTGGAGGTCAGTCCCATCATCTTCACATATATCAATTATCATCAAACATGCATTAGAGCTTACTGCCGCATACTGCTCCGAGGGGCAAAACACTCCCTGAAAAGTGTACGAGATTTCAAAGTAATGAGTAATGAGTAATGATTTATTTAACGTCGTAAACACAGGGTGTGGTCGCCCAATCATCCGAGCCAGAGGCTCATGTTAAAAGTGCACGACATAAGCTAAGACCTAACGTGTTGATTTTACGGAGGGAGGAAAACCGCAGAACCCTGCGAAAAACCCTCGAAGCACAGGAGAGACCAACTAAACTCTACTCACATGAAATTCAAGTTCGAGAACTGGGTTATTCCCAGACGGTCACCCATCCAAGTACTAACCCCATCCAACTGGGCTTAACTACAGCGGTGAGAGGCAGCGCCCTAACAGCACACGCCACCCGTGCTTCCCTTAAAAGTGTACAAAAATCCTTGGATTTTCGGACTTTTGGGGATTTTTTTCGGATTTTCACGGATTTCTTTTGAAAATAATTATGGGTTTTCAATGAATTTTATGGATTTTCCAGGAATTATGCAAGTGTACGAGATTTTTGAAGTGATTTGTCCCTCGTACTGCTCGAGTTCTCCAGGGCGATATGAATATGTATATATATATATATATATATATATATATATATATATATATATATATATATATATATATATATATATATATATATATATATACTATAAGTGGGCTTACCTCAAATGTTGATGGTCGCTACTGTACTGTCAGTTTCACGCTGGGCGATCTCCAGGCGGTGAATATATATATATTATATTTATAAACTGATATATAAAATATGATATATAAAATTTATAAAATATCAGGAGAAAAGTATATTTTTAAAATTGTTCAGAAGGATCCAAGATTGTTAATTTGGGCATGTGAGATTTAGTGGTTTCGTTTCTTTTAGGAAATTGAGAGCGTGGTGAAACTGTGGAAAAAGTTCACGGAATTACGTTGTATTATTGACTCCAGTTTACAAGGCATTGAAGATCGATGGTCAGAGGGAAAGGTATAGGCATTAAACGAGTTTTGAAATACCTAGATAAGCTGCGAAAATGCTGAGTATTTTAATCGACAATTAACTAGTGTCTTTGGTTTTGCAATGTTGTGGTCGACGATGGTTAAATCCAAGATTATATCTTGGTTAGCTCACTGTCTAATCCTTAAACACTGTCCATAACTAAATCACTTTCTGTAATTTGTCCATGATGTTTTGCGTTCTTGTTTGATCCAGGCTCTATGTTCTAGCTTCATAAAATACATATTTTTTCCTTTTTAGGGACCGCTTGCTCAAGAATTCACTTGCAATGAAACACGAGGACTAATCAGAGCTTTATTCCAAAACACAGACAGACGAGCAACTTTACTTACTAAAATAAGACCACCAACATAAATAAACCAAATATTTTCCCTACACAATGTTTAATTGTTTCTAATATTAAATTTATATGCATGCGTGTTTTCCCAAGCGCTGTGCATACGTACAGGGGATTATCGTTTGGAGAGGTTAAAAGGGTCAACAAGTAGTTAATAGATTTCGGTCCATTTTAGAGGATGAGGTTACACCCATAAACGCTTCCAGGCAGAGTGGGCGAGAGATGGTCTCTTTTGGGATGATTCGAGGAAAGATTTGGGAAGAATTTGGCTAGTGTTAAAGGATGAGTGTCCAGCTAATGCCTTGCGCGCTCACAGTGCACCCTCGCGGCCATTTTTCGGGCCACGAAATTCAACAAGTGAAGCAATCCCTCGATATCTGAGCAATCCTTGCAGTAAATTACTCAATTTATGTTTTTCGTGAGAGCAAAGATGACTTAGTAAGTAGTTATTGTCATATTTTTGATAATATTTGATTACACTCAGAGGGCCGTGGAGTTATATTTCGAGACAATTATTCGCGAAATACAACTCCACGGCCCTCTGAGTGTAATCAAATATTATCAAAAATATGACAATAACTACTTACTAAATCATCTTTGCTCTCACGAAAAACATAAATTGAGTAATTTACTGCAAGGATTGCTCAGATATCGAGGGATTGCTTCACTTGTTGAATTTCGTGGCCCGAAAAATGGCCGCGAGGGTGCACTGTGAGTGCGCAAGGCATTAGCTGGACACTCATCCTTTAATTAAAGTGATTAGAATTGGAATTATTAGAATTAGAATTATTAGGATTATAGACTTAGAATTGGAATTGGAATTAGACTTGGAATTGGAATTAGAATTATGAGAATTCAAATATAGGTCTTACTTCACAGAATAATGTATTTCAACTTTGAAAAACATTTTTAACTTCGAAAAAGTTTTCTTCCCAATGAGCAGTGCCGGAATAAAGCCCTACGAGATACGTGCCTTTTAGGTGCGGTCCCATGTCGGAAATGCGTGTCATTATCACTTCCGGTGACGTTTCTCCTTCGCCAAGTGTATATATATGAAGGATTTCATTTCCTTCCAGGTTGACAATCTGACATAGTTTAATATGGCGACTGCTTTAACCCACCTTTTCTCAAAAGACAGAGTAAGTATTTCATAGTTATTAACATTATTGTGTATTATTTATCTTGAAAATAACTCTTAAAAAATCGACACGGAAACGACTTACTTATGTAAACATTGCGTTGCGAAATTTGTGTATCAACGTTCGCACATTCATGTTGCTCATTTAGTTGTTGGGTACTTTTTTCTCAGACTTTCAGAGCGAAAAAGAAATGGGATGAAGGCACGCTTCGCCATGATCTTCACAAACAAGCGAAGGTGAGGTATCTAAATATGGCTTGAGCTACACAAGCCGGTTAAACTAGACCGAACTAGTCGGTTTCCGGTATAAAACATGTAAGATTTTCTCACTTTGTGTCTACGATAATTTTCACAACCAACTACGAGTTTATTTTCCATTCAAGGCCACTCTACAATCGGGATTGGATTTACGGCAGTGTGTTAGACTACCTCCAAATGAGGTTTTAGAAGACTGGATTGCTGTTCACGGTTTGTGAATTTCATAATTACTAATTTCACACTTTGGACCAAGTCATGATTTTTTACTCTCTTTTATTATGACATGTCGCAATTAGCTATTCCGTTCTTTTCTTGCTTTGTAGTTGTTGATTTTTTCAATCGAGTTAATTTAATTTACGGAACTGTGGCAGAGTTTTGTACCTCGACCACCTGTCCTGTGATGTCCGGAGGACCCAAGTAAGCTGCTTGATAATAAAGGATTAGAAGCCTTGAATCTTTTGTTCTTGCTGTATAAACCGTTGTTGCATTTTATAATACTCAGAAATTTAAACTTTGAGATCTAAGGTCTATTGAAAAACTCAGAAAATGTTAGTACTCTGAAAATTAGCTCCGAGCATTAGCTCCGAGCTTTATTACTGTAACATCTAACAACAGCTTGTGGCGCAAGAACTAGCAAAACTTTACTTTCTAACATACAGCTTTAAATTAAATGTATAGTCAAATATTGTCTTATACAAAATGTAGAGATATACACAGTATTGAAATAGGATGATTGCAGGGTATTGAAAAATATACTTCATTTTTCCAGGTTAATATTAGGTGTAGAGGGATTAAGTACCTGTTGTTTTGAACCTGGCTAATATCTCAATGGCCACTGATAGACTGTTGACACAATTGTGACAGCTCGGCCATTTTTGGTTTCAAAAACTATGAATTTTCCCCCCTCAAAATAAAAAGGCTTACAAGAAGCGACATTCATGATTTTACAGTAAAACGTTTTAACCTACTGTAGTTGTTTGTAATAGCTATCTTGGTAGAAGCAGTGTAAACACATGGCATTTTTGTTGAAAAAGATGGAGTAGAAATATATTAATTATATTAAAGTTTATAACAAAACATATTTCTAATACTATAATATAATATAAGCTGTTAAAAAACAATAGTGTTTTCCAAACCTCTATTTTTATTCCTGTGCAACAGGAAAAATCATCTGCAATTTTAAAGTTTGCATTCTTTATAGTTGACTTCATCAGAGATTTAAATATAGAAAGTTGACTACTATTTATCTGCCATATGTAATTCAAATACAGCTGAAAATTGATTGACAGATTTAGGCTTGGCCCATTAAATATACACAAGGGAGGCTTGTATTATTTAAGTATTTCAGTCTGCAATTTATGTATTTGCTTTATGTATGATGAATACTGTTTTGTTTTTAGATATCAATATCACTGGGCTGACGGAGATAGATACAAAAAACCAAGAGCTGTATCAGCACCAGAAGTAAGAACTGTATTTTATATATACATACATATATATATATATATATATATATAAATAATTATATATATATATATATATATATATAAACATCATTTCTAAAAATAGTATATACGAATAAAACTGGAAAGGTATCCAAGATTTGATTTATCTATTCCTGCCCCTGCCTGCCTAAGCTTGGTCAAAAACAGTCCCTTTTACTGTATCTTAAATCCTGGCTTAATTAGTCTGTCTAACCCTAAATGATTTTATGTAAGCTCAAACAACTTGTCGTCTGATTAACTCATTGCTGCCTGAGCTGGCTAAAAGCAGCCCTTTTATTATTTAAATAAAAGTAGCGAGCTGTGTAGGCAGTGTAGAAACAACAATCGAACTATAGTAAGGTTAGATATACTGCTACGTTCTCTGTTTCGGCAGTATATCTAACCTTACTATATTTCTTTTATTTACTCTCCCTGATGCCAAATGATTTTACTCTCCCTATTGCCAGATGATTTTACTCATCAAAGGGAGAACCTTCTGTAAGCCTGCAGCAATTGGTTAATCTTTCTGAAAGCTGTTCTGGATTGTCAAAAATGTTGGGTGATTGTCAGACAGCTGGTATTAATTTTCAAAAGCATCTGTGTGTGTATCATATTAACCGTCCTCCTGAACATATAATACAAACCCATATTTGTGCTTTCATTTCAAGCCCAAAACTTGTGCTCAGAATCCCAACAGTATGCAGACTTATACCTAACTTGTTCACTATGAAAGTTGACTTTTATTATTTTATTCTTTCTGACATAATTTTATATATGATTTTATATGCAAGTTAATATAAACTGTAGCAGAGTGTAACTACCAGTATATACAGGGTTTATGGAACATAGAGTATTATAATACTAGTTTCGGATTGGCTGCGACTATGTTCTAATTGTTATTTATTGAAATACTTCTTTTTTAGTATATGGAACTTCTAATGAATTGGATAGAAACATTGATTAATAATCCAGACATTTTTCCTCCTGATGACAGTACGTACTTTAAAATTTATATATTTTTCCTGTTCTGTTCCAACTGAATTGTAAGCTCTGATTGGCAAGACCACTTGCAGGTTGAACAGATAAGTTGAAAACAAAATTATTTCATGATTTTGCTCCAGTTTTAATCAAATATAAAGGGAAAATAATATACACATACATATTAACGATCCTTTGCCTATGTTGGTAGTTTGAGACCTTGGGTAGCTATACTTTTATACAAGATGAACCTCCCAGTAATTAACCTATTTACAGTATTTCACATCATAAATTATAGTAGAACCTCGCTATCTCAAATTATTCTGTACGTCCTTGGAGTTCCACAGTAATTTTATTCAATAAACTTCTGACACCCCTTCATAAATGCTTTTATCCTTTCAGGTATTCCATTTCCTAAAGCGTTTTTGCCAACGTGCAAGAAAGTTTTAACTAGACTATTTAGAGTCTTCGTTCATGTCTATATTCATCATTTTGAAAAACTGGTTACTAAAGGAGCTGTAAGTAGAAGATATTCATCGAATTTTAACAGTGAAACACGGTTCCGCCGCCATTTGATGTGCTGAATTTCTTTTGAATCTAGAGCTAGCTCAACTGCAGGTAAAAGCCGCTGCGAATATGAATTTGTACGATTTAGTCCACTTTTAAACTAGGATTAATCACACGCAAAAATAAAGCGAATCATTTACAGTTAAGATCAAATGTATGTTGTTGTTTAGCGGGATTGGACGAATGCGGAAGACGTGGAAAGTTCACGTTTATCATTTTCATATTCAAGCTATTATCGTTTGCTTCTTTCGCAAGTATTGGTGGCTCTTAAAAGAGCCGTTTGTGTTAAAGTTTTTGTTGTTGAACGAGTCGTTTATTTCGCCGCCTTTTCGGTCTTCTTGGGCAACAAGACAGCTTGGATATTGGGGAGGACGCCACCTTGAGCGATAGTGACACCAGACAGAAGTTTGTTCAATTCTTCATCGTTTCTCACAGCCAACTGCAAATGACGAGGAATAATCCTGCTTTTCTTGTTGTCTCGGGCAGCATTTCCAGCCAACTCAAGGATTTCAGCGCTCAAATACTCGAGAACGGCAGCCAAGTAGACTGGAGCACCGGCTCCGACTCGCTCGGCGTAGTTGCCTTTTCGCAAAAGACGATGGATACGACCGACTGGGAATTGAAGTCCAGCTCGGGATGAACGAGTTTTCGATTTTGTTCCCTTAGCCTTTCCTTTACCACGACCAGACATGTTTGAATTCTTGAAGATCTCGACTAAAATAGCGAAGAAAGAGAGAGTTCGAATGACAAGAAGTGTGTCTTTCAGGTCATTTTATACGTGAGGGAGGATACTTTTGTGAATAATTAAAAGTGAGAGAGGTGTCTTCGCAGAGGTCCGACTGCCTCTCGACCAATCAGACGTCGTTATTAAGGGATGTACTATCCCTCGTTATCCTCTTTTCTCGACCAATCAAAATACGAGAATAACTTGAGCCGTCTGTATTCTCATATATAAGGAAAATACGCCAAATTCATTCTTCATATTTAATACGAACTTCCAAACTCGAAATATGTTGTGAATTCTTTTTGTATGGGGTAGTATCTAGAGTTTATATGGAAATTCTCAAGATATTTGTAGATATTCTAATAGATAGTTGTGTAATTCGAAATTGATTTATGTTATGTGGCGTTTCTATATTTATTAGTGGCTTGGACTTTGACTAAAGTTACTTTGGAATAGAGTTAAAATATTACCTTTTACTATTTTGGAATACTAAAACCGCACCAGTATTCCGTAAAGCAGTTTACCACCTTTTCACTTTGCTCATGCAAAAACACAGTACTCTTGTGTTCTCAATATTTTGGATTAAACATGAACCAAAGGCCAAAGGGTATTGAATAATAAATATTAGTACCCAACACCAAACATGGAATAAAAGCCATTGAAAACTAAGCTATATAAGAACTCTATAAGAACTTCATTCTTCATAATAAATACAGTAACTACATGCAAATATCTTCTTTATAGGAGGCCCATGTTAATCAGTGCTACAAGCATTTCTACTTCTTTGTTACTGAGTTCAACTTGGTGGATAAGAAAGAATTGACGCCATTGGTATGTAGCTAGCTGATCAATTTATATATATATATATATATGAGTAATGATTTATTTAATGTCGTAAGCACAGGATGTGGTCGCCCAATCATCCGAGCCAGAGGCTCATGTTAAAGTGCACGACATAAGCTAAGACCTAACGTGTTGATTTTATGGAGGGAGGAAAATTGCAGAACCCTACGAAAAACCCTCGAAGCACAAGAGAGACCAACTAAACTGTACTCACATGAAATTCAAGTTCGACAATGAGGTTATTCCCAGATGGTCACCCATCCATGTACTAACCCCATCCAACTGGGCTTAACTATTGGTGAGAGGCAGTGCCCTAACAGCACACGCCACCCATGCTTATATATATATATATATATATATATATAATATATTATTACAACTTATTGGATTTATCTAAGCCTGACATGGCAAAACATTCTGTGAAGAAAATCACACATGCTCGTTTGTATATACATATATATATAGTGTGTGTGTGTGTGTTTTACTAGAAAATATCTAGTGACATATTTTCCATATCTTCATTAGTGAAAATATCAATGATGTCGTTTACTGCTTTTGCATTGAATCTTTTTAAAAAAAGAAAATTACATGTGTGTGTGTGTTTTACTAGAAAATATCTAGTGACATATTTTCCATATCTTCATTAGTGAAAATATCAATGATGTCATTTACTGCTTTTTGCATTGAATCTTTTTAAAAAAAGAAAATTACATGGTGGCTTGAAGATATGAATTTTATCTTTTTGTGGTGAACACAAAAATAAAATAAAATCCATATCTTTGCACTGTGTAATATCCTCTGTATAAGATGTTTTAATTTATGTTTTTAGTGTAAATTACAACAGCTTGTAAATCAAAACTTTGTTTTCATTTGTTTACATTCATAATATTATATGATTACTTTCTTATATTGCAGAAGGATATGACATCGCGATTATGTCTTTGACAAACTGACATGATAATCACAGAATATCTACTGTATGTATTTATAATTGCTAAGCTCGGCTTCAAAGGATTCTTCTAATACTAAATAACAAACATAAATGGGGAAAAATGTAATGGTATATATCTTAGGTATAAATTTATTATAGTTTGTAATGTATTTTTGTAGAGTGTAGACTTTAGTGCTTAAATAATTATTACAGTCGTGTATATATTAATTATTAGTATAAACCAACCAGTGGACTATTACAAATGCTGTATTCTGATTGGCTGAGCTACTCACTGTCTATTGGTGATAGACCACTTGTGGTAGAAGAGTTTTAAAATGCACAACAATGGCAGAAAACTCTTGCTGAGGTTTCTGTTTATTTGTTTAAAATAATAGTTATGTCGTCCGACTAGTTGGTTTATACTAAAACAATTACTATTAGACAACTCATCTTCATTGTCTAATTGTTAAATATCATACTGTACCTAAATAAAACACTTAAGAATCATTATCCTTACTGTACACTTGCATACGTATTTTCATTTTTTAAATCTCACTGTTATAAAAAAAGTCCACAATGTCAAAGAACTGAAGAATTGCATTCTCCAAAAAAAGTCTGGTGCAAACATGCAAACAAAAAAAGTCCACAATGTCAAAGAATGAAGAATTGTATTCTCAAACAAGCATCCCATGTAATGTGAGATTTTTTTAATTTTTCACCACATTCTCACAACACAAACCTATAACTCAGACAAAGTCGAATAAACGGCTTAAAAGTATTCTACCTTTGTAAAAATAATATATTTTCAAACTTCTTGTAATTTCAATTTGAAATAAAACAATTTGGCCACTAAAAATTTGTCTTAATTCATTTTGTTTACAAAATGAAACTTTTGCAGAAAATGAGTAGTCTGACCAAATGAATTTATATAATATATATATATATATATATTGGTGAGTTGCAATCTGAGATTTAGAGGACAAAGAGTAGACACAGCGGCCATGTTGGTTGGTACTAGCCTTTGGCCCAAACTGAATTTGAGGGATTTACCTCAAAAATTTTGGCGCACGTTTTTGGCGCAGATTGACAAGCTCAAAGTTATGGTGCAGTTTTTTTTGGCGCAAGCTTTCTAGTTTTTTGACGCACAAATAATAAATAAGCCACGGTAGCTACCTAAAGGCTTTCTTATATTCGCTATTTAATTCGCAAAAAGACCAACTAATAAAGCTCAAATAAATGTTATGTATATCAAACATTAATTTTCTTTCTTTCTTTCAAAATTAATGAAAAGACGCGGCACATAACAGGAAGTTTAAATCTCCGGGCAGGCACAGGGAGCCCACCCCAGCAGTATGAACGACTTTTACTTGAATTTACACGAAGTACTCTTCGATTCCGTGTCGAATGCCCAGCAGGGAGTGCGGGCGCAAGCGAAAGCTGGCGGGGAAGAGAAGAAAAAAGAAAGGGATGAAACACTGAGAACTCGGTAACGTGAATGTCAGGCCTTTATTTGTTCCCGCCTTCCGCTAAACCCGGCAGCGCGGGCAGAGGTGCGGGCGAGCGAGAAGGCGAGAAAAACAAAGGCCTGAGGAAACTCTTAACAAAACTGTGGGGAATCCGTCCATCTCATGGACGGGAGCTCTGATTGGCTGACTAATTGAAGTAAGGATTTTGATTGGTTCATTCAGATAAACAACTGCCCGAAGGTGCACCGTCAAGGTCAAGGTCATCGCCAGGAACAAATAAAGGCCTGACATTCAGGTTACAGAAACGTACACAATAAACACATTCGAGAAATGGCGATGACCTTGTCACGGTGTGCACCTTGACGGTGCACCTTCGGGCAGTTGTTTATCTGAATGAACCAATCAAAATCCTTACTTCAATTAGTCAGCCAATCAGAGCTCCCGTCCATGAGATGGACGGATTCCCCACAGTTTTGTTAAGAGTTTCCTCAGGCCTTTGTTTTTCTCGCCTTCTCGCTCGCCCGCACCTCTGCCCGCGCTGCCGGGTTTAGCGGAAGGCGGGAACAAATAAAGGCCTGACATTCACGTTAAGAACTCGGCGGAAGTATGTGTTCCAGAGGTTGCTATGACAGCACAAAGGTTCGTCAACTCGTCGGTTGGTTTTTGGATTTCGGAAACGGTCTGCGATTTCAAATGTCAACAAAACGAATTCTCGCGGATATTTATAGTCATACTACAAATTGTCATGATCGTGATGTGAAAAACGCGGACGAGTACACGAAGATGACGTATGCAATTAACTGTCACCACAACCTATGGAACACATCGCAAACATATTTAATCGATCGAGAAAATAACTGTCGTAAGCAAAAATTTTACAACTTTTAACTTAATGATATGAAATAGCAGTCCTTAGTGGAGCTTTTAATACTAGTAATTTATAAAAGTTTTATTTATATATTCTGGAATAGTGCTTTAGAAGATAACTATACTCCAGCTTTCGCTTGCGCCCGCACTCCCTGCTGGGCATTCGACACGGAATCGAAGAGTACTTCGTGTAAATTCAAGTAAAAGTCGTTCATACTGCTGGGGTGGGCTCCCTCTGGGCTAGCCTGGTACCCTGGCCCAATCAGAGAATATGGGCCAGGTAACCACTAAAGACTTCTGCTTTCCGATTGGTTGAAATTTCGCGCGTTTTTAGTGGCTATGAGTGAAATAGCCTGGTACCCTGGCCCAATTTCAAAAGAAATATGGGCCAGGTAACCACTAATCTCATTCTCGCGTCATCAGGGCTAAATCCACTTATGACGATTGCAATTTCACTCATAGCCACTATAAAAACGCGCGAAATTTCAACCAATAGGAAAGCAGAAGTCTTTAGTGGTTACCTGGCCCATATTCTTTGATTGGGCCAGGGTACCAGGCTATGAGTGAAATTGCAGTCGTCATAAGTGGATTTAGCCCTGATGACGCGAGAATGAGATTAGTGGTTACCAGGGCCCGGTTGTATAAAAAAGTGATTAACTTTAATCATGATTAGTGCTTAATTCTAGCCAATCAGGACCAGTGTTTGAGACTTTAACTACGATTTAATCACCCAAAAGGTGATTAAATCATGATTAACCTAGTCGTCCGGCCCTATAGTCATCCGCTACCAGTGACGGATCACTTTGATTTGTTGTGAACCTGCGAGGTTTTGACCAAAATTACCCCCCTAGGGCTTAAAATGATCCTGAATGATCCCTTTTTAAAATAAGACCTTTATAACGATATCCCATGAAGTATTACCCGAGTTCTGACCTGACTTCCCCCTGTTGAAATCCCGCGAGGATCATGGAGTATGGATAAGAACAAAATGGCTTTTATTTGTCAATATATAAGCGAAACCAACGAAAATTTAGGCTCTAACAACTCCGAAAGTAAGTATAAGCATTTGTTTGTTGTAATTATTTCGTAGATTAGCAATAATTTGGTAAAATTTGACGAAAACCATCTCGGCCGAGTCAGGCAAAATCGAAGAAAATTCGCCGAGAGTTGTCGGCGAGTTGTCGGCGTTGTAATGGCAAACAAGAGTAAATATCACTCAAAATAACTTAAAATCTGAATAGCTGACTTAAAAACGATCTTACTGATGTATTTTGGTTGTATGTTCTTGTATAATTCTGTTTAAATTTGTAAATTTCAAAATAAGTTATATGATCGCTCGCGGCCGCACCATGGGGGGTCACAATGGGGGGTCTCAATGGAAAATCATAAAAAATCAATATAATATTTGCTTTTTATTGTATTGCTTCAATTTTTTCAATTTGAATTTGTGAAATGCTGCTTTTCATTTTACATGATCCAAAATTTGGTGTAAAGTCATGTCTCGTTAAATATTTAACATTTTTTGGATTATAATAATATTATTAATAGTAGTAATTAGCATAAATTAGCATAATTTGCAAAATGGGTTGTCTGACAAGATCTGAAAACCCAAAATTTGAATAGTAGAGGTAAAAACGATTCAAATGATATATTGTGGTATTATTTTTGTGTTATTATGCCATGTTAATTCACAAATTGCCAAGACCACCTGCTGTGACTGGTTTTCGGACTGGACGAGAAAGAGTTAAAAGTTTTATACAACCGGGCCCTGGATCATATTTCTTTTGAAATTGGGCCAGGGTACCACTGTGACCGGAATCACGTGACCGGACGTCACGAGTCACGTGGGAACGATCATTGACCGAAAGAAACTCGATGAACTCGAAGATTTTTTTTAGTAGTAGGTCGTTCCTTCATGACCGAATGTTATTCCAGGCACTTGAGTGGAACTAGTTTAGGCTGCAGCCTGCAGTGCAGTTTTTTAAAATCAACCATCTTTCTGTTTCGTTTTCGCTATTATTACCATCAATTACATTATGGATTGTGTTTCGCGAGTTCAACTCCACGTTTCATGTGAAGGATTGTTGGACAAAGATGTTCTTTCTAAATCAGATCCAATTTGTTCCGTGTCTGTCTGGGAAAGTGGTTCGTATCGATGGAGAGAAGTAAGTAATTTGTTATTAAAACTATCAATTATACATAATAAAGCGTATTAATGTGATGATTTTCTGTAGAACTGTTTATAGTTTTAAGTTTTCTACTAAAGTTGAATATATATAAACAAGTATATAAACGATGTGTATACAGTATATTTAGAGACTTAATTATTACTAAGGTATTTAAGCAAATGCACAGTAATGCTAGATTAAAGTGTGGACAGTATAATTTTGGGATGAAGAATGTTAAAATAAACATTTTGAAACTTGATTTCGTGAAGGAGTGCATGGCTGAAAATTTTAATATGCAATAAGTGTTCGCCAATTTATATTAACTAGATAAATTGGGATTAATGAGAAGCTACATCTTAATACTCTCACGCAATAGCGCAGTTATGACATTTTCTGTGTTATGTCACTTTTATTGCTCTTAGCAATTTGGCAAAAACAAGGTATTATCACAAGGTGTGGTTTATCTTATAGTTGACAGTGTTTCATTATCTACATTCCAATGTTCTTTATCTGCAGTACATTCCTATCCTTATCTACAAACTACATAATTTCCGACTCTAATCTATTTTGTCCTGTGTACCTTATTAGCATTGTTACACTGCGTAGGCAGTGTTGAAACAACAATCGAAATATAGTAACTTAGGTTAGATATACTGCCGAAACAGAGAACGTAGGAATCTAACGTTTCGAGCGAAGGCCCTTCGTCAGAGAAGAAAACAACCTCTTTGTTTTTGATTGTTTGATTTCAATTCCGCAGTACCGTACGGTCCTCGCTGATGCGCGCAACAACCTTAGCGACTTTAGCGACAAGTGTTTGAAAGGCTTAGACCTCAAGGCAGGGGCGGCGCTCTACGGTATTAAAGGTATTAGTCTAATACCTTTTTTTCTCCAGATTGAAATGAATTGTAAAATAATATAATTATTCCAAGAACAGAGACGTGTTAGAATATGTCACATGCTCTGATATTCCAAGAAGGTGATTAACACCTGGTGAAACATGTGTAGCAGATTTAGCTAAAATAAATTGTATTAGTTTAAGAACACTCGGAAATGCATGACACGCATTCCGGTATAAGTAGCATAACATTATATCCTGTAGTAATTATAGTCCTTTTATGGAAGTCTTAATATAAAATCCTTGTACATATATATGATTGAAATATACAAAATAAAGTCAGTTGTGACTCCTGAATAGAAGTTGTGTATTGCGCTTCGTATCAAGATAGAGCGATGGCAACAGCACAAAACCCAACAAGACGGATGAAAGAAAACATCCAAATAGTGAAATAAAAGTAGCGTGCTGAGGGACAACTGGAAGGAAATTTCAGATTTGGGGAAGGAAATTTTGCAAAAAAGAAGGATAAAAAAAGGAAATTTTGCTTTAGCCAAGTGGAAGCACTGAGTTTGAGGAACAACCTTGCCGGTTCCGCCTGGTATGTGGCTCAACTTGAGGTTGTCATGGTGAACTATACTTACCTTTCCTTCTTTGCTTTTGAGTTTGTAATTGACACCTAACCTATGCAAAATGGTGTATGGTCCTATCCATTTCGGTCCAAATTTCCATCTGGACAGCAGTTTGCTTTGCCTGACCTTCTCTGGCCTTTGTAAGGTTACTCCGCGCTATTTCTCGAATGTCGTTAATCATTTGTCTCGTGCAACGTGTATACTCGGAATGTTTTGCTGGGTTGGATAAGGGTACTCCTAGCTCTAGTTCAAGCGGCATTCGAGGGGGCCTTCCAAAAATCACTTCATACGGGGAGTAACCTGTGGATTCCTGCCGGCTCGAATTATATGCGAAGACAACAGGGTCTACCCATACATCCCAATCGTCTCGATGGTTTGAGACGAAGGCCGAAAGCATGTCCTGAAGCGTTCTGTTTTGCCTCTCTACCTGGCCATCGCATTGAGGGTGGTAGGCAGTGGTTCTGGTCTTTGCGATGCCCATGATATCGCATAGTTCGTGCATGAGATTGCTTTCAAAATTAGCGCCCTGATCCGAATGAAGGACTACTGGAGGTCCGAAACGACTGAACACCTTGTTTAAAAGTAAACTTGCCACTGTTGTTGCCTTTTGATCTTTTGTGGGGAAGGCTTCACACCATTTACTAAAATGGTCCATGAGAACCAACATATAGCGGTTACCACGAGCAGTTTCGGGGAGGGGTCCCATGTAATCCATCGCCCAGAAAGTGAATGGTTCGCCCACCTCAATACTTTGTAATGGCGCTTTATGACTTTGCGGTGAGGCTTTTCTTTGAGCACAAGCTGTACAATTGTGAATAAATTGTTCAACTGAGGCCCGTATTCCAGGCCAGTAAAATCTTTGCCGAATGCGGTCTTCAGTTCGAGTAATTCCCATATGACCAGCAAATGGGTTGTCGTGCATGGCTTTAACACATGTGGTAGTTAACGACTTTGGAATGACTATGACATAATTCGGATGTGAACTTCGTTGGCCAAGTGCCCGTACTAAAATACCGTCACGAATAAATAGCTTATCATAATGTCGCAGAATTTGACAAAGATATGGATCATTAGAAAATTGCCGAGAGTTTGGTCTAGGTTTGTTGTTGAGTTTGAGTTCACGCAGCATTGCTAAACTAGAGTCGTTCTCTTGAGCGTCGTGAATATTGATAGACGGATTCAGTATTACTGCACAAGTTTCGATTGCATCTTTTTGTAGTTTCCGGACCACCTCTGGCAGTGGCGCAAGTCGCGATAATGCGTCGGCGTTATTATGTACGCGACCTGGACGGTGTTTCACGTCAAAGTCAAACTCTTGTAAATCCATTAGCCAACGAGCAACCCGTCCTTTGGGCTCCATGGTGTGGAGCCAGGTCAAAGCGCGATGGTCAGTCACAATTGTAAATTTACGTCCTAACAAATAAACTCGAAAATGCTGTGTGCCAAACTGAATAGCAAATGCTTCTTTTTCAGTGGTCGAGTAATTGCGTTCCCGGGGTGAAAGGCTCTTAGATGCATAGGCGACTACATGTTCGACTCCCTGATCGTCATATTGAGAAAGAACAGCCCCGACCCCGACATCCGAAGCATCCGTTTGTAACACAAACTCTCGGTGAAAATTGGGGTAATGCAGTAACGGAGCGGAACAAAGTAGATTTTTCAGCTTTTGAAAGGCCGTATTGCAGTCGTCAGTCCACTTAAAATTGTTACAATATTCCTTAGTAGTAAGTTTTGTCAGTGGTTGAGAGATCGTAGCGTAATTAGGTATAAACCGTCGGTAATAGCCGGTTAGCCCCAGAAAACTACGAACGTCTTTGACACTACAAGGGGAGGGAATTTATCCCACCGCTGCCACCAGATTTGTAGCGTGCGCTAGGGTTCAGACTAGTCGGACAAACACTCTTAGCCAGAACTGACTCTTTATTCTTTACGTTCTCTTTTTATCATCATCCTATCACAAGGTGTGGTTTATCTTATAGTTGACAGTGTTTCATTATCTACATTCCAATGTTCTTTATCTGCAGTACATTCCTATCCTTATCTACAAACTACATAATTTCCGACTCTAATCTATTTTGTCCTGTGTACCTTATTAGCATTGTTACACTGCGTAGGCAGTGTTGAAACAACAATCGAAATATAGTAACTTAGGTTAGATATACTGCCGAAACAGAGAACGTAGGAATCTAACGTTTCGAGCGAAGGCCCTTCGTCAGAGAAGAAAACAACCTCTTTGTTTTTGATTGTTTGATTTCAATTCCGCAGTACCGTACCGTCCTCGCTGATGCGCGCAACAACCTTAGCGACTTTAGCGACAAGTGTTTGAAAGGCTTAGACCTCAAGGCAGGGGCGGCGCTCTACGGTATTAAAGGTATTAGTCTAATACCTTTTTTTCTCCAGATTGAAATGAATTGTAAAATAATATAATTATTCCAAGAACAGAGACGTGTTAGAATATGTCACATGCTCTGATATTCCAAGAAGGTGATTAACACCTGGTGAAACATGTGTAGCAGATTTAGCTAAAATAAATTGTATTAGTTTAAGAACACTCGGAAATGCATGACACGCATTCCGGTATAAGTAGCATAACATTATATCCTGTAGTAATTATAGTCCTTTTATGGAAGTCTTAATATAAAATCCTTGTACATATATATGATTGAAATATACAAAATAAAGTCAGTTGTGACTCCTGAATAGAAGTTGTGTATTGCGCTTCGTATCAAGATAGAGCGATGGCAACAGCACAAAACCCAACAAGACGGATGAAAGAAAACATCCAAATAGTGAAATAAAAGTAGCGTGCTGCGTAGGCAGTGTTGAAACAACAATCGAAATATAGTAACTTAGGTTAGATATACTGCCGAAACAGAGAACGTAGGAATCTAACGTTTCGAGCGAAGGCCCTTCGTCAGAGAAGAAAACAACCTCTTTGTTTTTGATTGTTTGATTTCAATTCCGCAGTACCGTACCGTCCTCGCTGATGCGCGCAACAACCTTAGCGACTTTAGCGACAAGTGTTTGAAAGGCTTAGACCTCAAGGCAGGGGCGGCGCTCTACGGTATTAAAGGTATTAGTCTAATACCTTTTTTTCTCCAGATTGAAATGAATTGTAAAATAATATAATTATTCCAAGAACAGAGACGTGTTAGAATATGTCACATGCTCTGATATTCCAAGAAGGTGATTAACACCTGGTGAAACATGTGTAGCAGATTTAGCTAAAATAAATTGTATTAGTTTAAGAACACTCGGAAATGCATGACACGCATTCCGGTATAAGTAGCATAACATTATATCCTGTAGTAATTATAGTCCTTTTATGGAAGTCTTAATATAAAATCCTTGTACATATATATGATTGAAATATACAAAATAAAGTCAGTTGTGACTCCTGAATAGAAGTTGTGTATTGCGCTTCGTATCAAGATAGAGCGATGGCAACAGCACAAAACCCAACAAGACGGATGAAAGAAAACATCCAAATAGTGAAATAAAAGTAGCGTGCTGCGTAGGCAGTGTTGAAACAACAATCGAAATATAGTAACTTAGGTTAGATATACTGCCGAAACAGAGAACGTAGGAATCTAACGTTTCGAGCGAAGGCCCTTCGTCAGAGAAGAAAACAACCTCTTTGTTTTTGATTGTTTGATTTCAATTCCGCAGTACCGTACCGTCCTCGCTGATGCGCGCGCAACAACCTTAGCGACTTTAGCGACAAGTGTTTGAAAGGCTTAGACCTCAAGGCAGGGGCGGCGCTCTACGGTATTAAAGGTATTAGTCTAATACCTTTTTTTCTCCAGATTGAAATGAATTGTAAAATAATATAATTATTCCAAGAACAGAGACGTGTTAGAATATGTCACATGCTCTGATATTCCAAGAAGGTGATTAACACCTGGTGAAACATGTGTAGCAGATTTAGCTAAAATAAATTGTATTAGTTTAAGAACACTCGGAAATGCATGACACGCATTCCGGTATAAGTAGCATAACATTATATCCTGTAGTAATTATAGTCCTTTTATGGAAGTCTTAATATAAAATCCTTGTACATATATATGATTGAAATATACAAAATAAAGTCAGTTGTGACTCCTGAATAGAAGTTGTGTATTGCGCTTCGTATCAAGATAGAGCGATGGCAACAGCACAAAACCCAACAAGACGGATGAAAGAAAACATCCAAATAGTGAAATAAAAGTAGCGTGCTGCGTAGGCAGTGTTGAAACAACAATCGAAATATAGTAACTTAGGTTAGATATACTGCCGAAACAGAGAACGTAGGAATCTAACGTTTCGAGCGAAGGCCCTTCGTCAGAGAAGAAAACAACCTCTTTGTTTTTGATTGTTTGATTTCAATTCCGCAGTACCGTACCGTCCTCGCTGATGCGCGCAACAACCTTAGCGACTTTAGCGACAAGTGTTTGAAAGGCTTAGACCTCAAGGCAGGGGCGGCGCTCTACGGTATTAAAGGTATTAGTCTAATACCTTTTTTTCTCCAGATTGAAATGAATTGTAAAATAATATAATTATTCCAAGAACAGAGACGTGTTAGAATATGTCACATGCTCTGATATTCCAAGAAGGTGATTAACACCTGGTGAAACATGTGTAGCAGATTTAGCTAAAATAAATTGTATTAGTTTAAGAACACTCGGAAATGCATGACACGCATTCCGGTATAAGTAGCATAACATTATATCCTGTAGTAATTATAGTCCTTTTATGGAAGTCTTAATATAAAATCCTTGTACATATATATGATTGAAATATACAAAATAAAGTCAGTTGTGACTCCTGAATAGAAGTTGTGTATTGCGCTTCGTATCAAGATAGAGCGATGGCAACAGCACAAAACCCAACAAGACGGATGAAAGAAAACATCCAAATAGTGAAATAAAAGTAGCGTGCTGCGTAGGCAGTGTTGAAACAACAATCGAAATATAGTAACTTAGGTTAGATATACTGCCGAAACAGAGAACGTAGGAATCTAACGTTTCGAGCGAAGGCCCTTCGTCAGAGAAGAAAACAACCTCTTTGTTTTTGATTGTTTGATTTCAATTCCGCAGTACCGTACCGTCCTCGCTGATGCGCGCAACAACCTTAGCGACTTTAGCGACAAGTGTTTGAAAGGCTTAGACCTCAAGGCAGGGGCGGCGCTCTACGGTATTAAAGGTATTAGTCTAATACCTTTTTTTCTCCAGATTGAAATGAATTGTAAAATAATATAATTATTCCAAGAACAGAGACGTGTTAGAATATGTCACATGCTCTGATATTCCAAGAAGGTGATTAACACCTGGTGAAACATGTGTAGCAGATTTAGCTAAAATAAATTGTATTAGTTTAAGAACACTCGGAAATGCATGACACGCATTCCGGTATAAGTAGCATAACATTATATCCTGTAGTAATTATAGTCCTTTTATGGAAGTCTTAATATAAAATCCTTGTACATATATATGATTGAAATATACAAAATAAAGTCAGTTGTGACTCCTGAATAGAAGTTGTGTATTGCGCTTCGTATCAAGATAGAGCGATGGCAACAGCACAAAACCCAACAAGACGGATGAAAGAAAACATCCAAATAGTGAAATAAAAGTAGCGTGCTGCGTAGGCAGTGTTGAAACAACAATCGAAATATAGTAACTTAGGTTAGATATACTGCCGAAACAGAGAACGTAGGAATCTAACGTTTCGAGCGAAGGCCCTTCGTCAGAGAAGAAAACAACCTCTTTGTTTTTGATTGTTTGATTTCAATTCCGCAGTACCGTACCGTCCTCGCTGATGCGCGCAACAACCTTAGCGACTTTAGCGACAAGTGTTTGAAAGGCTTAGACCTCAAGGCAGGGGCGGCGCTCTACGGTATTAAAGGTATTAGTCTAATACCTTTTTTTCTCCAGATTGAAATGAATTGTAAAATAATATAATTATTCCAAGAACAGAGACGTGTTAGAATATGTCACATGCTCTGATATTCCAAGAAGGTGATTAACACCTGGTGAAACATGTGTAGCAGATTTAGCTAAAATAAATTGTATTAGTTTAAGAACACTCGGAAATGCATGACACGCATTCCGGTATAAGTAGCATAACATTATATCCTGTAGTAATTATAGTCCTTTTATGGAAGTCTTAATATAAAATCCTTGTACATATATATGATTGAAATATACAAAATAAAGTCAGTTGTGACTCCTGAATAGAAGTTGTGTATTGCGCTTCGTATCAAGATAGAGCGATGGCAACAGCACAAAACCCAACAAGACGGATGAAAGAAAACATCCAAATAGTGAAATAAAAGTAGCGTGCTGCGTAGGCAGTGTTGAAAACAACAATCGAAATATAGTAACTTAGGTTAGATATACTGCCGAAACAGAGAACGTAGGAATCTAACGTTTCGAGCGAAGGCCCTTCGTCAGAGAAGAAAACAACCTCTTTGTTTTTGATTGTTTGATTTCAATTCCGCAGTACCGTACCGTCCTCGCTGATGCGCGCAACAACCTTAGCGACTTTAGCGACAAGTGTTTGAAAGGCTTAGACCTCAAGGCAGGGGCGGCGCTCTACGGTATTAAAGGTATTAGTCTAATACCTTTTTTTCTCCAGATTGAAATGAATTGTAAAATAATATAATTATTCCAAGAACAGAGACGTGTTAGAATATGTCACATGCTCTGATATTCCAAGAAGGTGATTAACACCTGGTGAAACATGTGTAGCAGATTTAGCTAAAATAAATTGTATTAGTTTAAGAACACTCGGAAATGCATGACACGCATTCCGGTATAAGTAGCATAACATTATATCCTGTAGTAATTATAGTCCTTTTATGGAAGTCTTAATATAAAATCCTTGTACATATATATGATTGAAATATACAAAATAAAGTCAGTTGTGACTCCTGAATAGAAGTTGTGTATTGCGCTTCGTATCAAGATAGAGCGATGGCAACAGCACAAAACCCAACAAGACGGATGAAAGAAAACATCCAAATAGTGAAATAAAAGTAGCGTGCTGCGTAGGCAGTGTTGAAACAACAATCGAAATATAGTAACTTAGGTTAGATATACTGCCGAAACAGAGAACGTAGGAATCTAACGTTTCGAGCGAAGGCCCTTCGTCAGAGAAGAAAACAACCTCTTTGTTTTTGATTGTTTGATTTCAATTCCGCAGTACCGTACCGTCCTCGCTGATGCGCGCAACAACCTTAGCGACTTTAGCGACAAGTGTTTGAAAGGCTTAGACCTCAAGGCAGGGGCGGCGCTCTACGGTATTAAAGGTATTAGTCTAATACCTTTTTTTCTCCAGATTGAAATGAATTGTAAAATAATATAATTATTCCAAGAACAGAGACGTGTTAGAATATGTCACATGCTCTGATATTCCAAGAAGGTGATTAACACCTGGTGAAACATGTGTAGCAGATTTAGCTAAAATAAATTGTATTAGTTTAAGAACACTCGGAAATGCATGACACGCATTCCGGTATAAGTAGCATAACATTATATCCTGTAGTAATTATAGTCCTTTTATGGAAGTCTTAATATAAAATCCTTGTACATATATATGATTGAAATATACAAAATAAAGTCAGTTGTGACTCCTGAATAGAAGTTGTGTATTGCGCTTCGTATCAAGATAGAGCGATGGCAACAGCACAAAACCCAACAAGACGGATGAAAGAAAACATCCAAATAGTGAAATAAAAGTAGCGTGCTGAGGGACAACTGGAAGGAAATTTCAGATTTGGGGAAGGAAATTTTGCAAAAAAGAAGGATAAAAAAAGGAAATTTTGCTTTAGCCAAGTGGAAGCACTGAGTTTGAGGAACAACCTTGCCGGTTCCGCCTGGTATGTGGCTCAACTTGAGGTTGTCATGGTGAACTATACTTACCTTTCCTTCTTTGCTTTTGAGTTTGTAATTGACACCTAACCTATGCAAAATGGTGTATGGTCCTATCCATTTCGGTCCAAATTTCCATCTGGACAGCAGTTTGCTTTGCCTGACCTTCTCTGGCCTTTGTAAGGTTACTCCGCGCTATTTCTCGAATGTCGTTAATCATTTGTCTCGTGCAACGTGTATACTCGGAATGTTTTGCTGGGTTGGATAAGGGTACTCCTAGCTCTAGTTCAAGCGGCATTCGAGGGGGCCTTCCAAAAATCACTTCATACGGGGAGTAACCTGTGGATTCCTGCCGGCTCGAATTATATGCGAAGACAACAGGGTCTACCCATACATCCCAATCGTCTCGATGGTTTGAGACGAAGGCCGAAAGCATGTCCTGAAGCGTTCTGTTTTGCCTCTCTACCTGGCCATCGCATTGAGGGTGGTAGGCAGTGGTTCTGGTCTTTGCGATGCCCATGATATCGCATAGTTCGTGCATGAGATTGCTTTCAAAATTAGCGCCCTGATCCGAATGAAGGACTACTGGAGGTCCGAAACGACTGAACACCTTGTTTAAAAGTAAACTTGCCACTGTTGTTGCCTTTTGATCTTTTGTGGGGAAGGCTTCACACCATTTACTAAAATGGTCCATGAGAACCAACATATAGCGGTTACCACGAGCAGTTTCGGGAGGGGTCCCATGTAATCCATCGCCCAGAAAGTGAATGGTTCGCCCACCTCAATACTTTGTAATGGCGCTTTATGACTTTGCGGTGAGGCTTTTCTTTGAGCACAAGCTG
This sequence comes from Paragorgia papillata, assembly GCA_035771165.1. Taxonomy (NCBI): domain Eukaryota; kingdom Metazoa; phylum Cnidaria; class Anthozoa; order Scleralcyonacea; family Coralliidae; genus Paragorgia; species Paragorgia papillata. The sequence continues at coordinate 2,138,601 of JAWNZC010000114.1, read as the reverse complement.
TACAATTGTGAATAAATTGTTCAACTGAGGCCCGTATTCCAGGCCAGTAAAATCTTTGCCGAATGCGGTCTTCAGTTCGAGTAATTCCCATATGACCAGCAAATGGGTTGTCGTGCATGGCTTTAACACATGTGGTAGTTAACGACTTTGGAATGACTATGACATAATTCGGATGTGAACTTCGTTGGCCAAGTGCCCGTACTAAAATACCGTCACGAATAAATAGCTTATCATAATGTCGCAGAATTTGACAAAGATATGGATCATTAGAAAATTGCCGAGAGTTTGGTCTAGGTTTGTTGTTGAGTTTGAGTTCACGCAGCATTGCTAAACTAGAGTCGTTCTCTTGAGCGTCGTGAATATTGATAGACGGATTCAGTATTACTGCACAAGTTTCGATTGCATCTTTTTGTAGTTTCCGGACCACCTCTGGCAGTGGCGCAAGTCGCGATAATGCGTCGGCGTTATTATGTACGCGACCTGGACGGTGTTTCACGTCAAAGTCAAACTCTTGTAAATCCATTAGCCAACGAGCAACCCGTCCTTTGGGCTCCATGGTGTGGAGCCAGGTCAAAGCGCGATGGTCAGTCACAATTGTAAATTTACGTCCTAACAAATAAACTCGAAAATGCTGTGTGCCAAACTGAATAGCAAATGCTTCTTTTTCAGTGGTCGAGTAATTGCGTTCCCGGGGTGAAAGGCTCTTAGATGCATAGGCGACTACATGTTCGACTCCCTGATCGTCATATTGAGAAAGAACAGCCCCGACCCCGACATCCGAAGCATCCGTTTGTAACACAAACTCTCGGTGAAAATTGGGGTAATGCAGTAACGGAGCGGAACAAAGTAGATTTTTCAGCTTTTGAAAGGCCGTATTGCAGTCGTCAGTCCACTTAAAATTGTTACAATATTCCTTAGTAGTAAGTTTTGTCAGTGGTTGAGAGATCGTAGCGTAATTAGGTATAAACCGTCGGTAATAGCCGGTTAGCCCCAGAAAACTACGAACGTCTTTGACACTACAAGGGGAGGGAATTTATCCCACCGCTGCCACCAGATTTGTAGCGTGCGCTAGGGTTCAGACTAGTCGGACAAACACTCTTAGCCAGAACTGACTCTTTATTCTTTACGTTCTCTTTTTATCATCATCCTATCACAAGGTGTGGTTTATCTTATAGTTGACAGTGTTTCATTATCTACATTCCAATGTTCTTTATCTGCAGTACATTCCTATCCTTATCTACAAACTACATAATTTCCGACTCTAATCTATTTTGTCCTGTGTACCTTATTAGCATTGTTACACTGCGTAGGCAGTGTTGAAACAACAATCGAAATATAGTAACTTAGGTTAGATATACTGCCGAAACAGAGAACGTAGGAATCTAACGTTTCGAGCGAAGGCCCTTCGTCAGAGAAGAAAACAACCTCTTTGTTTTTGATTGTTTGATTTCAATTCCGCAGTACCGTACCGTCCTCGCTGATGCGCGCAACAACCTTAGCGACTTTAGCGACAAGTGTTTGAAAGGCTTAGACCTCAAGGCAGGGGCGGCGCTCTACGGTATTAAAGGTATTAGTCTAATACCTTTTTTTCTCCAGATTGAAATGAATTGTAAAATAATATAATTATTCCAAGAACAGAGACGTGTTAGAATATGTCACATGCTCTGATATTCCAAGAAGGTGATTAACACCTGGTGAAACATGTGTAGCAGATTTAGCTAAAATAAATTGTATTAGTTTAAGAACACTCGGAAATGCATGACACGCATTCCGGTATAAGTAGCATAACATTATATCCTGTAGTAATTATAGTCCTTTTATGGAAGTCTTAATATAAAATCCTTGTACATATATATGATTGAAATATACAAAATAAAGTCAGTTGTGACTCCTGAATAGAAGTTGTGTATTGCGCTTCGTATCAAGATAGAGCGATGGCAACAGCACAAAACCCAACAAGACGGATGAAAGAAAACATCCAAATAGTGAAATAAAAGTAGCGTGCTGCGTAGGCAGTGTTGAAACAACAATCGAAATATAGTAACTTAGGTTAGATATACTGCCGAAACAGAGAACGTAGGAATCTAACGTTTCGAGCGAAGGCCCTTCGTCAGAGAAGAAAACAACCTCTTTGTTTTTGATTGTTTGATTTCAATTCCGCAGTACCGTACCGTCCTCGCTGATGCGCGCAACAACCTTAGCGACTTTAGCGACAAGTGTTTGAAAGGCTTAGACCTCAAGGCAGGGGCGGCGCTCTACGGTATTAAAGGTATTAGTCTAATACCTTTTTTTCTCCAGATTGAAATGAATTGTAAAATAATATAATTATTCCAAGAACAGAGACGTGTTAGAATATGTCACATGCTCTGATATTCCAAGAAGGTGATTAACACCTGGTGAAACATGTGTAGCAGATTTAGCTAAAATAAATTGTATTAGTTTAAGAACACTCGGAAATGCATGACACGCATTCCGGTATAAGTAGCATAACATTATATCCTGTAGTAATTATAGTCCTTTTATGGAAGTCTTAATATAAAATCCTTGTACATATATATGATTGAAATATACAAAATAAAGTCAGTTGTGACTCCTGAATAGAAGTTGTGTATTGCGCTTCGTATCAAGATAGAGCGATGGCAACAGCACAAAACCCAACAAGACGGATGAAAGAAAACATCCAAATAGTGAAATAAAAGTAGCGTGCTGCGTAGGCAGTGTTGAAACAACAATCGAAATATAGTAACTTAGGTTAGATATACTGCCGAAACAGAGAACGTAGGAATCTAACGTTTCGAGCGAAGGCCCTTCGTCAGAGAAGAAAACAACCTCTTTGTTTTTGATTGTTTGATTTCAATTCCGCAGTACCGTACCGTCCTCGCTGATGCGCGCAACAACCTTAGCGACTTTAGCGACAAGTGTTTGAAAGGCTTAGACCTCAAGGCAGGGGCGGCGCTCTACGGTATTAAAGGTATTAGTCTAATACCTTTTTTTCTCCAGATTGAAATGAATTGTAAAATAATATAATTATTCCAAGAACAGAGACGTGTTAGAATATGTCACATGCTCTGATATTCCAAGAAGGTGATTAACACCTGGTGAAACATGTGTAGCAGATTTAGCTAAAATAAATTGTATTAGTTTAAGAACACTCGGAAATGCATGACACGCATTCCGGTATAAGTAGCATAACATTATATCCTGTAGTAATTATAGTCCTTTTATGGAAGTCTTAATATAAAATCCTTGTACATATATATGATTGAAATATACAAAATAAAGTCAGTTGTGACTCCTGAATAGAAGTTGTGTATTGCGCTTCGTATCAAGATAGAGCGATGGCAACAGCACAAAACCCAACAAGACGGATGAAAGAAAACATCCAAATAGTGAAATAAAAGTAGCGTGCTGAGGGACAACTGGAAGGAAATTTCAGATTTGGGGAAGGAAATTTTGCAAAAAAGAAGGATAAAAAAAGGAAATTTTGCTTTAGCCAAGTGGAAGCACTGAGTTTGAGGAACAACCTTGCCGGTTCCGCCTGGTATGTGGCTCAACTTGAGGTTGTCATGGTGAACTATACTTACCTTTCCTTCTTTGCTTTTGAGTTTGTAATTGACACCTAACCTATGCAAAATGGTGTATGGTCCTATCCATTTCGGTCCAAATTTCCATCTGGACAGCAGTTTGCTTTGCCTGACCTTCTCTGGCCTTTGTAAGGTTACTCCGCGCTATTTCTCGAATGTCGTTAATCATTTGTCTCGTGCAACGTGTATACTCGGAATGTTTTGCTGGGTTGGATAAGGGTACTCCTAGCTCTAGTTCAAGCGGCATTCGAGGGGGCCTTCCAAAAATCACTTCATACGGGGAGTAACCTGTGGATTCCTGCCGGCTCGAATTATATGCGAAGACAACAGGGTCTACCCATACATCCCAATCGTCTCGATGGTTTGAGACGAAGGCCGAAAGCATGTCCTGAAGCGTTCTGTTTTGCCTCTCTACCTGGCCATCGCATTGAGGGTGGTAGGCAGTGGTTCTGGTCTTTGCGATGCCCATGATATCGCATAGTTCGTGCATGAGATTGCTTTCAAAATTAGCGCCCTGATCCGAATGAAGGACTACTGGAGGTCCGAAACGACTGAACACCTTGTTTAAAAGTAAACTTGCCACTGTTGTTGCCTTTTGATCTTTTGTGGGGAAGGCTTCACACCATTTACTAAAATGGTCCATGAGAACCAACATATAGCGGTTACCACGAGCAGTTTCGGGGAGGGGTCCCATGTAATCCATCGCCCAGAAAGTGAATGGTTCGCCCACCTCAATACTTTGTAATGGCGCTTTATGACTTTGCGGTGAGGCTTTTCTTTGAGCACAAGCTGTACAATTGTGAATAAATTGTTCAACTGAGGCCCGTATTCCAGGCCAGTAAAATCTTTGCCGAATGCGGTCTTCAGTTCGAGTAATTCCCATATGACCAGCAAATGGGTTGTCGTGCATGGCTTTAACACATGTGGTAGTTAACGACTTTGGAATGACTATGACATAATTCGGATGTGAACTTCGTTGGCCAAGTGCCCGTACTAAAATACCGTCACGAATAAATAGCTTATCATAATGTCGCAGAATTTGACAAAGATATGGATCATTAGAAAATTGCCGAGAGTTTGGTCTAGGTTTGTTGTTGAGTTTGAGTTCACGCAGCATTGCTAAACTAGAGTCGTTCTCTTGAGCGTCGTGAATATTGATAGACGGATTCAGTATTACTGCACAAGTTTCGATTGCATCTTTTTGTAGTTTCCGGACCACCTCTGGCAGTGGCGCAAGTCGCGATAATGCGTCGGCGTTATTATGTACGCGACCTGGACGGTGTTTCACGTCAAAGTCAAACTCTTGTAAATCCATTAGCCAACGAGCAACCCGTCCTTTGGGCTCCATGGTGTGGAGCCAGGTCAAAGCGCGATGGTCAGTCACAATTGTAAATTTACGTCCTAACAAATAAACTCGAAAATGCTGTGTGCCAAACTGAATAGCAAATGCTTCTTTTTCAGTGGTCGAGTAATTGCGTTCCCGGGGTGAAAGGCTCTTAGATGCATAGGCGACTACATGTTCGACTCCCTGATCGTCATATTGAGAAAGAACAGCCCCGACCCCGACATCCGAAGCATCCGTTTGTAACACAAACTCTCGGTGAAAATTGGGGTAATGCAGTAACGGAGCGGAACAAAGTAGATTTTTCAGCTTTTGAAAGGCCGTATTGCAGTCGTCAGTCCACTTAAAATTGTTACAATATTCCTTAGTAGTAAGTTTTGTCAGTGGTTGAGAGATCGTAGCGTAATTAGGTATAAACCGTCGGTAATAGCCGGTTAGCCCCAGAAAACTACGAACGTCTTTGACACTACAAGGGGAGGGAATTTATCCCACCGCTGCCACCAGATTTGTAGCGTGCGCTAGGGTTCAGACTAGTCGGACAAACACTCTTAGCCAGAACTGACTCTTTATTCTTTACGTTCTCTTTTTATCATCATCCTATCACAAGGTGTGGTTTATCTTATAGTTGACAGTGTTTCATTATCTACATTCCAATGTTCTTTATCTGCAGTACATTCCTATCCTTATCTACAAACTACATAATTTCCGACTCTAATCTATTTTGTCCTGTGTACCTTATTAGCATTGTTACACTGCGTAGGCAGTGTTGAAAACAACAATCGAAATATAGTAACTTAGGTTAGATATACTGCCGAAACAGAGAACGTAGGAATCTAACGTTTCGAGCGAAGGCCCTTCGTCAGAGAAGAAAACAACCTCTTTGTTTTTGATTGTTTGATTTCAATTCCGCAGTACCGTACCGTCCTCGCTGATGCGCGCAACAACCTTAGCGACTTTAGCGACAAGTGTTTGAAAGGCTTAGACCTCAAGGCAGGGGCGGCGCTCTACGGTATTAAAGGTATTAGTCTAATACCTTTTTTTCTCCAGATTGAAATGAATTGTAAAATAATATAATTATTCCAAGAACAGAGACGTGTTAGAATATGTCACATGCTCTGATATTCCAAGAAGGTGATTAACACCTGGTGAAACATGTGTAGCAGATTTAGCTAAAATAAATTGTATTAGTTTAAGAACACTCGGAAATGCATGACACGCATTCCGGTATAAGTAGCATAACATTATATCCTGTAGTAATTATAGTCCTTTTATGGAAGTCTTAATATAAAATCCTTGTACATATATATGATTGAAATATACAAAATAAAGTCAGTTGTGACTCCTGAATAGAAGTTGTGTATTGCGCTTCGTATCAAGATAGAGCGATGGCAACAGCACAAAACCCAACAAGACGGATGAAAGAAAACATCCAAATAGTGAAATAAAAGTAGCGTGCTGCGTAGGCAGTGTTGAAACAACAATCGAAATATAGTAACTTAGGTTAGATATACTGCCGAAACAGAGAACGTAGGAATCTAACGTTTCGAGCGAAGGCCCTTCGTCAGAGAAGAAAACAACCTCTTTGTTTTTGATTGTTTGATTTCAATTCCGCAGTACCGTACCGTCCTCGCTGATGCGCGCAACAACCTTAGCGACTTTAGCGACAAGTGTTTGAAAGGCTTAGACCTCAAGGCAGGGGCGGCGCTCTACGGTATTAAAGGTATTAGTCTAATACCTTTTTTTCTCCAGATTGAAATGAATTGTAAAATAATATAATTATTCCAAGAACAGAGACGTGTTAGAATATGTCACATGCTCTGATATTCCAAGAAGGTGATTAACACCTGGTGAAACATGTGTAGCAGATTTAGCTAAAATAAATTGTATTAGTTTAAGAACACTCGGAAATGCATGACACGCATTCCGGTATAAGTAGCATAACATTATATCCTGTAGTAATTATAGTCCTTTTATGGAAGTCTTAATATAAAATCCTTGTACATATATATGATTGAAATATACAAAATAAAGTCAGTTGTGACTCCTGAATAGAAGTTGTGTATTGCGCTTCGTATCAAGATAGAGCGATGGCAACAGCACAAAACCCAACAAGACGGATGAAAGAAAACATCCAAATAGTGAAATAAAAGTAGCGTGCTGCGTAGGCAGTGTTGAAACAACAATCGAAATATAGTAACTTAGGTTAGATATACTGCCGAAACAGAGAACGTAGGAATCTAACGTTTCGAGCGAAGGCCCTTCGTCAGAGAAGAAAACAACCTCTTTGTTTTTGATTGTTTGATTTCAATTCCGCAGTACCGTACCGTCCTCGCTGATGCGCGCAACAACCTTAGCGACTTTAGCGACAAGTGTTTGAAAGGCTTAGACCTCAAGGCAGGGGCGGCGCTCTACGGTATTAAAGGTATTAGTCTAATACCTTTTTTTCTCCAGATTGAAATGAATTGTAAAATAATATAATTATTCCAAGAACAGAGACGTGTTAGAATATGTCACATGCTCTGATATTCCAAGAAGGTGATTAACACCTGGTGAAACATGTGTAGCAGATTTAGCTAAAATAAATTGTATTAGTTTAAGAACACTCGGAAATGCATGACACGCATTCCGGTATAAGTAGCATAACATTATATCCTGTAGTAATTATAGTCCTTTTATGGAAGTCTTAATATAAAATCCTTGTACATATATATGATTGAAATATACAAAATAAAGTCAGTTGTGACTCCTGAATAGAAGTTGTGTATTGCGCTTCGTATCAAGATAGAGCGATGGCAACAGCACAAAACCCAACAAGACGGATGAAAGAAAACATCCAAATAGTGAAATAAAAGTAGCGTGCTGCGTAGGCAGTGTTGAAACAACAATCGAAATATAGTAACTTAGGTTAGATATACTGCCGAAACAGAGAACGTAGGAATCTAACGTTTCGAGCGAAGGCCCTTCGTCAGAGAAGAAAACAACCTCTTTGTTTTTGATTGTTTGATTTCAATTCCGCAGTACCGTACCGTCCTCGCTGATGCGCGCAACAACCTTAGCGACTTTAGCGACAAGTGTTTGAAAGGCTTAGACCTCAAGGCAGGGGCGGCGCTCTACGGTATTAAAGGTATTAGTCTAATACCTTTTTTTCTCCAGATTGAAATGAATTGTAAAATAATATAATTATTCCAAGAACAGAGACGTGTTAGAATATGTCACATGCTCTGATATTCCAAGAAGGTGATTAACACCTGGTGAAACATGTGTAGCAGATTTAGCTAAAATAAATTGTATTAGTTTAAGAACACTCGGAAATGCATGACACGCATTCCGGTATAAGTAGCATAACATTATATCCTGTAGTAATTATAGTCCTTTTATGGAAGTCTTAATATAAAATCCTTGTACATATATATGATTGAAATATACAAAATAAAGTCAGTTGTGACTCCTGAATAGAAGTTGTGTATTGCGCTTCGTATCAAGATAGAGCGATGGCAACAGCACAAAACCCAACAAGACGGATGAAAGAAAACATCCAAATAGTGAAATAAAAGTAGCGTGCTGCGTAGGCAGTGTTGAAACAACAATCGAAATATAGTAACTTAGGTTAGATATACTGCCGAAACAGAGAACGTAGGAATCTAACGTTTCGAGCGAAGGCCCTTCGTCAGAGAAGAAAACAACCTCTTTGTTTTTGATTGTTTGATTTCAATTCCGCAGTACCGTACCGTCCTCGCTGATGCGCGCAACAACCTTAGCGACTTTAGCGACAAGTGTTTGAAAGGCTTAGACCTCAAGGCAGGGGCGGCGCTCTACGGTATTAAAGGTATTAGTCTAATACCTTTTTTTCTCCAGATTGAAATGAATTGTAAAATAATATAATTATTCCAAGAACAGAGACGTGTTAGAATATGTCACATGCTCTGATATTCCAAGAAGGTGATTAACACCTGGTGAAACATGTGTAGCAGATTTAGCTAAAATAAATTGTATTAGTTTAAGAACACTCGGAAATGCATGACACGCATTCCGGTATAAGTAGCATAACATTATATCCTGTAGTAATTATAGTCCTTTTATGGAAGTCTTAATATAAAATCCTTGTACATATATATGATTGAAATATACAAAATAAAGTCAGTTGTGACTCCTGAATAGAAGTTGTGTATTGCGCTTCGTATCAAGATAGAGCGATGGCAACAGCACAAAACCCAACAAGACGGATGAAAGAAAACATCCAAATAGTGAAATAAAAGTAGCGTGCTGCGTAGGCAGTGTTGAAACAACAATCGAAATATAGTAACTTAGGTTAGATATACTGCCGAAACAGAGAACGTAGGAATCTAACGTTTCGAGCGAAGGCCCTTCGTCAGAGAAGAAAACAACCTCTTTGTTTTTGATTGTTTGATTTCAATTCCGCAGTACCGTACCGTCCTCGCTGATGCGCGCAACAACCTTAGCGACTTTAGCGACAAGTGTTTGAAAGGCTTAGACCTCAAGGCAGGGGCGGCGCTCTACGGTATTAAAGGTATTAGTCTAATACCTTTTTTTCTCCAGATTGAAATGAATTGTAAAATAATATAATTATTCCAAGAACAGAGACGTGTTAGAATATGTCACATGCTCTGATATTCCAAGAAGGTGATTAACACCTGGTGAAACATGTGTAGCAGATTTAGCTAAAATAAATTGTATTAGTTTAAGAACACTCGGAAATGCATGACACGCATTCCGGTATAAGTAGCATAACATTATATCCTGTAGTAATTATAGTCCTTTTATGGAAGTCTTAATATAAAATCCTTGTACATATATATGATTGAAATATACAAAATAAAGTCAGTTGTGACTCCTGAATAGAAGTTGTGTATTGCGCTTCGTATCAAGATAGAGCGATGGCAACAGCACAAAACCCAACAAGACGGATGAAAGAAAACATCCAAATAGTGAAATAAAAGTAGCGTGCTGAGGGACAACTGGAAGGAAATTTCAGATTTGGGGAAGGAAATTTTGCAAAAAAGAAGGATAAAAAAAGGAAATTTTGCTTTAGCCAAGTGGAAGCACTGAGTTTGAGGAACAACCTTGCCGGTTCCGCCTGGTATGTGGCTCAACTTGAGGTTGTCATGGTGAACTATACTTACCTTTCCTTCTTTGCTTTTGAGTTTGTAATTGACACCTAACCTATGCAAAATGGTGTATGGTCCTATCCATTTCGGTCCAAATTTCCATCTGGACAGCAGTTTGCTTTGCCTGACCTTCTCTGGCCTTTGTAAGGTTACTCCGCGCTATTTCTCGAATGTCGTTAATCATTTGTCTCGTGCAACGTGTATACTCGGAATGTTTTGCTGGGTTGGATAAGGGTACTCCTAGCTCTAGTTCAAGCGGCATTCGAGGGGGCCTTCCAAAAATCACTTCATACGGGGAGTAACCTGTGGATTCCTGCCGGCTCGAATTATATGCGAAGACAACAGGGTCTACCCATACATCCCAATCGTCTCGATGGTTTGAGACGAAGGCCGAAAGCATGTCCTGAAGCGTTCTGTTTTGCCTCTCTACCTGGCCATCGCATTGAGGGTGGTAGGCAGTGGTTCTGGTCTTTGCGATGCCCATGATATCGCATAGTTCGTGCATGAGATTGCTTTCAAAATTAGCGCCCTGATCCGAATGAAGGACTACTGGAGGTCCGAAACGACTGAACACCTTGTTTAAAAGTAAACTTGCCACTGTTGTTGCCTTTTGATCTTTTGTGGGGAAGGCTTCACACCATTTACTAAAATGGTCCATGAGAACCAACATATAGCGGTTACCACGAGCAGTTTCGGGGAGGGGTCCCATGTAATCCATCGCCCAGAAAGTGAATGGTTCGCCCACCTCAATACTTTGTAATGGCGCTTTATGACTTTGCGGTGAGGCTTTTCTTTGAGCACAAGCTGTACAATTGTGAATAAATTGTTCAACTGAGGCCCGTATTCCAGGCCAGTAAAATCTTTGCCGAATGCGGTCTTCAGTTCGAGTAATTCCCATATGACCAGCAAATGGGTTGTCGTGCATGGCTTTAACACATGTGGTAGTTAACGACTTTGGAATGACTATGACATAATTCGGATGTGAACTTCGTTGGCCAAGTGCCCGTACTAAAATACCGTCACGAATAAATAGCTTATCATAATGTCGCAGAATTTGACAAAGATATGGATCATTAGAAAATTGCCGAGAGTTTGGTCTAGGTTTGTTGTTGAGTTTGAGTTCACGCAGCATTGCTAAACTAGAGTCGTTCTCTTGAGCGTCGTGAATATTGATAGACGGATTCAGTATTACTGCACAAGTTTCGATTGCATCTTTTTGTAGTTTCCGGACCACCTCTGGCAGTGGCGCAAGTCGCGATAATGCGTCGGCGTTATTATGTACGCGACCTGGACGGTGTTTCACGTCAAAGTCAAACTCTTGTAAATCCATTAGCCAACGAGCAACCCGTCCTTTGGGCTCCATGGTGTGGAGCCAGGTCAAAGCGCGATGGTCAGTCACAATTGTAAATTTACGTCCTAACAAATAAACTCGAAAATGCTGTGTGCCAAACTGAATAGCAAATGCTTCTTTTTCAGTGGTCGAGTAATTGCGTTCCCGGGGTGAAAGGCTCTTAGATGCATAGGCGACTACATGTTCGACTCCCTGATCGTCATATTGAGAAAGAACAGCCCCGACCCCGACATCCGAAGCATCCGTTTGTAACACAAACTCTCGGTGAAAATTGGGGTAATGCAGTAACGGAGCGGAACAAAGTAGATTTTTCAGCTTTTGAAAGGCCGTATTGCAGTCGTCAGTCCACTTAAAATTGTTACAATATTCCTTAGTAGTAAGTTTTGTCAGTGGTTGAGAGATCGTAGCGTAATTAGGTATAAACCGTCGGTAATAGCCGGTTAGCCCCAGAAAACTACGAACGTCTTTGACACTACAAGGGGAGGGAATTTATCCCACCGCTGCCACCAGATTTGTAGCGTGCGCTAGGGTTCAGACTAGTCGGACAAACACTCTTAGCCAGAACTGACTCTTTATTCTTTACGTTCTCTTTTTATCATCATCCTATCACAAGGTGTGGTTTATCTTATAGTTGACAGTGTTTCATTATCTACATTCCAATGTTCTTTATCTGCAGTACATTCCTATCCTTATCTACAAACTACATAATTTCCGACTCTAATCTATTTTGTCCTGTGTACCTTATTAGCATTGTTACACTGCGTAGGCAGTGTTGAAACAACAATCGAAATATAGTAACTTAGGTTAGATATACTGCCGAAACAGAGAACGTAGGAATCTAACGTTTCGAGCGAAGGCCCTTCGTCAGAGAAGAAAACAACCTCTTTGTTTTTGATTGTTTGATTTCAATTCCGCAGTACCGTACCGTCCTCGCTGATGCGCGCAACAACCTTAGCGACTTTAGCGACAAGTGTTTGAAAGGCTTAGACCTCAAGGCAGGGGCGGCGCTCTACGGTATTAAAGGTATTAGTCTAATACCTTTTTTTCTCCAGATTGAAATGAATTGTAAAATAATATAATTATTCCAAGAACAGAGACGTGTTAGAATATGTCACATGCTCTGATATTCCAAGAAGGTGATTAACACCTGGTGAAACATGTGTAGCAGATTTAGCTAAAATAAATTGTATTAGTTTAAGAACACTCGGAAATGCATGACACGCATTCCGGTATAAGTAGCATAACATTATATCCTGTAGTAATTATAGTCCTTTTATGGAAGTCTTAATATAAAATCCTTGTACATATATATGATTGAAATATACAAAATAAAGTCAGTTGTGACTCCTGAATAGAAGTTGTGTATTGCGCTTCGTATCAAGATAGAGCGATGGCAACAGCACAAAACCCAACAAGACGGATGAAAGAAAACATCCAAATAGTGAAATAAAAGTAGCGTGCTGCGTAGGCAGTGTTGAAACAACAATCGAAATATAGTAACTTAGGTTAGATATACTGCCGAAACAGAGAACGTAGGAATCTAACGTTTCGAGCGAAGGCCCTTCGTCAGAGAAGAAAACAACCTCTTTGTTTTTGATTGTTTGATTTCAATTCCGCAGTACCGTACCGTCCTCGCTGATGCGCGCAACAACCTTAGCGACTTTAGCGACAAGTGTTTGAAAGGCTTAGACCTCAAGGTATTAGAATCTCATACCTTGGCTTGACAAGAAACGCGGATGTTCGGTGTTAAATTTCACCACAGGTACAATATTTATATTTTAAAGTCAGACGCTTTACTATTTCGATTTAAAACTGCTTTTATTTCGCAGCGAGAAGTCTGCAATTCTTTTCACTTCATTACATTAACAATATATAACATCTCAATATATAAATCATCCATGTAGTATCGGCTGTATCGCCTATTTCACAAGGAAAAGCTCCCAACACTGGAGTTCAACACTCCGATAATATGGTACACAAAGAGCAATTATTTATAACAATTTTGAAGCTTTGATATGGCGACTAGAACTTATCTGACGAAAGGAAAACCTTCTTGAATCCATATTTAACAAAAAAAAGGCATAAGTCCTCCTTCAAAGGTAAGAACGATGCGAATATTTGTATATCTAACAACGTAATCCTACAAGGTATTAGTTTTGCGATTCTAATACCTTGGCCGCCTGCGTTCGCAAAACGTTGCGCTGATCATATGTATTGTCGGCGCATCACGCAAGCTACTGTATTCACACGTGCAGCGCATCAGTACCGCTACAATACTATTAGTCACATCACAGTCTCAGACAAATATAATTCCATGGATGTTTCCGTTAATTTGGTCGTGAAGTCATCGAACTGCGTAAAATGCTTAGCATTTAGATCTTCATCTCGCTTGATTTTTTCAAAAAATATCTTCTGTAGAATGCTGGAAATTGCATTTCAGAGCCTCTAATTTTCTGGGGGTGGATGGCCCCTACGTTATCCACCCCCAGACCCCCTTACGTTATATACCACAACTAATACCAAATAATTTACGCTCCGCGCCGCCCCTGTGTTGGTTGTATACTTGAGCAATCTAGAGATAAGGGTCCATATATGGAAGTGTGACAAGTACAGTTATTTTACATGTCAATGTAAAATACTCCAAGTTTGAAGTCATACAGACCATAGAGTGCTCAATACCGAGGCAGAGCAGAATAGTAAAACAAAAGACAAACTTGAGTTACTTCATTTAAACTTAAATTCACTACAGATCTATAATATATATATATATATACTGTATATATAGCGCCAATTTATATTAACTAGATAAATTGGGATTAATGAGAAGCTACATCTTAATACTCTCACGCAATAGCGCAATTATGACATTTTCTGCGTTATGTCACTTTTATTGCTCTTAGCAATTTGGCAAAAACAAGGTATTAAAAAAGAAGCGCATGCACAAGTCATCTAATATGACTTAATCAAATCGGACATCCCAAGCTTATAAGCTCTAAAGCATGTCAAAAAACAAGATAGCTCACTCTGGTTTTGATCGCCTTCCTCAAAACATCTAGTCGAAGTTACCCCACCCACCGCACCCTTTGAGAATAAATACAGAACATTTAGAGTTGTTGTTAAAGAACTTCAATTTGTAATATAGTTTATGGTTGAAATATCATTTAGTTTTTGTGTAATATGAAAAGCGAGGTAAAGAACAAACCCAAAATTGTATATATATATTTTTAAATTCTATTAATAAAGAAATCGGGGTGGAAAGTGGTGTCCCCTCGGCCACACTTCATCCACGGTGAAGCACACACAGGCGACGGAGAGCAAGGTCCATAACGGTGAGGGGTTACCTTCACCCTGCAGGGGCAGATCCAGCAAAAAATCTGACCGTTGCTAGTAAGGTGTGGTCCACTTTTTAGGGGGGTGCGGGGGATGCCCCCCCGGAAAATTTTGAAAATTAGGACCTCTAAAACCGCATTTCCCGCATTTTGAGAGTGATTTGAAGTTACTCCAGAAGGATTCTTTTTTCAATTTTAAAGATAACAATTCAACTTTCCAGGGTCTCTGGGTAGCCTAAGAAAAATTATAATGACCCAAAAATATTAGCTCTAACTCGACAACGGACTCACAGTACGTGAGTAACGATCAGCTGGTAACTGCAAAGTACTGTATATATTTTTGGAAATTTTATATATAACATACTATCTTGTATGGAAGCAATACTATAAATTATCATTATATGACTAAATCAATAACTACTAAATTACCCCCAGACTTTTATTTGTAAAAAGAACCAGCTCGTGAAGGGCACTATATAATACTTCATGGTTGATCAGCAAAGTGTATAGTAGTTTGAACACCACACCACAAACTGAGGAAATTAATACTTGTGTTGGATAAGCAGCACATCAAGAAATTTGGCACTTAAACATATGGGTGTTAGAAGATAAAACGTAACACAACATCATAATTATACAATAAAAAGCTTTAATATTATTTATTCAAAATAATTTTGCATTCAATAAATTAGGACTCACCAGAGCAATAAATTATTGATATATATAACAATTATCCAATAATAAATGTCACACAATGAAAGCCTCAAACAATCCCAGAATATTTCATCACTAACAAGCTGGGTGATTAGGTTTGTACTGTATATTAAAATATGTGCAGACCTGTGCTTTTGGATGCAGTACTACAAATAGCACAATATTAAGTACATGTACATTTCCTTGGTCATCATATACATGTACAGTATACATAATTTTTTTATTTTCTCAGCTTCTTTACTCAGCCAAGAATTGCTTAATCCTTTATTTATGAACAGAACTTTCAAGTTTTTAATTACATTGATTTTAGATAGCTAACACCAGATAATTCTATTAGCAAAAGAAAACCCCTGGTAAACAAAGGGTTCAATAATATTCCACATTTACCATACAGCATTTTTATTAACATATTGAAAATTTCAAAATCAGGACACACTTTGCACAAGTAATTAATACTAATAATTAACCAAATGAACCCGAGTTGTCTGTGAGCAGATAGTCAATGAGGTGCAGTTGAGTCACTCATAAAGGCAAGTTGTCTAATTGTTGGCAACTAGTATTCCTGCATAAACCAGAGTAGTCAGACACAGTACGTATATTACCTCGACAAAATGCAAGTTTCTGCCATTGTTTTTCATTTGTGAATAATTGACTCTTGCTACTAGTGGTCTATTATCAATAGACAGCGAGTAGCTCAGCCAATCAGAAAGCAGAATTTGTACTAACTGGTTTATACTAAAATACATTACATACAGTATACATTATCTATGCAGACAGCAGACTCTGCTTTATAGATCAAAAATAGAACGTAAATAACCAGACTGAAATATATAAAGCTAGCTTAGTATTAAACAAACCATCAACCACTCTGTTCTCATAAGACGCATAAATCACCAAGATTTACACTTACTTTAAACCGAGACATATTTAAATATCAGACAGACATAATTTGATACTATCTCTACTCATAGTCTCATACTCATTTACATTAACTGTGTTGTGTAGTTGAAATAATTAAACATGCCCTGGCTGATTAGCATTATTATATATTATTCATAAGCATTTAATACGCTAACCTTTATACTGCAGTAGACTCGTAGTGGTCTTGGTAGTGCGATTCCTGGCTGTGGGGAAACTGTAGCGTCGCCGTCGCGCGATCGCGACGCGAACTTAATACACAAAGAAACATTTAGATCCTGTTTTACCGCAGATGAATAACTCCCATCAAATACATCAAACGATCGTTGTAATTAAGCGTTGTTCGAAGTCATTGCGAACTGAAAATATTAAACAGTAGAAGTAGAACACCAACACTGAACGAGTGATAAGTCACCAAGCAGTACGCTGCTACTTAGCATCACTGGAGACCCGAAAAATATAGCTACTTGATTGGCTTATTTCTCTACCGTTGCTCACCGTTGCTCAGCATACTGAATCTGATCATTTGATTGGTCAGCATCCTTTGCTGTTGCTCAGAAAAGGCTAAATTTAGCATCAACCGTTGCTCCCGCCATTTGCGCAGTCACGTTTAGCTGATGCTAACTAAGTCAGTACCCAAAGATGAGGGCCGCTACACAGGCTTAATTAGGTAGGCTCGGGTGTTCTCGGGTTTCGGAGAGAATTCAATTTAATATGGGCGCGAAAATAGACACCCAACTCACGGCATTTCTCGCGCAAATAATCGCGCAGCGGCCCTGAAGTGATTGAAAAATACGAATTTTATTAACGTGGCCAGGCACTAAAAATTATAATATTTGACTGAATATGTTTATTTTAAAGATGTTGGTGCGCAAAAATACTCGCCAAAAGACTGAATATAAAATTAATCTGGAAATTCTGACCGTTGCTTGAGCAACGATAGCAACCCTCTGGATCCGCCTCTGCCCTGATCTTCGCTTCTCTCGGTCACTTCACCACGGGGAAGCCCGGCTGGGACATGAGAGCAAGGTCCATAACAGTGAGGGCCCTTACTCTCACTCTGACTTTCGCTTCTCCAGCTTTTTCTGGGGGCCCTTACCTCCAGAAAACCGCACTTTCCGTCACCCAAGAATTATCCACAAAGATTTGCGTGACTTATTAATATATATATATATATATATATATATATATATATATATATACATATACATATATATATTTATTATATGGCTTTGTAATATCCTGAGTTCTGGTTGGTCAACGCACGGTCCGTAAAAATGCGTATCTGGACCGCTGGTTCAGTTTTTATATGTATATAAACAAGTATATAAATGTGTGTATACAGTATATTTAGAAACTTAATTATTACTAAGGTATTTAAGCAAATGCACAGTAATTAGAAATTTATTATTAATAAATTTAGGTTAATGTTAGGGAGTAAGAGATAATGTATCTCCTGCCTGAAAGCGATCATTAAGTGTAGTTCGTGTGACATGTGAACAAGGTCAGATGCAAAAGCCAGATAAGTAAAGTGCGTAAAAACATGCTGCAAAAAGATAAAGCCCAACCCAATCCTTATCTAAAGATTCCCCCTTATTGGCTTATCAAAACAAAATTCCTCCCTGAGGCAATGGTATAAATGAATGCAGCAAGGGTGACGGTGGTCATTCTGTCACAGACTCACAGTCAGAGAGCTCACTCAAATCGTTCTGTAAAATAGCAGTTTAAGTTTTTCGGGGATTTTTATCCCACCCACCACAACCCCTTTTGTAATAACATATAAATAGTCTATACTTATAGAAATTATAATAGTAAAAAGAAAATGTAATAATTTAATTATCTAATAAATGAGTGGCAGGAAGTGCTGTCATCCTTATCACTTCACAGAAGTGCTGTGCCTCACACACTTCACCCAGGTGAAGGATTTGGATGGGTGAGACATGGACCTTATGAGTGCTGGGCACCCCTCAGACTTAGTTAATGTCTCTAAAATGGGCGATCCCCATTTTAGGCCGCCAGACAGGACACCCTCCTCCCGGTTCAGTTACTTCCTCGCTATCTCCTTTTGCCACAATTCATTACAACCAATGCCTCTGTCTCAGTTTGTATCATTAAAATACGACCGTGTTCATTAATGCTAGATTAAAGTGAGGACAGTATAATTTTGGGATGAAGAATGTTAAAATATTAAACATTTTGAAACTTGATTTCGTGAAGGAATGCATGGCTGAAAATTATAATGATTTCAATTTTGCAAAAAAATGCAAACACGAGAGTGAGTTGGGAGAATTCGAAAGTTTATGTGAACCCGAGCCGTAGGCGAGGGTTTACATAAGTACTTTCGAATTCTCCCAACTCACTCGAGTGTTTGCATCAGGTTATATAAACACAGGGCATCCATTTTCTATTTCTTTTATGAAATAAGGCTAAAAAATGTGCCGTGACATCACAACCGTGTTTACATAGCCTGATATAAACACGGTAATTGACCAATCACAGCGTGCGTAAGATGCAACCTATTTTATAAATATATATACAAAGTATGAAGTATAGTTTTACCTTAAAGTCTTCGCTACCAGAGGTTTCACCCTAAACGGGATCATCAGGTGACTCTGATCCCGTTTAGGGTGAAACCTCTGGTAGTGAAGACTTTAAGGTTAAAGAAATACCAAATGGTTTTCCGTGTTTGGATACTCTGATCCAAACACGCGGGAAATTGCGAGACTGGAGAAAAGCGTAACAAAACACGAGCCGTAGGCGAGTGTTTTTAGCTTTTCGAAAGTCGAGCAATTTCCCAAGTGTTTGGATAAGAGTCTCCAAACACGGAAAAAACCATTTGGTATTTCTTTTATAAAATAATCACAAGTGAATATGATATACTGTCCGACATTTTCAAAAAATCGTTTTGGCGGGAATTTTCTGTGTTTGGATACTCTGATGCAAACACGGCAATTGACCAATCAGGGCTCGCGTAGTATACATGTTATTTTATAAAAAACTTTATAAAATAACATGTATACTACGCGAGCCCTCATTGGCCAATTGCCGTGTTTGGATCAGAGTATCCAAACACGGAAAATTCCCGCCAAAACGATTTTTTGAAAATGTCGGACAGTACATCATATTCACTTGTGATTATTTTATAAAAGAAATACCAAATGTTTTTTTCCGTGTTTGGAGACTCTTATCCAAACACTTGGGAAATTGCTCGACTTTCGAAAAGCTAAAAACACTCGCCTACGGCTCGTGTTTTGTTACGCTTTTCAAAAGTCGAGCAATTTCCCGCGTGTTTGGATCAGAGTATCCAAACACGGAAAACCATTTGGTATTTCTTCAATACTTCATACTTTGTATTTTGCTCTATCTATATATGGTATTGAGCACTCTCTAACATTTCGTGAACCAAAACTCACTTATATATATATATATATATATATATATATATATATATATATATATATATATATATATATATATTATATATATATATACATATATATATATATATACATATATATATATATATACATATATATTTAATTTATGGCTTTGTAATATCCTGAGTTCTGATTGGTCAACGCATGGTCCGTAAAAATGCTTATCTGGACCGCTGTCCTGGATGTTGATTTTGCTCGCGTGAATTTCTAAGGTTTTCACACTAAGTTTGATACAATAATTATCGAAAAACTTGAAATAGCCATATAATAAACGCTTTATTAACCTTGTTTACTTGGTCTGTACAGGAAAATATCAGACCTCGGTCTTTTTTGTATGAACCTCACCTGTGACTCGGTCCGTACTGTTGAGATGTCGGTCTGATATTTTCCCGTACAGACCTCATTCTTGGTTAATAATCTCTTAATATTGCAAATGGCAGTAATGTAGAAGGTTGCTGGTTCAGTTTTTGTCTAGCTCAAATACTCCCAAATGTTTTGTGAGTATTCAAGCTTGGATAGACTGCAGCTACAGTACCTTTTACTGGTTTACTATAATAATAATTTCATATTTAGGTTGGTCGGACTGAAAAGATAAAGAATAATTTAAATCCAAAGTTTACAAAGTCAATTGATATTGACTATCATTTTGAGAATGTTCAGAAATTGCAATTTTCGATCTTTGATATTGATAATGAAACCAGTCAACTGGATGACGATGATTTCCTGGGACAGATGCAGTGTAATCTTGGGCAGGTAAAATGTACTATTTTAAACTAGTACTGTAAGCTACCAATTTATAAACTATATTGCATGTAAAATAAATTAACGTACAGTATGTACCAATTCAATATCAATCATGCCATTTATTGCTTAAAAATACTTAGTGTTTTGACTAAATAATTTACTATTATTTGTCGTGTTTTGTAGATTGTTTCCAATGTACGCTATACCCAACCATTAACATTAGATAATGGTCAAACTCATGGCAAAATAACTGTATGTTATTCAAACAATATTGTAAATTCAGATTGTCAAATGTACCGTCCACTTATTTATATCAGATGTGATAATAATGTGTTTCATTATAAAATTTGTAGAAAACTTTCTTATAGTCACTACAGCAATGCTTGACTAATAATTATTATTTCCATAGGTTTCAGCTGAAGAAATTTCAAAAAGTAACGATGTAGTAACCTTAACAATGAGAGCTCAGAAACTGGATAAAAAGGTTTAAAATATAAAAATATCTCTGGAAATATGTGAAGAATTTTGTTGAAGAAGCAATATGAGTTCATTTTGCTGAAGATACATATAATTATTTTCTGCTTTAGGATTTTCTTGGCAAATCTGATCCTTATTTGGTAATATCACGATCTCTTCCAAATTATAGTTTTACTGTTGTGCACAAAACAAAGGTTTGTTATAATATTACACCAATTTCCAGATCTTTTTCTGATGGGATATAACCCATGTGCAGGTGACAATATAAATGCTCTGCCTTAGGAAAAATATTTTGAATTTTGTACATTCTCTTTTAATATTTAACCAATCTTAAAGCATTCTAAAAGTGTCAGAACTTTGTCTTTTTATAGGTGATAGAAAATACATTAGATCCAGCATGGCAACCATTTGAACTTACTGTAAACAACCTTTGCAACGGAGATTATAACAGACCAATTAAAGTAAGCTGCAAGTATTGAATCTGGTTTATGTATAGAAATTGTACCTGTACTGTTTTGTACTGTACGTACTGTACTGTGCCATATTCTGTACTGTATATATATATAGTATATACTGTAAGTGTGCTGTACTGTGCTGTACTGTACTGTGCTGTACTGTACTGTGCTGTACTGTACTGTGCTGTAGTGTGCTGTACTGTACTCTACTCTACTGTACAATGTTCTGGTATTATATTCTTGTCCTTAGTACTCTACTCTACTATACAATGTTGTGGTATTATATTCTTGTCCTTAATTTATATTAATAGTTTGACTGCTATGATTGGGATAGTGATACTGAAGATGATTTAATAGGTTCATTTACAACAACTTTTCAAGAAATGCTAAGAGCTAATGAGAGAGAGGTGAGCAACTTTGAATATACAGTATATAAGATCACAAGGGTTTCCTTCTTTCCAACTCTTTTTTTTTAACTAAATTAATACTAGCTGGTTTTATGATTCAGGTATCCTGGCCTTGTATTAACCCTAAAAAGCAGCAAAAGAAGAATTATAGCAATTCTGGAGTAGTTTATCTTAGTAGCTGCAAGGTAGTATCTTTATACTATGGTTTAGGGAAATAAAACCAAGCCTTATATTGATAATGTTATTTTTCTGTGTCCAATTGCAGCTAATCAAGGCTTACACATTTTTGGACTACATCATGGGTGGTTGTCAAATCAATTTTACAGTACGTTGAAACATTAATAGTAGCTAGACTAATCTATTGAGTCGTATATTATAAATCCACTGTGTGGTCAAAAGCCTTAAATGATTGAAAGAGACTGAGTCATTTCAAAGAAGACTTTAGTGTTGTTTTTAGTTCTTACCATTCAATAGGGACATTTACTGACTAATCTCTTCTCAGGTTGGTGTTGACTTTACAGCTTCGAATGGTTATCCAACTCAGCCAACATCTCTTCATTATTTTAATCCATATCAACCAAATGAATATGTCAAGGCATTAACTTCAGTTGGAGAAATCTGCCAGGATTATGATACGTAAGTACAGTGCAGAGTTGTCAGTCAGTTGGTCAGTCGGTCGATCAGTCAGTCAATATTGTAAGTAATATTTCTACCACCAGCAGTATGTTATTAAATTAAGTTTTTATTTCAGAGACAAAATGTTTCCAGCTTTTGGATTTGGTGCAAGAATTCCTCCAGATATGCAGGTATACTACAGGTTACTGTAGACACATGTCTACTTTGGCTATGTGCACAAAAATGTACAGTGTGCTATAACAAAAAGGCTTCAACTGTACATGCATCATGTCTTTTATGAAATTTTGTAGGACTAATCTATTATGCTTTATATGTAGGTTTCCCATGAATTTCCTCTTAATTTTAATGTCAACAATCCATATTGTCAAGGTATGACAGAATTGCTTATTTTTTCTGGTAAAGTATTAAAATATTGTTAATAATCAAAGAAGATTTTTTGCATATTGCAAAGAAGCATATTGGAATAAATATCAAATAATGCACATCCATTAAAGAAATTGTTTCTGCCAGGTATTCAAGGTGTGGTTGCTGAATACCAGAAGGCCATTGGTCAAGTTCAACTTTGTGGTCCAACCAATACAGCACCAATCATCAATCATGTGGCCAAATTTGCTGAACAGGCTGCACATGATAACACTGCATCAGTGAGTACAGTGTTACCATCATCACCCTTAACACCTGTAGTATATGGTGCCACTCTTACCCCCATCATTACCACCTCATTATCATCATCATCATTGATTGTCATCACCCTCATCATGATCATGCACCACCTGACCCTTAACACCTGTTAAGTGTATGGTGCCACTCTTATCACCATCCCCATCATCATTACCACCTCATTATCATCATCACCATTATCATCACTCTCATCATGATCATGCACCACCCTCCACCTCATCACCACAATCACCACCTCCCTATCACCATCTCCATCATCATCACCCCTCCCATCATCACCACTTAATTATCATCATGATTCTTATCAGTATTGTCACCATAATTATCTTGTTCATCATCATATTCATTAACTAACTATATTAATAATATATTATCATTATTTGTTTTCTTTTAGCAATATTTTGTTCTACTGCTGATAACAGATGGTGTTTTGTCGGACATGGCTCTGACAGTTGATGCAATTGTTCGTGCATCTTACTATCCACTGTCAATAATTATCGTGGGAGTTGGTGCGGCAAATTTTAGAGACATGGATACTTTGGATTGTGACACTGGAAGGTAGAAAATGAAAGGGTGGTTGTATTCATACTGGTTTCCAATCAACTTCTAGTCTACTACATGTACATAAATATGAATCTCATTTTTTAAACAATATTAGATTACAGTCAAGAAGTGGTACAGCAGCAAGAGACATTGTGCAGTTTGTCCCATTTCGAGATTTCGCCACTGTAAGTGTTGACCATAAATGATCATTGTTAATTGAATTCAAGTGCTTGATGTTTATATATCATACACGAGGAGGAGTGTTTCATCAGGATATCCAAACACCGAGATGTTTGTTGAAAACCGAGGTGAAGCCGAGGTTTTTGAACAAACTTCGAGGTGTCTGGATTTCCTGATGAAACACACCTCCGGGTGTATGATATAGCATCTCAAACAAATCAGTATTTTAAGAGAAAATCAAGATGAAAGTTTGCTTAATTTATGTAATTTCTTCCTCCGATATCCAAACCACAGACACGGTACTGATTTCCTTTGTGTTTCCTTCATGAATTATTAATGAGTTTGAGATGTATGTTGATCCGGTATTTCGATAATTATCAATATTTATTGCCACATGATTTTGTCAACAGTGAATACAAATTAGGTAGGTACAGCTCAACTGCATCTTGTGGCATTTTTGTTTGAAAGAAAACAAACAAAAAAACAACTTTTTGTTCTTTTATTACACATTGGGATGAATATGGAAGTGCAATTGAGATGTATTTATGTACTGTGGCAACATAAATATTTTTAATGTGTTATTTTCTCTCTTTCAGCAACCTCCATGGGCTCTAGCCCAAGCTGTGCTAGCAGAAGTGCCAAAACAAGTTTCAGAATATTTTTCAATCAAGAAGCTTACTCCAAGCAATTAATGGAAGACCCCAGGCAACTTAGAAATACTTGAAAAAATTTCAATTTCAATTTCAATCTTTTATAAATAAATCATACTGAATTGCCAGAATTAAAACTTAGTGTACTGTTTTAAAGCTAGTTTATATGTATAATATATTAATTAGTTTTTCTTTTTCATAATATTGTCTTGTATGTACAATTGTACTGTGTTGTAAACCACCATTAAGATATCTACAAGGAGTACAAGTACCAACATTTGTATGCTTAGTCGAGAGACCAAGTCAGTATTGATTGTGCTCTTTTTAAGAAGGCAATCTTGTACAAGAGCATTGATTTGATAATTGGTAGCTACGAAAACTACAATGTGAAAAATCTGATGGCTGTGGCCAATGACGTCAAATGAAAGAGGGACGTAGCGTTCTGGTAGCCTGGATGCATTAACAAGGCCAATGATAGGATTCCATAAAATATGAGCATAGTGATGGTGGAGAGGACTAGACTTATTGTAGAATAACCAGAATAGGAGGAAAACTGAGGTAAAAAGATAAGGTATTGAAAATGCACTGAGTCGCAGTAGATTACCAATGCTACGATGATGGTGCCTCGATATACAGCATGCTAAAAAAGACATTATTGCCAGGATAGCAGAAGTATACGCAAAGAAATATGCTATTACTGAATTCAAGACGTGAGGTGGGGAACTGTATGTTAAGAATGCGATTGAAGAACTACAACTGTAAATACTAATTCCCATGTAGTCGAGGTAGAAGACTAGATGTCGTATTTTCGGATCCATTGAACAAAAGATATGTGCAAGGGAGCTGAGGAGGGGATATGTGCATGTGCCAATGGCTAAACATAGTAAAGGCCAGTAGTATGCATCTGTAATAAATGGTAGGTTTAGTGCGTAGAATTTCCACATGAAATAACCAAACACAAGAAAGTGGGTCCAGAAATTGAAAGTTTCATTGTGCCATTCAAACACACTCCAGGTACTCTCAAGAGCAGTGAGTCCAGGAGGCCGATACTGTACACTTAATGCATACGTATTTTCATTTTTTAAATCTCACTGTTATAAAAAAAGTCCACAATGTCAAAGAACTGAAGAATTGCATTCTCCAAAAAAAGTGTGGTGCAAACATGCAAACAAAAAAAGTCCACAATGTCAAAGAATGAAGAATTGTATTCTCAAACAAGCATCCCATGTAATGTGAGATTTTTTTAAATTTTTCACCACATTCTCACAACACAAACCTATAACTCAGACAAAGTCGAATAAACGGCTTAAAAGTATTCTACCTTTGTAAAAATAATATATTTTCAAACTTCTTATAATTTCAATTTGAAATAAAACAATTTGGCCACTAAAAATTTGTCTTAATTCATTTTGTTTACAAAATGAAACTTGCAGAAAGTGAGTAGTCTGACCATGAAAGACCAAATGAATATATAGATATAGATATAGATATATATACATGTAGATCAGTCTAGATATAGATATATATATATATATATATATATATATATATATATATATATATATATATATATATATATATATAGATAGATAGATAGATAGATAGATAGATAGATAGATAGATAGATAGATAGATAGATAGATAGATAGATAGATAGATAGATAGATAGATAGATAGATAGATAGATAGATAGATAGATAGATAGATATAGATATAGATATAGATATAGATAGATAGATAGATAGATAGATAGATATATATAGATATAGATATAGATATAGATATAGATATAGAGATATAGAGATATATAGATATATAGATATAGACAGGGGCGGATTTGGGGATAGTGGATTGGGTGGCTAGCCACCCCCCTTGGTCTAGAAAAAATTATTAAAAGATGCTAAATATAATTGTTGCAGGTCTAACAGCTCTAGTTGACCGTGAAGTTGCAGTTTTCATTTGTTGTTTATTAAGTGTTTACATAAATATTTTATACTGTAAGTACATGTAACCCAAAAATATAACCTTTTTTCTATACTGCGGAGTGCTCAAACGTGCCCTCAAATGGCTCTCAAATTCCTGGAAATGCCATTTCAGAGACCCAAGAAATTAAAAATTTCCGGGGGACCTAGAAGGGTTGGCTTCGTCCTAGGACACCCCCTTTCAACAATCCTAGATCCGCCCCTGATAGATATATATGTAATATTTATAAACCGAGTGTTTTAGAGCCGATAAAGCCCGTAACTGCAAGGTTTTTAAATGGCTTCTAAAAATAATCACTTCATACGTTCATTGGCGTAGTAATTTTGAAAATTAAGCTTGATATGCAAATTAAACATTTTGACGTCACATGTGCATAAATCTCAGCCGTTAAAAACCAGCGAGAAACTTAGAGCGAGTCTATATCACATTATATAGATCCGATACGCTCATGATTTTTCTTTGTGTTTTCCTCATGAATTATTAATGAATTTTAGAAATATATATATATATATATATGTATATATATATATATATATATTGGTTGTTGCAATCAATCTCCTGAGATTTAGAGGACAAAAAGTAGACACAGCGGCCAATGATGTTGGTTCGTACTAGCCTTTGGCCACGGTAGCTACCTAAAGGCTTTCTTATATTCGCTATTTAATTCGCAAAAAGACCAACTAATAAAGCTCAAATAAATGTTATATGTATTATACTATATCAAACATTAATTTTCTTTCTTTCCTTCAAAATTAATGAAAAGACGCGGCACAGAACAACAGTTTAAATCTCCGATTCTCCGGGCACGCCGCAGGCTGCGATCAGAAGAATCAATGAATCACGTGACCGGACGTCACGAGTCACGTGGGAACGATCATTGACCGAACGAAAATCGATTAACTCCGAAGATTTTAGGTCATTTTACGTCGTATTATGTCGTTTTAGATTCGTTTTAGATCTAACCTGAATGTCAGGCCTTTATTTGTTCCCTCGCGGGCAGAGGTGCGGGCGAGCGAGAAGGCGAGAAAAACAAAGGCCTGAGGAAACACTTAACAAAACTGTCTTCCGCCCACTTTGCTATTTTTAAACATGAACGAGTATGATTGATATGAGTTGTCAAAAGAACAAAGCGTATGTTTTGATTTCATCCCACAGAAATATATAGTCTTTGATGTCTTTCTCCGCGTCTGGTTTTAGTCCATACTAGTCTAGGTAGACAATAAATACACGAGCTCGAATTGAAGGCGTTTGTCCATGGTATCTAGACCCGATCTAGAGAAGATTACAAAGCGGTTTCGAAAAGTCCTTCTATGGTTTGATTTCCGACATAATAAATGATTAAATGAATGAATTGGTCACAGAATCGTACACGATAAACACATTCGAGAAATGGCGATGACCTTGTCACGGTGCACCGTGAAGGTGCACCTTTGGGCAAGTTGTTTATCTGAATGAACCAATCAAAATCCTAACTTCAATTAGTCAGCCAATCAGAGCTCCCGTCCATGAGATGGACGGATTCCCCACAGTTTTGTTAAGAGTTTCCTCAGGCCTTTGTTTTTCTCGCCTTCTCGCTCGCCCGCACCTCTGCCCGCGCTGCCGGGTTTAGCGGAAGGCGGGAACAAATTAAGGCCTGACATTCAGGTTATGACGAATGTTATTCCAGGCACGTGAGTGTACTAGTTTAGGTTGCGGCAATTCAGTTTTTTTAAAATCAACCATCTTTCTGTTTCGTTTTCGCTATTATTACCATCAATTACATTATGGATTGTGTTTCGCGAGTTCAACTCCACGTTTCATGTGAAGGATTGTTGGACAAAGATGTTCTTTCTAAATCAGATCCTATTTGTTCCATGTCTGTCTGGGAAAGTGGTTCGAATCGATGGAGAGAAGTAAGTAATTTGTTATTAAAAGTATCAATTATACATATAAAGCGTATTAATGTGATGATTTTCTGTAGAACTGTTTATAGTTTTAAGTTTTCTACTAAAGTTGAATATATATAAACAAGTATATAAACGATGTGTATACAGTATATTTAGAGACTTAATTATTATAAGGTATTTAAGCAAATGCACAGTAATGCTGGATTAAAGTGAGGACTGTATAATTTTGGGATGAAGAATGTTAAAATAAACATTTTGAAACTTGATTTCGTGAAGGAATGCATGGCTGAAAATAATAATGATTTCAATTTTGCAAAAAAATGCAATAAATATTGGTTGTACTTGAGCAATCTAGAGATAAGGGTCCATATATGGAAGTGTGTTAAGTACAGTTATTATACATGTCAATGATACAATATTTATGTAAAATACTCCAAGTTTGAAGTCATACAGACCATAGAGTGCTCAATACTGAGGCAGAGCAGAATAGTAAAACAAAAGACAAACTTGAGTTACTTCATTTAAACTTAAATTCACCACATATCTCTCTCTATATATATATACTGTTTACTCGGTCTGTACAGGAAAATACCAGACCTCAGTCTTTTTTGTACGAACCTCGCCTGCAGCTCGGTCCGTACTGTCGAGATGTTGGTCTGATATTTTCCCGTACAGACCTCGTTCTCGGTTAATAATCTCTTAATATTGCAAATGGCAGTAATGTAGAAGGTTGCTGGTTCAGTTTTTGTCTAGCTTAAATACTCCCAAATATTTTATGAGTATTCAAGCTTGGATAGACTGCAGCTACAGTACCTTTTACTGGTTTACTATAATAATAATAATTTCATATTTAGGTTGGTCGGACTGAAAAGATAAAGAATAATTTAAATCCAAAGTTTACAAAGTCAATGGATATTGACTATCATTTTGAGAATGTTCAGAAATTGCAATTTTTGATCTTTGATATTGATAATGAAACCAGTCGACTGGATGACGATGATTTCCTGGGACAGATGCAGTGTAATCTTGGGCAGGTAAAATGTACTATTTTAAACTAGTACTGTAAGCTACCAATTTATAAACTATATTGCATGTAAAATAAATTAACCTACAGTATGTACCAATTCAATATCAATCATGCCATTTATTGCTTAAAAATATTTATAGTGTTTTGACTAAATAATTTACTATTATTTGTCTTGTTTTGTAGATTGTTTCCAATGCACGCTATACCCAACCATTAAAATTAAATAATGGTCAAACTCATGGCAAAATAACTGTATGTTATTATTCAAATAATATTGTAAATTCAGATTGTCAAATGTACTGTCCACTTCGCAAACATTTATATCAGATGTGACAAAATGTGTTTCATTATAAAATTTGTAGAAAACTTTCTTATAGTCACTACAGCAATGCTTGACTAATAATTATTATTTCCATAGGTTTCAGCTGAAGAAATTTCAAAAAGTAACGATGTAGTAACCTTAACAATGAGAGCTCAGAAACTGGATAAAAAGGTTTAAAATATAAAAATATCTCTGGAAATATGTGAAGAATTTTGTTGAAGAAGCAATACGAGTTCATTTTGCTGAAGATACATATAATTATTTTCTGCTTTAGGATTTTCTTGGCAAATCTGATCCTTATTTGTTAATATCACGATCTCTTCCAGATGGTAGTTTTACTGTTGTGCACAAAACAAAGGTTTGTTATAATATTACACCAATTTCCAGATCTTTTTCTGATGGGATATGACCCATGTGTAGAGATACAGGTGACAATATAAATGCTCTGCCTTAGGAAAAATATTTTGAATTTTGTACATTCTCTTTTAATAGTTAACCAATCTTAACTTAAAGCATTCTAAAAGTGTCAGAACTTTGTCTTTTTATAGGTGATAAAAAATACATTAGATCCTGCATGGCAGCCATTTGAACTTACTGTAAACACCCTTTGCAACGGAGATTATAACAGACCAATTAAAGTAAGCTGCAAGCATTGAATCTGGTTTATGTATAGAAATTGTACCTGTACTGTTTTGTACTATACTGTATATACTGTACTGTGCCATGTTCTGTACTGTATATATAATATTAGTATATACTGTAAGTGTACTGTACTGTGCTGTACTGCAATGTACTGTCAGTACTCTACTGTACTATATATACTGTACAATGTTCTGGTATTATATTCTTGTCCTTAATTTATATTAATAGTTTGACTGCTATGATTGGGATAGTGATACTGAAGATGATTTAATAGGTTCATTTACAACAACTTTTCAAGAAATGCTAAGAGCTAATGAGAGAGAGGTGAGCAACTTTGAATATACAGTATATAAGATCACAAGGGTTTCCTTCTTTCCAACTCTCTTTTTTTAACTAAATTAATACTACATGTAGCTGGTTTTATGATTCAGGTATCCTGGCCTTGTATTAACCCTAAAAAGCAGCAAAAGAAGAAGAATTATAGCAATTCTGGAGTAGTTTATCTTAGTAGCTGCAAGGTAGTATCTTTATACTATGGTTTAGGGAAATAAAACCAAGCCTTATATTGATAATGTTGTTTTTCTGTGTCCAATTGCAGCTAATCAAGGTTTACACATTTTTGGACTACATCATGGGTGGTTGTCAAATCAATTTTACAGTACGTTGAAACAAATAGTAGCTAGACTAATCTATTGAGTCCTATATTATAAATCCACTGTGTGGTCAAAAGCCTTAAATGATTGAAAGAGACTGAGTCATTTCAAAGAAGACTTTAGTGTTGTTTTTACCATTCAATAGGGACATTTACTGACTAATCTCTTCTCAGGTTGGTGTTGACTTTACAGCTTCGAATGGTTATCCAACTCAGCCAACATCTCTTCATTATTTTAATCCATATCAACCAAATGAATATGTCAAGGCATTAACTTCAGTTGGAGAAATCTGCCAGGATTATGATACGTAAGTACAGACTTGTCAGTCAGTTGGTCGGTCGATCAGTCAGTCAATATTGTAAGTAGTATTTCTACCACCAACAGTATGTTATTAAATTATGTTTTTATTTCAGAGACAAAATGTTTCCAGCTTTTGGATTTGGTGCAAGAATTCCTCCAGATATGCAGGTATACTACAGGTTACTGTAGACACATGTCTGCTTTGGCTATATGTACAAAAATGTTGAGTACAGTGCACTATAACAAAAAGGCTTCAACTGTACATGCATACGGGTCTTTTATGAAATTTTGTAGGACTAATCTATTATGTTTTATATGTAGGTTTCCCATGAATTTCCTCTTAATTTTAATGTCAACAATCCATATTGTCAAGGTATGACAGAATTGCTTATTTTTTCTGGTAAAGTATTAAAATATTGTTAATAATCAAAGAAGATTTATTGGAGACAAATCTCAAATAATGCATATATATCTGTTAAAGAAATTGTTTCTGCCAGGTATTCAAGGTGTGGTTGCTGAATACCAGAAGGCCATTGGTCAAGTTCAACTTTATGGTCCAACCAATACAGCACCAATCATCAATCATGTGGCCAAATTTGCTGAACAGGCTGCACATGATAACACTGCATCAGTGAGTACAGTGTTACCATCATCACCCTTAACACCTGTAGTGTATGGTGCCACTCTTACCCCTATCCCCATCATTACCACCTCATTATCATCATTGATCGTCATCACCCTCATCATGATCATGCACCACCTTTAACACCTGTTAAGTGTACATGTATGGTGCCACTCTTATCACCATCCCCATCATCATTACCACCTCATTATCATCATCCTCATGATCATGCACCACCCTCCACCTCCCTTTCACCATCTCCATCATCACCACCCCTCCCATCATCACCACTTAATTATCATCATTCTTATCAGTATTGTCACCATAATTATCTTGTTCATCATCATATTCATTAACTAACTATATTAATAATATATTATTATCATTTGTTTTCTTTTAGCAATATTTTGTTCTACTGCTGATAACAGATGGTGTTTTGTCGGACATGGCTCTGACAGTTGATGCAATTGTTCGTGCATCTTACTATCCACTGTCAATAATTATTGTGGGAGTTGGTGCTGCAAATTTTAGAGACATGGATACTTTGGATTGTGACACTGGAAGGTAGAAAATGAAAGGGTGGTTGTATTCATACTGGTTTCCAATCTGAACTTCTAGTCTACTACATGTACATAAATATGAATCTCATTTTTTAAACAATATTAGATTACAGTCAAGAAGTGGTACAGCAGCAAGAGACATTGTGCAGTTTGTCCCATTTCGAGATTTTGCCACAGTAAGTGTTGACCATAAATGATCATTGTTAATTGAATTCAAGTGCTTGATGTTTATATATCATACACGAGGAGGAGTGTTTCATCAGGATATCCAAACACCAAGATGTTTGTTGAAAACCGAGGTGAAGCCGAGGTTTTTGAACAAACTTCGAGGTGTTTGGATTTCCTGATGAAACACTCCTCCGAGTGTATGATATAGCATCTCAAACAAATCAGTATTTTAAGAGAAAATCAAGACGAAAGTTTGCTTAATAATTTATGTAATTTCTTCCTCCGATATCCAAACCACAGACACGGTACTGATTTCCTTTGTGCTTTCGTCATGAATTATTAATGCATTTGAGATATATGTTGATCCGGTATTTTGATAATTATCAATATTTATTGCCACATGATTTTGTCAACAGTGAATACAAATTAGGTAGGTATAGCTCAACTGCATCTTGTGGCATTTTTGTTTGAAAGAAAACAAACAAAAAAAACAACTTTTTGTTCTTTTATTACACATTGGGATGAATATGGAAGTGCAATTGACATGTATTTATGTACTGTAGCAACATAATTTTTAATGTGTTATTTTCTCTCTTTCAGCAACCTCCATGGGCTCTAGCCCAAGCTGTTCTAGCAGAAGTGCCAAAACAAGTTTCAGAATATTTTTCAATCAAGAAGCTTACCCCAAGCAATGGAAGACCCCAGGCAACTTAGAAATACTTTGAATTAATAATCTCTAGCTGCAGGTAGTAATTATAATTATACACAACAAATTTTGGTAACTGATGCATATTTGCTATTTAAACATTAATAATTTTATCCCACTACTGTGTAAAGTGTGTGCAACCTTTACACTTAATTTTTTGTAATTAATGCATGTTGCACTTTGCTTTTTATGCACACGTCATGCCTTTTGAAATGAGTTGAAATGCTAAGATGTTTCAGGAAGTTGTTCTTGAGTTATATACTGAAGATACTGTTATGTAACTGTTGGTACACTACAGAAGGTGTTCAAATGAAGCCAAGTCTTACATGTACTGTGTTATAAAATTTATTAAAAATATTTTGGTAAAGCTTCACTAAAATATCTTTAACAGAATTATCTGGTATTGGAGTGAAATTATATGTTTTGGTGAGTAAATTAAATAAATAAAAAGGAAGCAATGTAATTTATTTACATGTAATAGCTTTTGGACTGACCACAAATCATGAAAGTCAAATAATTTATAAATAAATCATACTGAATTGCCAGAATTAAAACTTTATATGTATATTAATATATTAATTAGTTTTTCTTTTTCATAATATTGTCTTGTTTGTACAATTGTACTGTGTTGTAAACCACCATTAAGATATCTACAAGGAGTACAAGTACCAACATTTGTATGCTTAGTCGAGAGACCAAGTCAGTATTGATTGTGCTCTTTTTAAGAAGGCAATCTTGTACAAGAGCATTGATTTGATAATTGGTAGCTACGAAAACTACAATGTGAAAAATCTGATGGC
Source organism: Paragorgia papillata (assembly GCA_035771165.1). Lineage (NCBI taxonomy): Eukaryota > Metazoa > Cnidaria > Anthozoa > Scleralcyonacea > Coralliidae > Paragorgia > Paragorgia papillata. The sequence goes on along the minus strand of JAWNZC010000114.1, from coordinate 2,104,358 downwards.
TCTGGCCAATGACATCAAATGAAAGAGGGACGTACCGTTCTGGTAGCCGGGATGCATTAACAAGGCCACTGACAGGATTCCATAAAATATGAGCATAGTGATGGTGGAGAGGGCTAGACTTATTGTAGAATAACCAGAATAGGAGGAAAACTGAGGTAAAAAGATAAGGTATTGAAAATGCACTGAGTCGCAGTAGATTACCAATGCTACGATGATGGTGCCTCGATATACAGCATGCTAAAAAAGACATTATTGCCAGGATAGCAGAAGTATATGCAAAGAAATATGCTATTATTGAATTCAAGACGTGAGGTGGGGAACTGTATGTTAAGAATGCGATTGAAGAACTACAACTGTAAATACTAATTCCCATGTAGTCGAGGTAGAAGACTAGATGTCGTATTTTTGGATCCATTGAACAAAAGATATGTGCAAGGGAGCTGAGGAGGGGATATGTGCATGTGCCAATGGCTGAACATAGTAAAGGCCAGTAGTATGCATCTGTAATAAATGGTAGGTTTAGTGCGTAGAATTTCCACATGAAATAACCAAACACAAGAAAGTGGGTCCAGAAATTGAAAGTTTCATTGTGCCATTCAAACACACTCCAGATACTCTCAAGAGCAGTGAGTCCAGGAGGCCGATACGCAGAGAGAATCAACTTGTCTTGGTAATCAACTGGCACCTAAATATTGACAGGAAAGTGACTTTATTTATTGAGCGTAAAATCCACATTATCCATGATATTTTGTGACCTAGCTGTTTAGTATTGCTAATTGTACTGTACTTGTTATACCGTGGGCTGGAGTAGTGAACTGTTTAGTGTTATATATATTAATATATATGTATACCATTAACCATATATAATTATTACCTCATCCCTTGATAATAATGTCATTTTTTCTCCCTTGAGAACCTTAGGCAAAGTTTATTTCATTTAATCTGTGTTTAATATCTGAAAATAAATCGCAAAATTTGGTAAACAAATCAGTTTGAAAGCTTTATATCTGTATAAACAATCTGCTGAGCCAATATAAGCTTAATTACTATATACATTATTCAAGGTGTACCCCATATTATAATATTTTTTATATCTACACAATATTTAAAACATATAACCCTGAAATCAAAACAAAATTATTAAAAAAAGCCAAAAATCTATCGCTTGAACCAAAAAGTGATAAAAGAATGTACGATTTACTAAACTAATATACCCTGGTAGGAAAAGTACGTTTTTTTATATTTAATATATTTAAATGTTGACTTGTGATTAATATTTTCAAGGGAATATTAAGTCTTCCTATACAATATTTTAATTTTTATTTACCTGGTATAAAACTAGTTAGAATTGAGTAGTTTGTGCAGTGAAAATCTTGCGGTAGTTGCTAGAGGAGTTCATTGAAGTGTGCCCAAGGACCAGCTGTCAAAAACTTCTTCAACCAAAACATTGATAAATTTTTTAAAGTGTCTCGAGTGTTTCCCGCGTTGTACACGTGCCTTTTCGCGCTCATATATACCCCCGAAGATGACGCGTACAATCGTCGGGCTCTGCTCGGTTTTATGTTTCTACTTCGGTTTATAATTGATTTTACATTATATTTGTAACCCTAGTTTTCAATTTTTGTTTTTAAAATATAATAATTATCTTGGAAAGACTTACTGGCTTTTGGAAATGGTAAATAACTAATTTTATAAGACTATGAAAGTTTGGGGCAAATTTCGGAATATGTCGTATCGCCATTACGAGGTTCTTCCGAGGGGAGTTTGAGCGATGTTTTGTATTTTTGGCTGTCAAATATTTTCCCGCTCTGAACAGTGAGAAGGTGAAAATCGTCGGCTGTAAAAAGTCGTCAGTTTTATGGATATTTCGTTAATTTCTCCGCTTTAGAGCAGGAGAAAGCTTTCTTTGTGAAAGAAGCTTCAAAGCTTATGCTGCAATTATCGTGGTAAACTTGTAAAAGTCTTAAAAATATATAATTTGGCAAGTGCCAAGTTGCTCTGTGAACTATAAACAGAGTACAGCAAAGAGAGCAAATCATTCTCGTCATTTCTGGCACTGTCTCAAGCAAGAAGTGATTGTTTGAGCAATGTTTGGTTGTATAGTGTCGGGTCGTTTGGTAAGTTGAAACCTAAAAAAACTAACTTGGTAAACATTTTACCTACTTCATACTTGAGGCCAAGGACCAAGGTGAGGCCTGTGTAAGGGGGGGGTAAGCTACATGAAAGGTGCACGGCCCAACACAAAAATTAATAACCAAATGAAATGGAAGGATTATTATATATATATATTTATAAAATAGGTTGCATCTTACGCACACTGTGATTGGTGAATTACCATGTTTATATTTATCAGGCTATGCAAACATGGTTGTGATGTCACGGCAATTTTCTTAGTCTTATTTCATAAAAGAAATAGAAAATGGATGCTCTGTGTTTATATAACCTGATGCAAACACTCGAGTGAGTTTGGGAGAATTTGGAAGTACATAATTATGTATACACTCGCCTATAGCTAGTTGGGTTCACATAAACTTTTGAATTCTCCCAACTTACTCTCATATTTGCATTATACTTAATTAAAGTTTACCAACTGTAACTTGGGTTCATGTTTGATATCTTTCTTTCCAAGATACAAACAGAGTTTCAACAAGTTTCTGAAAATCATTTTGTCTTCAATTTGGCTGCTCCAGACACACTTCATCATGTTGTTGTGTTTTTACTGGGCACAGTACCATTTCCTGAAGGTATGGGTGGTGCTGTGTATTTCTCCTGGCCTGGTCCTGAACCATCGTGGCAGCTCTTGGGATATATTTCAAATCAGAAGCCTAGTGCTATATTTAAGGTGTCGCAGGTATGATTAAATGAGGTTAAATCTTGCAGTAAAACAGTTGGAGTTAAGTTTTTACACAATACACAGTGAGTAGAATAGAGTAGGGTAGAGTACAGTACAGCATGGCATAGCACAGTACAGTACAATAAGTACAGTACAATATATAGTATAGTGTTCAGTACAGTATACAGTACAGTACTGTACACAGTATACAGTACAGTATACAGTACAATAATAGTATACAGTACACTACCGTACAGTACACAGTATACTATACAGTACACTATACAGTACCATATACAGTACAATAATAGTATACAATACAGTACACTATACAGTACAGTACACAGTATAGTATAGTATACAGTACAGTATACAGTACACTATACAGTACCGTATACAGTACAATAATAGTATACAATACAGTACACTATACAGTACACAGTATATTATACAGTACAGGATACAGTACAGTGTACAGTATTACAGTACTGTCAGTACACTATACAGTACAGTACACAGTATAGTATACAGTACAGTACACAGTATAGTATACAGTATAGTACACATAGTATACAGTACAGTACACAGTACAGTATACAGTACAGTATACAGTTATAAATGGTCTAAGTAATTATCCTGGATTGCTGAGGAATTTTGTAGAGAAGATTGTGATAAAAATAGGTGCACATTGTGTGCACAAAACAACAACAACACTATTGCAATAGTATTACTATAGTGTCACAATAATACTATTAATAATATTGCAGTTATGCAGTTATTGCAATAGTATCACAATAGTATTTTCAACTATTGCCATGCCATTGTAATAGTTCAAATGACTTCCATTGTCCCCCTTAATAAGTTTCCAATTATTTTAAATTAACTGTAGTTACATAAAGCATCTGAAACAAATCCATTTGGTAGTAACATCTTGAGATCAGATCACAGTATGGCTCAAATTGGGATCTCGGTTGAACCATTAAACCAACTGACTCAACAAACACCAGCTCTCAACACTCTCCCATCAACCCTTAACTCGCGTGTTGAATTCACAATGAAAATGCTTGAAAACTTTGTAAACTTTTCGTCTTCTTTTGGCCTTCAACAATCTCAAATGACACCTAATCCTCAAGAGACTTATGTTCCAATGAGTATTGTACAACAATGGTTTGAGAACTTTAAAAGAAAGATTACTAATGATCCAGAATTCTGGAGAAAATGACTGGATTTAGAATAAATAATGGACCCAAATAAATTCAAAATAAGTTAAGTAGGAATTAATTTAGGGTGTTTTTTTTTTCAAAAGGGGCATTGAGCCGGCAAAAGGCCCAGGTTGGAGTATTCAAAATGTTAATTTTCTTACAATGTGAAAAAGTATAATGCTGTCTACGCAGTGTTTTGGATAGAGCAAAGTGAAAAATTGCTGAGATTAGTTTTGATAGTTTTGAGTGGAACCCTTTTTACATTTTACTCTGATGAGGGGCTCTACTTGAAACGTCAGTATTTCGTTATTAAAACTAATCTCGGCAGTTTACGGCGTCTTGTCACTTTGCTCTATCCAAAACACTGCCTACGCAACGCTCTACGTTTTTTAAGGCCTGTCCAAACGCTTTTAATTAGACGGAAATGCGGGTTCTAAAGCTCGAGAATTTGAGGATTTGACCTATAGCCTGCTAATACAGACTCTTCACAACGCGTCCATTTTCCCAGGGCGCGATGTGAAGAGTCTGTATTAGCAGGCTAGATTTGACCGTAACTTTTCTGCCCCGTTAAAGGAAAAATAAGGTTGACTTCTCAATATTTACAAATGTAAAAGTCAGGCTAATAATTACTGTTTTTAGAAAATACTTTTGAAAATATTAATTATATATTGTAAAATATGCATGTAGTGTCTAGGTAATATATATATTTTTTAACCTACATGGAGCATTAAGTTGACTTCATCCTTAGCTTGATTTGCGCTGAAGCGCCCCAATTGCAGAGGTGCCGCGTAAAGGAAGAATTTGGTCGATCCCAAGGTAATTGAAACACTCAAACTTAGTCATTCGTAACTAGGGCAAAAATGAAGCTAAGATGGCTGACTTTGTACGTCTATTTCCGTCTCGTATAGCGGTCTTCTCATTGTCAAATCAGTGATCTCTTTATTATGGATAACTAGAACTCGAACTTCCGGTCATTGGTATAAACAAAAAGTGAAGCCAATATGGCTAACTTTGTACGTTTTGTACTTTTAAGGCTGATTTCCAGTCCTCGCACGAAGCAACGTGCCTCGACATTATGAAACGGGTCTACAACAGCACAACAACAATCATTTTATGTTCCTTCAAATGGAAAGTAATGCAAATATACAATTAATTGCAAGTTATGACCGGTCAAAATGACCGGCGTTATACAAATTTGACCGGTCACATTAAAAATTTGGCCGGTCATTGACCGGTGACCGGCCGTTATTTTGAGCCCTGGATTTTCTCTTAAAATACTGATTTGTTTGAGATGCTATATCAAACACTCGGAAGAGTGCTTCATCAGGATATCCAAACACCTCGAAGTTTGTCCTGAAAACTCGGCTATATATTCATCAGTCTTGAAACCCCGCAACGAGCTGCGTGTGGTGGAAATACAGTGGAAACCGTGCGAGTAATCGCAGCGAGCTGCTTCGTGCGAGGACTGGAGATCCGCCTTTTCACGGTCTACTCAGTGTTAAAAGTAGCGTGCTGCGTAAGCAGTGTTGAAACAACAATCGAAATATAGTAAGGTTAGATATACTGCTGAAACAGAGAACGTAGGAGTCTAACGTTTCGAGCGAAGGCCCTTGGTCTGAGAGAACGGGCCTTCGCTCGAAACGTTTACTCAGTGTTACTACTCAAATCAGTAGAGCGAGGCATGGATGATTTTTTTATCGCTTCCGAAGTGTCAGTTTTATTAACCGCGGATCAATATTAAAGCAATCACGAGGTGTATTCTCATGTACCACGTGATAAACATCCATTGAATCCCATTGTTAACTCCTAAACAAGCTATCACGTGGTACATAAGAATACACCTCGTGATTGCTTTGAAATTGATCTGCGGTTAACGAAACTGTCGCTTCGGAAGCGATGAAAACATCGTCTATGTCTCGCTCTACTGATTTGAGTAGTAACTCTGATCTCTAAATCAATAACTACAACACTAATTTTCAGTCAATGGCAGGCAAACCCCCTAGGTCAATCTTTGACTTCTGATTGGACGACAAAAGTTTAATCTACACCAATCACATCGCGTATCAAAGAACAGAAAATTCCGAGGAAATTTTCTGGCCGTTTTTTTTTTGTCAGTTAGTATTGTCATATCGTCATTGCAATGAAGTTTGATTATTAATACTTGTGTTTATATATTCTCACGGTTATTACATCCCAACAGAACAACTCAACATATTGCACAAAGAAAAGATTATAAATATACGAATGAATTTAAAAGGATTATGACAAAACTTTATAACATAATCCCGAGCTTTGGATTTTTTGGACCATCTTAATTATAGAAGAAGAAAAAAATTACTTTTCGTTGAACGGAAAAGAGTGAGTAAGCATTCTGAATATTTCAACGGGAATAATCAATTCACGATTTAGTCATTTTGGCGGATTGGTATACGAAATGATCACTACTTGATTAAGAAGGTATTTTTGAACCAGTATATCCGGATGCCGGTCATCTTTTTGGTCAAAGACCTGCGGCAAATTATATTTTAATATATGATTACGTTTCCTCTGTGTCTTTTGATAAAGTTTTAAAAACGAAAATTTCTTAGTAATTTTTTTGTTTCTATATCGCTAACCGTGTTGTTTGTTGATGAGTGTGTGTGTAGTTTGTTTTTTTTTGCATACAGGTTTCGTTCGGTTACTCTCACGGGAGATTTTCCACGGTGATTGTCACGCAGGTTTTGGAGTGGAAGTTTCGGTGAATTTCTTCGGCGCGTTTTTGTGGATTGTTTATCAGTCAAAATCCAACAGTAGGGGAGGGACTTCCAGCATGACACGTAATGTTTTGAATTTAGTGTTGTAATTATTCATATCAGGCTTTTGTATTATATTATGTGATGCGACGGCGACTTCTATTTAACAGCTTTCTATAGCAGGTGCAGGAAGGGTCGGGATAGCCAACGCACTGTCTGCTCTTGAAGTAAACTAAAATCCTAAAAGACAAAACAAAAATTTCTTACTTCGGTTATAAAATGGGGAAAATCCGAATAGGATAAAAAAAATGGTTTATTCGACCAAGAGTTGCTAGCCGAGCGGTTTCTATTATAATGGCGGAAAGAAGTGCTCGCTCAGACCGCGGGTTGGAAAATGGGAGACTTCGCTCAGCAACTGAGGCGCTTACGAGGAGGTCTGGAAGAGCTGCTCTTTGCGGTGATAGTTCTGTTGGTTCACACAAGAAACACAACAACGCTTTATTCTGCCTGAGAATTAATAATCCTTTGCGAAAATACTCGGCACGTCTCGTGAATTCCAAGTATCCTTTGAAATGATATTATAAATTATCAGCTTTTACATATTCTATATCTTTATATATTTTATATATTCTGTGTTTTGCTTTTTATTATGAGTAAATCTCCATTTCGGGGGAGAGATCTTTGTTCGTAGTGCTCCGTCTGTTTGTTGTGTATTTCTTAAAGTTGACAGAAAAACAGCTTGTAATATTAGCAACTTATGCTCAGCATGACACTAAATTAACGGACTCTTTCTGAAGTTTTGCTTTACCGTTTCCTTCTGGTCCATTTCTGTAATTACATTTAGAATGTGACCGCCGTACACATAACGTTTCTTTTTTTCTTGTGCTTTTATTTTCGCTAATAAATTATTCGATTTTCTCGCCGCTTCTCTAACATTGTTTATTCAGACGAGCTCGATGGAAAGAATGGAGATTTTGTGTTTAGTTTTTGTCCTTTATACTCAGTATCCTTATACTCTTTCGACTTACTGTCCTACATGCTATAGCTTTTTTTATATCTTTAATTTTGGTGTCCCAATCCTTAGTTTTGGGGCTTTTTTATTTTGATTACTCGTTTGACTAAATGTCAACTGTTCACACAACCTTATTCAACCGAAGATCAATCCATAAATACCCATTGTTTTGTTTTATTAGCTTTGCTGTGTGATATATTCTGAAAATGATATCTCAAACCCTGCTCTTTGTCCAGAAATAGATCTTTAGAGAATCCCAAGCGATTATTTTAAAGCGCGATCGTGAAAATTTCCCTCGTCCTATATGTATATACACAAAGCAACTACTTATTATTGAATACTAAACCGTTTCTAGATACATTACGTCACTAGGGACTTTAAGATTCAGACAACGGACTACGGCCACGGTAGAAAGTTTAACAGTGGTATTAAAATTGTGGTGTATTTATACATTCAAATTTCAAGATACACAATCGCACGGACTCGTTTTGTTCTTAAACTCTTGAAGAAAAACACTTGTTAAATCTATGTTAGTCGCGAGAATAAAGCTAAGCTTTTCTAAGGCTTCTGTAGTGACTCAATGACTAGTGTATGCTTTTTCTACGTTGTCAACAGAGCCATGACGGCGTAAAGAGTACTACTATTGGGACCGTCATTCGCAAAATATCTTTGTATTTGACATAAAATTCTATCGTTCAAACACGTTGCCGTAGTCGTGTATAGTCGTTGTGTTTTCTTGGACCCCGTTTACACTAGAGCAAAAGTATCCGGATTCACATTGTTTTTCATCCTCATGCATGGGAATAAAAAACATTGTTTTTCATCCTCATGCATGGGAATAAAAAACAATGTGAATCCGGAAACTTTTGCTCTAGTGTAAACGGGGTCTCAAAGTCACTACTATATAGGAGAGCTGTATACACATTATTAAAACAATTCATTCCCTTCACGTCTTTCTATGGCCGAAATTACATTTCTTTATTTAAACAGTTACTGCTATATAGATATAGATATTTTAAACTACTTGCGCTAATTCCGAACGTCTTCGATTTTTCTTTTAAAGGCTTATATATTTAATTTCTGGTATTGTCGTTGATGTATTTTTGTTTGGCAGGACAGGTGTCGGCGTATAAGCCTTTTGTATATTTAGATTTAGTAATATGATAAGCTACTCTTGTACTTATCAGCGAAAAACCTAGAACACACACTGGTCGAAAGTTGTGTTTTTTTATTGTATAGTTGTTTTCTATTCTTTATATAGTCGAGAATCTTCCATCTATCATCTTTGTAGATACGAGAATATTTAAAAAAAAGTGATAGATTTAGCCCACGGAGTGAACTGACAATTAAAGAGAAATATAATAAAAACAATCGAACGATAAATAACTAAACTTGGAGATATTACTGAATAACTTTATTAAAAACATCACTCCGAAGGACAACTGTTCCTTTTTTTTTTAAGTTTTGCTTGTAGCTTAGTTTTGATGAGTTAAGATTACAATTGTTTTATATATATAATATAACAAATATTATAATAATAAAATATAATATCGTGTTCATATTAAAATAGTAATAAAATACTACCGTTCCGGTTTGAGCGTGGACACGCGTAATTTGACGACACACCTTTCACGCGGGAAACTAAGATGTTGCTAAGCGGAAACTGCGAAGTTACTAAGGCCAAACGGCATTGTTTCTTCGCGAAAGCATCGCGTTGTGGGGTTTGTCAGCGAAATGGCCGATCGGAAAAGAACTGTGAAGTTCTTAGCTTCACTTGACGAAAATTTAATTGTGTATAAAGATGAGTTATAAACATGACAACATTTGCTTTGAAAATTTGGCGCTCGTTTCAAATTGAAACAATACCGTTTGGCCTTAGTAACGTTACAGTTTCCCCTTCGGTTTTTGCCAGAAAGTTTGAGTTGCTGGAGTTTAAATCTAGCTCAAGTTAATATATTTCTGTTGATTTCAGCAGTCTTAGATAATTATGAGTTTTTCTCTCTCTTTAATTCCCTGAATAACAGTGTTTTAATTGAAGAAATATTAGTAAAAACTATACTAGTTTAGTTTAATGAATTTGTCACGGTGCCATAATTTATAAGCAAACAAGACAGTAATTAAGTTTGTTTTATTGAAAAGAACATTTAAAATGATAAAATAACATCTTTTGCAGTTTTTGGTTTCCTTGCTTCGTTTTTTGAGATATTCCAGCTTGTTTGATATGCAAATGACACAACTTTTTACGTCACATGTGCATAATGAGTTATCAGAAAAGGTTACATATCTTTGCTATTATGAAAACATGGGCTTAACTCAAAGGAAGCTTGTGCGTGTTTCTACCCACAACACCAAACATGTAGAATTCCAAGTGATTTCGTTTCACAATAGCAAAGATATGTAACCTTCTCTCGGTAACTCACAAACTGGAATATCTCAAAAACGAAGCAAGGAAACCAAAAACTGGAAATCAAAAATGCAAGTGCAAATTTTTATTAAGTACTTTCGATAAGCACTCTCAAAGAAAATCATACTTTTCTAAAAAGTCATTATGCAGTGTGATGTCATAAGTATGACATTTGCATATCAAACAAACTGGAATATCTCAAAAACGAAGCAAGGAAACCAAAAACTGCAAAAGATGTTATTTTATCTTTTCAATAAGACAAACTTAATTTTCAAGTCATATGCCCTTTAAATGAATTAAAAGTGACAGGGAAAATGAATAGAACTTCTGTGCCTATTGCGATCATCTAACCCCTACTAACTAAACAACATACTTTAAGTTTACACTCTCGTAGGATAAAGTAAGTGAAAAGATGGTAAACAGCCGAGAATAGTTTTGATAATGAAATGCTGACGTTTCAAGCAGAGCCCTTCATCAGAGTAAAATGTAGAGTGTTGTGTAGGCAGTGTTTTAGATATAGAGCAAAGTGAAAAGATGGTAAACTGCTGAGAATAGTTTTGATAACGAAATACTGAAGTTTTGAGCGGGGCTCTGTATCAGAGTAAAAAGTAGAGTGCTGTGTAGGCAGTGTTTTAGATAGAGCAAAGTGGAAAGATAGTAAACTGCTGAGAATAGTTTTAATAACGAAATACTGACGTTTCAAGTGGAGTCCTTCATCAGAGTAAAAAGTACTGTAAAGTGATGCGTTGGCAGTGTTTTAGATACAGCAAAGTGAAAAGATGGTAAACTGCTGAGAAGAGTTTTGATAACGAAATACTGACGTTTCAAGCAGAGCCCTTCATCAGAGTAAAAAGTAGAGTGTTGCGTAGGCAGTGTTTTAGGTAGAGCAAAGTGAAAAGATGGTAAACTATTGAGAATAGTTTTGATAATGAAATACTGACGTTTCAAGCAGAGTCCTTCATCAGAGTAAAATGTAGAGTGCTTCGTAGGCAGTGTTTTAGATAGAGCAAAGTGAAAAGATGGTAAACTGCCAAGAATAGTTTTGATAACGAAATACTGACGCTTCGAGTGGAGTCCTTCATCAGAGTAAAATGTGAAGAAAAAAACTATATATACTAAAAAGTACGCTAAACCAGCTTATATCGAATTGTTTATTGAGATATGCATATAAAAACCCGTCTAGATTAAGTAACAGGCTAACAGCTGAGTGTCTAATCACTATATATATTCTGCCATGGCAACTCTTAAAGAAAATATAGTCCTTTTACTTAAATGATATATGGAGTTTTAAAAATAGACTCTCAATTAAAAAGCAGAGATATGAATCAAAAATAAAATCGGACCAAGCCAGGTCTAACAGGATGAAATGGTTATGTTTTGATTACATTTTTATTCAATTCATCTTCAAACTAAATTAAATAGTCAGCCTAGGATGTCTGAGGGTTCTCTCTTTGATAAAATCGTCTGGCGTTAGAGTATAACAAAGGGAGGGACAGGTTTTGGCTAGCTCACGCAGGAATGCGTTAAGATAAACATGTCTTAAAAAACTAATACAACTATTTTTTCGTCTTTTTTTTTTGTTATCCTTAATAATTATTTTCAGACCATTTGATTATTTTATCTTGCTGACAATAGCAGCCAATTGCGTTGTATTATTATTTGATGCTCCTCAACCAGAAGGGGACGCTACGGATTTAAACAAGAAGCTGGTAAGTAGAACTCGCATGCGAGAGAACTAGTAGTATGCGGCAATGCGGCTTGACGTTTTGTACTGTGTTTTTTTCGCGTAGAGCTGTGATCTACTGAAAGTGATATTGTCGTTTTGTTGTTCATCTGTCTGTCTGTCTGTCTGTCTCTGTTTGTCTGTCTGTCTTTGTTTGTTTGTTTGTCTGTCTGTCTGTCTGTCTGTCTGTCGGTCTGTCTCTGTCTGTCTCTGTTTGTCTGTCTGTCTATCTGTCTGTCTGTCTGTCTGTCTGTCTGTCTGTCTGTCTGTCTGTCTGTCTGTCTGTCTGTCTGTCTGTCTGTTTATGTCTGTCTGTCTGTCTGTAACTGTGTCTGTCTGTCTGTCTATGTGTGTCTGTCTGTCTGTCTGTCTGTCTGTCTGTTTTATCAGTATATAGTGACTGCGATTCACCTTGAAACTAAAGCTGATATTTCATTAACTTTATATCCTATATTGTGTATTATTTAGGAATCCAGCGAGATGTATTTTGTCGCCATTTATAGTTTTGAAGCCGTTGTTAAGATCTTGGCTTCTGGTTTTATTCTTCATCCTGGCGCATATTTACGAAATGGATGGAATATTTTGGACTTTCTTGTTCTTATCATCGGGTATGTAGGGTTCGCCATTCATTTTTGCTTCATCCTTCGTGAGAAAACTATTTGTAAATAAATTTCCACAAGAATAAGTAAGAGAGAAAGTAAATGAATGTAAATTGTGGAAGATGATCGTCTTGAGGTCAATGTAGTCCCAAGAATGAACAGGCATTTCATAAATTTGTATCACACTAAACATAAATACTTATTGATGATTTTTTATCAATCCTAAGCCGGCGCAATATCTGGCAATGCTGCAATTTGATTGGCTGCGTGAGTCTGCGCTATCCTGTACGCAATGCTGCAATTTGATTGGCTGGGTGAGCGCGCGCAATTCTAGGCAATGCTGCAATTTGATTGGCTGCGTGAGTCTGCGCTATCCTGTACGCAATGCTACAATTTGATTGGCTGGGCGAGCGCGCGCAATTCTAGGCAATGCTGCAATTTGATTGGCTGTGTGTGTGGGCAAAATCCTAGGCAATGCTGCAATTTGATTGGCTGCATGAGCAGGCGGTTATTTGCGCTATCTGACCCCAGTCACAAAATCCTGAAAATCAAATGCAGATTTTTGTTTCGTAAACCTGTTCCCCGAAATCTGTCTAGAATTTGGATTTTACTTGAAAATATGTGTTTAGGGCAAAGTGAAAAGGTTACCGGTAAACTGCCAAGATTAGTTTTGTTAAGGACATACACTGGCGTTTGGAGCAGAGCCCTTCATCAGTTTTATTGTTGTTATAGAATTATTGGTGTAGTTCCAGAACTGAGTCAAGAAACAAGAGATAATTCTGAAGGCATTAAGGCACTGAGGGCTATACGAGTTCTAAGACCACTCAAACTGGTTTCTGGTATTCCAAGTAAGAGACATTAAACTCTCCATTTACAGTGAGAGCCTGTAAATATTATAAATATTAACTTTTTAACTTTTACCTTTTTATTGTATTGTAAATCTATTGTACTTTTTAATCTTAAGATGGATAATAAAAAACTATTACTAAAATAACATTTAATAAGATATTTTGAAGTACTGTTTAATAAAAGAGCAGGAGTGTTTTATCAGATATAAAAACGAACCACTTGGTAAGTTCATTGGCGTAGTAAGTTTGAAAAATAACCTTGTCTAAGCTAAGAAAATCAAAGCTAAAGTTTATGTAAATCAGGAGGTATCTTTATCACATATAAAGACACTGATTAAACTTTAATTTCTTTTGAATTTTCCTCATGAATTATTAATGAGTTTTTGAACGTAACTTATCAAATTCATTAATAATTCATAAGGAAAATTCAAAAGAAATTAATGTTTAATCAGGTGTTTGTAAATACTCTTAAAACATTGATTAATAAAACATCAATGTTTTATCAAAGTTATTAGACACTAGCGGCTCAAATTCAGTTTTTTCTGAGTTAAAATGATCTTATCTATCTTACAACTCTTAAACAAAGTATTCATCATGTACACTTGAATTTGATATTCGCGTCCGATCTTTATGGGCATCTACAATGGCTCTACAATGGCTCGCCATTGTAAATGCCCATAAAGATCGGTCGCTCGTATTTTAACTACTACTTAAAAAACTACTGTTCATGACCCGACACTCTGATCTAGTGTCTTCATCAGAGGTGATCATTGTAAAGAAATGTTCCATATTTATACTGTCTTGAAAAACTCATTAATAATTCATGAGGAAAACAAAACACAAAGTAAAATCATAACCGTATCGTGGTTTTATATGTGATAAAACATTCTCCTGATTTACATAAACTTTAGCTTTGATTTTCTCGCCTTAGACAACGTTATTTTTCAAAATTACTACGCCAACGAACTTATCAACTGGTAATCGTTTTTAAAGCCATTCAAAACACTCGCAGAACGTGTTTTATCAGATCTAAAACGCTCGGCTTCGCTTCGTGTTTTATATCTGATAAAACACTCCTGCTCATGTTTTAACTTACTTATCAAATTCTAAGTGTAAATGATGAACACTTTGTTTAAGAGTCGTAGAAAAGGTTAAATAAGATCATTTACAGTCAGAAAAAACTGAATTTGAGCCACTAGTGCCTATTAACTTTGATGAAACATTGATGTTTTATTAATCAATGTTTTATCCGTATTTAAAGATGCTGATTAAACATTCATTTCTTTTGAATTTTCGTCATGAATTATTAATGAATTTGATAAATATTACACAAAACACGCTAACTTGATTCTTTCACCTGGCTGCGTTAGGAATTTCATTGTAAATCGCTAATTTTTCTCTTTTGTTTAGGTTTACAGGTTGTGATGAAGTCAATCGTTCGCGCTATGAAGCCTCTGATGCAAATTCTATTTTTGATACTTTTTATAATTGTTATTTACGCCATCATTGGTTTAGAACTTTTGATCAATCGCTTCCATTATACTTGTTTCGACATTGATACCGGTGAGTTGTCTGTAGGGACTTCAAGATCTATACCTCAACGACGACGTCCTTTAAACAAAATAATTCTTTTTGCAAAACAAAGAAAATGAATAATTTTCAGTCTCTAGAGTAATCTCAACACCGTCCTCGTTCTTTCTACAACGCCACTTAGAGCATTCTCACGTCTTCACGACGACGTCAACGGCCAAAAGTAGAACTGTTGCTTGAGATTGACTTCAATACACCAAATCGTAGTTTCATTTAGGCCCACATGAAAATTAGTTTCCTATTCAATTTGGGCCCCTATGCAAATTACATTCGTGTCTAAACGGGAAGATAACATAGGCTGGGACTGTTTTTTCATGTTTTTAATTCATTATTTTTAGACACTACGTTTAGGATTATTGTCAAGGATAATCGATAAGCAAATTTTATCCTTATAGAATACCTTTCAAGCCAGAGGACTTATTAAAAGTGTTTTAAATCAATACAATGAATCGTTATTTTTAGGAAAGATCAACGAGACTGCATTACCTAACAGACCGTGTGGTGATGAAGGCGGACGTAGCTGTGGACCTGGACAAGCGTGTCGCCACGTCAACTCTACGTCATTGTGGCCTGGTCCTCACTATGGCATTACGTCATATGATAATATATTTCTCTCAATGTTGACTGTTTTTCAATGCGTCACAATGGAAGGTTGGACTGACATAATGTACATCGTAAGTGTTTTAATTATTACGTCATCTTTTCAAACTAAAGATGACGTCATCTTTTTAAACTGAAGACGTACAATGCCATGATTACGCTAAATAGGGCCATTTACACGAGAGTTGAGCTCAATTACTCAGAAAAGATTTCTGAGCCTCAGTAGCTCAATGGTTAGAGCGTTCTAACTGGTCATTAGAAGGTTGCAGGTTCGCACCCTGTCTGGGGAAATAATTTCTGAGTAATTGAGCTTGATGAACGTCCACCGAACGTCTGTTCCATTACACCAAGCTCGCAAACGTACCACATGCACTACATGTATACGTACAACTTATGATATATTTTGATATTGTTGTATATAGAGTTTTGACGCTCATGAATACGAGTATGGTATTGTGACTACAATATTATACACCTCGCTACTCATTATTGGATCATTCTTTATGTTGAACTTAATTCTTGGTGTTCTTAGTGGGTGAGTTGACTACTATATTTCTTTTTAATGTACACAGACAAGCACGCGATCACACAGACGCACAGACATACATACCGATACACAGACAAGGACTCCTACACAGACAGACAGACAGACACAGATAGACACACAGACAGACAGACAGACAGACAGACAGACAGACAGACAGACACACACACACACACACAGACACACAGACAGACACACAGACAGACACACAGACAGACAGACACACAGACAGACACACAGACAGACACACAGACAGACAGGTAGATAGATAGATAGACAGACACACAGACAGACAGACACACACACACACAGACAGGTACACAGACAGACAGACAGACAGACAGACAGACAGACAGACAGACAGACAGACAGACAGACAGACAGACAGACAGACAGACAGGTACACAGACAGACAGACACAGACAGACAGACAGACAGACAGACAGGCATACATACATACAGACAGACAGACACAAGCACGTGCACGTCCAATCGTCAATAGGCATAGATACAGATACATGCACATACTCATATTTAAATGCGAAATAGCCAACCATTTCTAAGTTGTTTCCTCGCTGTTCAGTACATTATAACTACTAAACTACTTCTGTGTTTCCAGAGAGTTTGCCAAAGAACGTGAAAGGGTTGAAAATCGTCGTTCGTTCTTTAAGATTCGACGTCAACAACAGATGGAACGAATAATGTCTGGATATACAGATTGGATTATTAAAGCAGGTATTTTGCCAGAAGTGAAAAACAATTATTTTTCTCTTTTTTCCTTTGTTTCCCTTACTCACCCAATCTTTCTCTTTTCTTTTATCTTTCATCCTTTTTTCGTTTATTCTTCTTTCTCTTGCCCACTTTTTTTCCCGTGGCTCTTGTTTTATGATGTTTTAAGTCTGAAAGAGGTACGACTGAAAACTTTTGAAAATATCGTAGTTCATTATAATTTTGAAATTTTTTGGTTTGTAGAGGAAATTATTATAAGAGAAGAAAAGACGGAAGATGAACGACAAGCCCAAGGTTAATATGAACTTGTAGTGGCAATATGTGTGTGGGGGGGGGGGGGGGGGGAAGGGAGGGGGTGTGTGAGTGATAGTGAAAGCGTGATAGTGTGTGTTGAGAGTGAAAGTGTGTGTAGGAGGAAAACCGAATAAGTGGAGTGAAGTGAAGAGAAGTGAGATGAAGTGTAGTGAAGAGAAGTGAGGTGAGTTGAAGTGGAGCGAAGTGGAGTGAGGTGAGGTGAAGTTAAGTTAAGTGAAGTGAGGTGAAGTGGAGTGAAGTGAAGTGAGGTGAAGTGGAGTGAAGTGAAGTGAAGTGAAGTGGAGTGAAGTAAAGTGAAGTGAAGTGAGGTAAAGTGAAGTGGAGTGAAGTGAGGTGAAGTGGAGTGAAGTGGAGTGAAGAGAAGTGAAGTGAGGCGAGGTGAGGTAAAATGGAGTGGGGTGAAATGGGGTAGGGTAAAGTGAAGTGAAGTGAGGTCAAGTGAAGTGATGTGAAGTGAAGTGAGGTAAAGTGAAGTGGAGTGAAGTGAGGTAAAGTGAAGTGAAGTGAAGTGAAGTGAAGTGAAGTGAAGTGAGGTCAAGTGAAGTGAAGTGAAGTGAAGTGCAGTAGATTGGAATGAAGTGATGCGAAGTCTTTTGGCACATTTTCTTACTCTATCATTAATACCAAGCTACCTTCTTTACTCTTTCCAGAGGCAAGAAGAATTCAAGAAAACATGCTGCACAAACGTCATAGTTTATCTGACTCCATCATGAATCTTATTGATGGAAATAAAGACTTACTGAATCATCTTAATAACTGCCGGAAAGAGGCTACAACCACTGTAACAAGCAAGTAAGAATGTCAGCTACCATATTACCATTTATTTTCTTTCACTGCTAAGTATCTTGCAACGTTAAATACAACTGATGAAGGGCTCCGCTTGAAACGTCAGTATTTCGTTGCTAAAACTATTCTCAGCAGTTTACCACCTTTTCACTTTGCTCTATCTAAACCACTGCCTACACAGCACTCTACTTTTTACTCTGATGAAGGACTCTGCTTGAAACGTCAGTATTTCGTTATCAAAACTATTCTCAGCAGTTTACCATCTTTTCATTTTGCTCTATCCAAAACACTGCCTACACAGCACTCTACTTTTTACTCTGATGAAGGACTCTGCTTGAAACGTCAGTATTTCGTTATCAAAACTATTCTCAGCAGTTTACCATCTTTTCATTTTGCTCTATCCAAAACACTGCCTACACAACACTCTAGTTTTTTACACTCTGTGATTGATTTATTTAGTTTATTACTTTAGCATTCTTTAGTGTATGTAATATCCTAACAATTGTTATAAAAAATGTATTTTCCCATCTTTTCACTTTGCTCTATCAAAAACACTGCCTATATTTTACTCAATTCATCAACTGAAGGGCTCCGTTCGAAACGTCAGTATTTCTTTCCGGAAAATCTCAGCAGTTTACAACCTTTTCACTTTGCTCTAAAGGTTAAATACTTCTGTCTTTATTTTTTTTCTTACTCAGGACCGAAGCGTTGCGGAAACTAAAACAAAAATTTAAGAAAGGCCGTTTGTATGTTCGTCAGATTGTTCGTAGTCAAGTTTTCTATTGGTTAGTGATTGTGTTTGTGTTTCTTAACACACTTGTCATTGCATTGGAACATTATGGTCAACCACCTTTTCTGAAAACCTTTCAAGGTAGGCTGTTTCCTTATTTATAACGATATAAACACTTTTAAGGTTAATGGCCTTTAAAATATTTGCTGAAGTAACAGTTTTTCACTTTAAATATTGTTTTAGAAACTTGTGAAATGGTTTTCTTGGTGATATTTATTACTGAAATGCTTCTTAAGATGTATGGACTTGGAATTCATACTTATTTTTCGTCTGCTTTTAATTGTTTCGACTTTACGGTGAGTCTATTAAAGTTTTTCACTTCAGTTCACTTCAGTTCAGTTCAGTTCACTTCACTTCATTTCATTTCACTTCACTTCACTTCACTTCACTTCACTTCACTTTACTTTACTTTACTTTACTTTACTTTACTTTACTTTACTTTACTTCACTTCACGTCACTTCACTTCACTTCACTTCACTTCACTTCACTTTACTTCAGTACACTTCACTTCACTTCACTTCACTTTACTTCAGTACACTTCACTTCACTTCACTCCACTTCACGTCACTTCACTTCAGTTCACTTCACTTCAGTTCACCTCACTTCACTTCACTTCACTTCAGTTCACTTCACCTCACTTCATTTCACTTCACTTCACTTCACGTCACTTTACTTCACTTCACGTCACTTCACACGTCACTTCACGTCACTTCACTTCACGTCACTTCACTTCACTTCACTTCACGTCACTTCACACGTCACTTCACGTCACTTCACTTCACGTCACTCCACTTCACGTCACTTCACGTCACTTCACTTCACTTCACACGTCACTTCACGTCACGTCACTTCACTTCACTTCACGTCACTTCACGTCACTTCACGTCACTTCACTTCACTTCACTTCACTTCACGTCACTTCACGTCACTTCACGTCACGTCACTTCACGTCACGTCACTTCACTTCACGTCACTTCACGTCACTTTACTTCACGTCACTTCACTTCACTTCACTTCACGTCACTTTACTTCACGTCACTTCACTTCACGTCACTTCACGTCACTTCACGTCACGTCACTTCACTTCACGTCACTTCACTTCACGTCACTTCACTTCACGTCACTTCACTTCACTTCACGTCACTTCACGTCACTTCACGTCACTTCACGTCACTTTACTTCACGTCACGTCACTTCACGTCACTTTACTTCACGTCACTTCACTTCACTTCACGTCTCTACACTTCACGTCACTTCACGTCACTTCACTTCACGTCACTTCACTACACTTCACGTCACTTCACTACACTTTACGTCACTTCACTTCACTTCACTTCACGTCACGTCACTTCACGTCACTTCACTTCACTTCACTACACTTCACGTCACTTCACTACACTTCACGTCACTTCACTTCACGTCACTTCACTTCACGTCACTTCACGTCACTTCACTTCACTTCACTTCACGTCACTTCACGTCACTTCACGTCACTTCACGTCACTACACTTCACTTCACTTCACTTCATTTCCCACTTCACTCCACTTTACTTCACTTCAATCCACTCCATTCACTTCACTTTACTTCACTCCACGTCACTTCACACTTCACTTCACTTCACGTCACTTTACTTTCACGTCACTTCACGTCACTACACTTCACTTCACTTCACTTCATTTCCCACTTCACTCCACTTTACTTCACTTCAATCCACTCCATTCACTTCACTTTACTTCACTCCACTTCACTTCAATCCACTCACATCACTTCACTTCAATCCACTCCACTTTGTTCACTTCACTTCAATCCACTCCACTTTGTTCACTTCACTCCAATCCACTCTACTCCACTTCACTGTTTTTTACTTAAGTGTATTTATATTTATTTCATTTTAATTTCATTCTTTCCAGGTTGTCTTGTGTGGAATATTAGAAATGATAATTCAAGAGGTTCAAGGAATAAGTCTTGGAATTAGCGTTCTCAGAAGTTTAAGACTTCTGAGAATATTCAAAGTGACAAGGTGAAGTTTCAAGATAATTAATTAAATAGTTAATAATTAATTAATTATTCAAGTAGTCCAAGGAATCAGTTAATTAATTAATTAATTCATTAATTATGCTTTATTTATGGTTTTAGATTCTGGAAATCTCTTCGTAATCTGGTTACTTCATTGCTCAATAGTGTCCGTTCAATTCTTAGTTTGATATTTCTTCTTCTCTTGTTTATATTCATATTTGCTCTATTAGGAATGCAGCTGTTTGGAGCTAAGTAAGTCCTCACAAAATGTAACCCTTTATTGGCCAGGTTTCCGGGAGCTCTCCCCTTGACGAGTAAAATCGTCTGGCGTTAGACAGAGTAAAATTAATAAGTAGACAAAAAGCAAGTGTGGCCAGTAAAGGGTTAGGTAATATATTTAAAGTGCATATAAAGTATAAACCCAAATTTTTTATCATCTGAATACGTTCTACATAGAGCAAACAGTTGTTCAATGAAATATGTTTTTGATTGGAGCTATTCTTCAATGTTTTTTGGCGATTCGCATTTCTAGTATGGTAATGATAGAGATGACGTCTATGTAGGCATTTGGCTTTCTTTCTCTTTTTGGCAAGATAGACTACCTGATAATTTTTGTGGAAAAACTCATACAATATGGAACATGTTGTTCAAACACACCATTAATGAAGAATTGGGTCACTCCTGCAAATAAATATTGTATGACTACTTTGGCGTCATCTCATTACCATTTTGAAAACAAAAATCTCTATTAAAGCAATAAAGGTTGCTCCAATCTAAAAAATATTTCGTTGTTCAACTATTTGCCAAAGGTAGAACGTATTTAGATGATAAAAAATTTGGGGCTATATGCACTTTAATAATATCAATTTACAGTAAATTACAATAATATTAATACTTCATGAAGAAAATTCAAAAGAAATTAATGTTTAGTCAGGTGTTGTAAATTGGATACAAATTCGTCCTGATTTACATAAACGTTCCTCATACTTTCCATTATGATTCATTTTTATTTTAGATTCAATAATAAACTAGATCCTCCGAGAACAAATTTTGATAATTTTTTTAAAGCTATGCTGGCTGTTTTCCAGGTAAGATTCACTTTTTAACAAATAAAAAATAAAGTTCCGTGCATTTTTACTCTTTTAAAAATACGTTTGACGTCATTTGAGCACGAAAGAAGTTGAGTGTAGAAACACGAGGTGATAAACAGATAAAAAATAGACCTGTCCTAAATTTAATTTCTTCCTATCAAACTCATCGTATAGTATTTTTAATTAGAATAAATTGCCGGTACGGCATACTTAAACTGGATTTTCATATGTTTTGCTAAATAATTTAGATGCTTTCTGGCGAGGACTGGAACTCTGTGATGTATGAAGGCATTCTGGCGAGTGGTGGTCCCAACACAATTACTGGCATGCTGTCGTCCTTATATTTTGTTGGCCTCGTTATTCTTGGCAATTGTATCCTTTCATTTAATACACTGACCCCCTGATTGCAGTACAATATGGGTGTCATAACTTGTCAGCAAGCTGCCTCTCACAGCTGAAGTTAAGTCTGGTCAAAAGGGGTTAGTACTCGGATGGGTGACCACATTAGCTTCATGTGAGTAGAGTTGTTGGTTCTCTCCTGTGCATCGAAGGTTTTTCACCAGGTTTTCCGGTTTTCCTCCCTCCGCGAAATCAACACCATAGTTTCCTCAGTTAATTCTACGAACTAGTTCCATCAAGGAGTGAGAGCCATTGAGTTATCAGTATCTAGTCTCGTATGTTACGCTCAATAAATAAAGTCGCTTACTTACTTTACTTTACTTCAGTTCACTCTACTCCATTCTACTTCACTCCACTTCACTCCACTTCACTATCACTTCACTATCACTTAACTTCGCTTCACTTCACTTCACTTCATTCACTCTACTCAATTCCACTCCACTTCACTTCACTATCACTATCACTCCACTTCACTTCACTTCACTTCACTTCACTATCACTTCCCTTCACTTCACTTCACTCCACTTCACTATCACTTCACTATCACTTAACTTCGCTTCACTTCACTTCACTTCACTTCACTTCACTTCACTTAACTTCGCTTCACTTCACTTCACTTCACTTCACTTCACTTCACTTCACTTCACTTCACTTCGCTTCACTTCACTTCACTTCACTTCACTTCACTTCACTTCACTTCACTTCACTTCACTTTACTTTACTTCACTTTACTTTACTTTACTTTACTTTACTTTACTTTACTTTATGCAAAAAACGAATTCATTGAGTTTTCTTAACTTTGTCAGATACTTTGTTAAATGTGTTCTTAGCAATTGCAGTTGATAACCTAGCAACGGCACAAGCGTTGACGCGAGATGAAGAACTTGAGTTGAAAGAACGTGAAGTGGCGAAGAAACGACGCCAAGAAAAGAGACGTAATGGATGGTTGAAAGCCAAGAAACAGCTTCCTATTGTGCTGAATTTTAAGAACTTATCAAATCTGAGAAACCGCAGGTGATGGGGATGGTGTTTGAATATCTTATTAATAATGCTAACCTAAGTTACAAAAAGAATTAAAGAAAAGAAAAACGCTCTTAAATACTTGAAAGTGCGACGCCTTTTGTTTTGCCATTGTGATAACTGACAACAAAGCATTTTTTGTGGTTGTGTATTAATTTAGTGTTTTATTTTTTTTAGGCTCGCGCAAGCAAGAACAAGTGAAGAAAGTTCTATTGAGGTAACTGACTGACTCTGTCTGTCTGTCTGTCTGTCTGTCTGTCTGTCTGTCTGTCTGTCTGTCTGTCTGTCTGTCTGTCTGTCTGTCTGTCTGTCTGTCTGTCTGTCTGTGTCTGTGTCTGTGTCTGTGTCTGTGTCTCTTTCTAATAATCCGCAGGCAAGTACGCAGCCTGTCAGTGGGCTCTAGTTTAATATAAGAAGACTTGTTGTGCATTATATTTACCAGGAGCAACCTACTACATCACCTGAAGATGTCACAGTACAAGTGCAGCTGGATTCCACTTCAGAGCACAATGCTTACGTTAAAGAGAACAACGAGGGACCTCAGGGGGAAAGTGTGGATCCACAGTATACCAACGGGGAATCTGGGGGACCAAAGATAAGTTTTGAGGATATATTAGAGCAAGTGAAAGCTCAGAATTTACAAGAAGAGTCAGTGGAAGACGAGGATCAAGACGGAATAAGATCTGACAACTACATTGGTAATTTATCATAATTTTATATAGCCCGGTTCAATATACCGTTTTTCGGAAGCGAAATATACCTGTCATTACCATTATCACCATCATTGTCATCACCACCATCATCACCACCATCACCACCACTATTACCACCATCATCACCACCACCATCACCACCACCATCACCACCACTATTACTACCATCACCACTATCACCATGACCATCATCACCACCATCATCACCACTATTACCACCATCACCACCACTATTACCACCATCATCACCACTATTACCACCACAATCATCACCACTATTACCACCATCACCACCACTATTACCACCATCACCACCACTATTACCACCATCATCACCACAATCATCACCACTATCACCATGACCATCATCACCACCATCACCACCACCATTACCACTATCACCATCATTA